>CAHIKZ030002722.1:5067500-5497500 GCA_903632075.3 Acanthosepion pharaonis | reverse complement strand
TAGTCCTTTACGCAGCCTGTCGTGAACCTTTTTACAGCTGGATGCTTGAATTTATATGCAGTGTAATAGCAAAACCCAAACGTTAGGCCGAGCAACAAACGCTTTGCTGGCTGCCAATCGAGACTGCTAGTTTCCTTGCATGCTTCACATTTGCAATAAATATAATTGGTTGATTCGGAAATCATTTCTGTTCTTGATTATCAACTCCATTCTTTAAAAATTAATGTGCAACTATATTTTATTCAATTATATATTCACCTTATTTGAAATGTCTTGTAGACACTTACCAGGCAGCTCATAGATACCTTTTGAATGAAATGCTGTCGGTTTTGGCGTGAAAACGTTTTCGACGAAGTCTTGAATCTGGTTTTCATTAGAGAAAGTTTTTTTCCCCCATTATAGCATTTTGCAGTAGTCGAAAAATGGAATAATCGGTTGGTGCAAGGTCAAGCGAACATGACGGATGGGGTAGAACAGACCAACCCAGTTCCAAAATATTTGTGTTATTCTTGCTGTATTCGACATGAAGAACAACATTTTTCCTATTGACGTTTTTGACCAAACTTTTATGGACACGTTTCAGCTGCTGGACGTATAAATGTGCATTTAATTTTACATGTCTTTTTAAAAACTCTAAAGGAATAATACCCCGATGATTCCACCAAACATATAACATTCCATATTTCTTAATTTCTTTCATGGAACTCAGTTTTTGGGTTTAATTGTAGAGATTTATCCTTGTCAATCTACACAATTTTTCGTTGAACATTCTCGCATGTAACCTATTTTTAATTACTTCTTATGGCATATTTAAGGGAGGGTTTATTTCCGTTGTGACAGGAGTTTGTTCCTATGAATACACGATTTGTTTGTTTCGTGTGTGAGGATCAAAACATCCAGCTTGTTGTATTTTCGTATTTTTTAAAGTATCGTAATATAGTAGTTTGTTATGTGTTTAACATCTTTGCTAATTCCCAAATAATTTGCCGTGGATCGCTTTCGACGGACGCCCCAGTCTGATTTCATCTTCCAATGACGTTTCTACAGAACGAAACTTTGCTAACCAATTATGTACTTGCTGATCAGTTACGATTCTTTGACCATAGGTGCTATATATTTTTCTAGATGTTTTGCATATCGTTATACACACATTTTCTTTCTTTATTTTTTTCTTTCTTTGCCATGTCCCTTCAACGATGTGGGTTATCATGGTTCTCCAAAGTTTCCTGTTTTTTTCTGTTTTCTCTAATACTCTCTCCTTTATGGGGTACTTGGTCTTGGGATACTTGTTCATTCATATATTAGCTTAAACTTGTCAAATAGATTACTCACTGCTTTACTCCGTTTCTTTTGCCTTCGATGTGTCCTGTGGCACACTTCCTCATTTGTTACAGCTGTTCATGATATTCTCATCATCTGTCGGTGGTACGGCATCTCGGTCGCTTCAAGGTTTTTCCTTTGTGACGAAACTGTGTGACATTCACTAATGACACTCGCCCGTCATAAATTTTATCTTAGACTAAAAGATGGTATTCTAAAAATCTTCAAAGTGAAAGAGAGTATGCTTAAAGAAAAAAAAAATCATTCGAATTACTGGCTTTTACCTAGGTTCGAACTATGACCACTACCTCAGCCATAAATCAAGCCGCAGTTTTACTATTTAAGAGTGTAATTTTGGAGCGATTTTTTTTTATTTGCCACCATTTGAAATGTTTAATCAAGAAATGACAGAAGTACGTATGGGGTGACGGTTATTGACACGGGAAATAGAATCATGAAATCGAATTCGAATTCGTATTGAGGCTATTCATATTCACTTCAACAAAGTAATGTCTTAAGAAAGACAAATCTCTCATTTTTCTGTTACATCGCCAAATATCTTAACCAAATATTGCATCATTGACATGTCACGATGGTTGTGATGGTATTTGATGGTTAAGAGGGTATGGACAAAACCTTCCATACGTACAAAATATCTGATCATTGGCATGTTACGATAATTGAGAGAGTATGTGATGGCCGTGAAGAAAAATCGTTCTTTCAAATATCATTTTTCTGGTCAGGCGTTAGCAACAAAATACTGTTATTTCTATAATCAACCTTGACAAAGGACAATCAGACGAGAAATTATCAATAAAATTGATCATTTTATAAAACCGTGGGAATTTTATTATTAGATTGTAAAGAATTTGATTCTCAAAACGCTTTACTTATGTCCCATTGAACGATTTTTTTTTAATTTTGAAGCATGGCATTTCAAGCCTACCGTCATAAATAAATACTTATTTTTATTTGTATACGCATAGATATTTCCTAAATTTCCTAATATGATAAAACTGAGTCATTTGAAAAAGATGAAAATTCGGAAAAGTAAAAATTAAAAGGAAATGTTTGTCATTCATTCGATTCTTAATACATCTATACATAGTTAAGAAAGCAGAGCAGACGGAAAGTTAAGAAGCCAGGAAATGAATTTTAATGACGTCTGCAAGTCTACTTGAAAAGTAATAAATTGCATTGTTGAAACTAAAGGAAAAAAGAAAAACGTTATTTACTGACAGAAAAGAAAAAAAAATTAAAACATTTTTTGTCTAAATATGAATTCGTTTTTACATACAGCAATAAAGATTTAAGAAGTTGAATCGTTATATAAATTTCATTCGATGTTTGGTGTACAAGTCACAATTAGTGAAGATTGAACCCACTAAAAAACGATCAAGAAACTGTGAAACAAGTTTGTTGCTTATTGTTATATAACAGGCGTCCAGACTATTTACGAATTTTAACGTTGTTTACTATCGAATCCCATTATAGTGTGTATTTTTTTATTTTTTTTTTTTTGTGAGGGGTGATTGCATTGCGTCACTCTTCCTAACGAAGAACATGTTTGAACATTGGAGATAGCGGGAAATAAACAATTACCCAAACATTAACATTTATTTGAGTTTAGTTTGGACAGGGTCACCATATTATGGTACCTAATGAGGATCGAACTTGTTAACCACAATTTTACATATATTTACTGATCTTTGCTTAGAACGGTACAAAGTCAATTATTATTATTTTTAAAAATATTTTTGATTGCATTTATTTTGTAATCACTTGCCGATTCATAACCAATGGTCTCTAGGACAAGCGACGCGGGTGCTTTTTTTTTTTTTTTGTTTCCACTTAATTATATAAGACACAGCTATTAACAAAAATAAATAAATAAAAAATATAAAAATAAGGACAAAGCTCTTCCCCGGGTATAGGCTGTGCTTGTTAGAGCTATTTTTTGGATTTCCTGGAGAGATAGGGCACCAAGGAATTTCTTGATTTGTTGTTGAGTTCCTTTTAGATTTTAAGTGCAACATTTTTTTCTATATTATTATTATTATTATTATTATTATTATTATTATTATTATTATTATTTCCTTTGATATCTTATGTATACACATTCCAACCAGACCTAAGATCAGAAATGGTTTCACGATAATTTCAAGGTCTTCGAATAGACTGTACTTGGGCTGGGATAGACTCATTGATAGCCCTGGTAGCCCAAGTACAGCTCACATTACGAAGAGCTTTTTCTATGTAAAAATGTGCGTAATATTTTTTTTTTTTTTTTTAAAAAACAGTGGAAATTATCGTGAAACCATTTCTGATCTTAGGTCTCTGGTTGGAATGTGTATACATAAGATATTATGAAATAATAATAATAATATTGAAATAATATTATTATTATTATTATTATTCAACTTCAGCTTTTTAGTTAACAATTAGTTGACGTTGCTCGTTCCTGTAACTCAAGCTAAATTTATATGGATTGAAAGAAAACGAAGAATTTCGATTCAGCAATATAGCAATATTATATATTCAATGAATTATGAAATTTTGAATTCTAAATGAAGGGAAAAGGACCGAATTATAACGGAAGAATAGTTCAGGATTATAATCAATTTGAATAAAATAACCAAGTGTGAATACAAGTATTTCACGCGTCTCTCGTTATATCATTTTAGGACGCCATCTTGGCTGTTTATACACGATAAATTAGCTATTGTGGAAATTAGTAGAACAACAAACCGACTCTGAACGTTCGCATTTGCTCAGAACGGATTCCTACTATAACAAGACCGACCAGAGCGTATAATTGATTTGACAGATAAAAAAGCAAGACGTGCCATAATTTGTTTTGTGACATAATTTTTATAATGCATGGAAATTAGGTGTGTGCAGACAAAATAGGCTGATTTAATGATATAAATTCTGGTTCATGTGGGAAAAGTTGATTATTTTCTGAGTCCGCAAAAATGCCACCATCTGGTTGGCGACATAATAATCCGATTTGCATCTACATTGGTTTTGGTAATTAATCATAGTCACAGTATAGTCAATAAACCTTTGTGGTAAAGTTTAATACTGCAGTTTATTTAAATTTTAGCGACAAAGTTTGTTTATTTCAAGATGTGTGTAAGATGATTTTTGATTAATGGATATTTTGGGCAACAACTTTTCTTTGAAACATCTTTCTTTAAATATGACGGACAAGGAGAATTTTATTAATTTTTTATTTAGTTTTTCCAGCATTCTTACATTTTTCCATTTGGTGGGAGTGAGCGAATACAAAAACTGTCCATATCGTCGATTACGAAAAATCATTAAACATCATATTTCTGCTGTAATTCCCAGAAAACGTGTAAAACTTATATTATAGGAAATGAAGAACTGCATACCTTGTAGTTAATAATCAAAATAACCCCATCAAATCTAAACTGGCGATGGCCAATATAGTGTATCAATTTTACTACCAAGTACAAGAATGTGTTTCTTGTCATAAATCAATTACCTATATTGGACATATGGCAACCTTCTTGAGTAGACGCCTCACATGTCAATTATCAGAGCAAAGCTCTTTAAAAAACATCTATCACCCCATAATCTACAAGAACCCTTAAGAATGATACCAGTCGATAACATTAGAGTCCTTTGTAAATAAATTTCCAAAAACACCTCATTATAAGAGAGGCCTTGTAGATCTCACACAATCAAAAATATGCAAATAAACTAACTACGTCAACCCCACCCTTGAAAATGGCTAAAGAAGTGGTCGAAAGCGCTTGAAAGACAATCGGCAATATAGACAGTTTTTGCACTGGCTCACTCCCACTAAACGGAAAAACGTAACTACGCTAGAAAAACTAAATAAAAAAAAATAATAAAAATTTCCTTGCGCGTCATATTTAACGAAAGATGTTTAAAAGTTGATTTTTGTGGATGTCTCTTTTCATAGTAAACAGAACTGTTTGAAACATTCATAGAACTTTACATGTGTCTGATATAGACAACCGTTTACACGTTTTAGTCAATGTCATAACTAATTTTACAAGAGACAAAGAAAATCAACTTGACTTTGAGTAGCTAATTTATAATTTCAGTTGTGGATGAGTTTTTTGATCTCTAGACACTTCGCTTATATCATTGGGGAAAGGAAGTCACTTGGCAGAGATTTGGGTAGCATTTTGAGTTGACTGAGCACTGAAACGAAAATGTAGCGCAAGTTAAGACATAAAATATTTAGAAAACGAACTTTCCTTCTACCAATTAGGTATCGTCAGTCAGTAAATCCAATTTTACTGCCTGACAATACATAATTGGTAGAAATCGTGGTAGCTGGATGGTTGATTTCTTTTTTAATATTTTATGTCTTATATATATATATATATATATATATATATATAGGGTGTATCAAAAATACTTTTACAAACTTTGGGGGCTCTTTCCTCACACTAAAACGAGGACAAAAGTCCATATAAACATATGCCCGCAAATCTTTCGTTTTCGAGTTATTAAGACTAAAGATTAAAAATAAAAAATAAAAATCGCCCTTGATAATATCTAAAAGAATAGCCGAAATCGCTCGGATATGCAGAACATTTGGACAGGTTTTGCACACTGCCCAGAAGAGAAAACACTTGTACAAACACAAGAAAAATTAAATAAAAAGCTTAATTGCTGTACCTTGTCAGTCGTCTTTAACGAAACCTGTATAAAAGAGAAATTTCTGCTCAAATACACAATATATATATATATATATATATATATATATATATATATATATAACAATTTACATTCGTTTATACTGTAAAACTATTTTGTTGTCATTATAATAAAAATATGGTTTTAAGATATGCTATATTTATGGCTAAAAGTGCTCAATATCAGATATAAAGCGTATGTAAATATAAAAGTTGATACTGAGATCAGCAAGAGTGGCGACAGTCTGCTTCATGCTTGAACGCAATATTCAAACCATCTCTCTCTCTTTTTATATATATATATATATATATATATATATATATATATATATATATATATAAATAATTTGTATTTTATGGCTTCAAAAGTTATTTTAGTGGATTCCAGTATTTAAGTAGACGCTTTGCGTATTTTAAACTATTATATTTCATCTACCGGCCTGCACATTCGCGAAAACTTATCAAAGAAAATCCACTCTCTGGCAGCATTCGAACCTGCGTATCCCCTTACAGGAGAAATTGTTTTATATATATATCTCCTTATCAACACACCACTGAAAAACCAGCAATTTTGACTTCAAAAACAGTATTTCAAAAACAGTATTTCAAATATACTATATATATATATATATATATATATATATATATATATATATAGAGAGAGAGAGAGAGAGAGAGTTCATACTTCTAAAATGATCAATGGAACACAATGTATGGTAAAAATCATTAATGACTCAGAGCATCCAATCGTTAGTAGACTGACAGAATAACTTTTAATTTATTCTCATGAATCTTCAAGCACATTATTCCAACGGGGCAGTGCAATATCATCGCATTATCTTTCCCTTTGGATAATTGTCAATCAGAAACATTTCTTTCAAATCGCAGAAACTTGTTGATCGATGATGCTTTATCCTTCGCTTTTTATTACGAGAGTTAAATGTTTTGATTTCTGTTAGGTTTTTTAGCACAAGAGGTGGAGTCAACTCTCATTCATCATTCTGTAAATTGGTTATAATGGAGCATGATAAATGTATTATGTTTCTAATCTCTAATGCGGGCGGGAACTTTTACCTATTAGATATCTTTGAATTATTATAACATGTTCATTATCATATGGTCTGTCTGTCTGGAAATTATCTCGCCATTTTGAACACCCCCAGAACCGGTAGCACGTCCTTGATGAAACTTGAAAAACCAGTCAATTTCTAAGCAACTGTGAACACTCTCACGTGGGGTAATACAGTTGGCAGTGAAATATCATTGGTTGAACTTGTATACTATAACTGTTGAATTTTTATGCAAAGTTCTTTTGGCAAAACATAACATTACTCAGGCCTGTCAGCTCCACCTGACGGCCTAGATTTGCCTTCCTCCGATTTTCACTGTTGAAAGTTGATAATGGTAGTAGGGAGGTTTCAAAACCGTGGACGAGATTAAAGAGAGTGCAATGAAACAGTTTATGACGATCCCGAAAGAAGACTTTGCAAATTGTTTTGAAAATTGAAAGAGATGCTGGATTAAGTATGTAAGGTCTCAAAGTGAGTATTTAAAGAGTATTAAGGTGCCTTTGCCCTAACTAGACCAGTTTTTGCTAATATTAACTAATCGGACCATTTCCGGTGAGACCTCGTAAATTATATGCCTTTATAAGATTTTTCCTCTATGGTGTTTGTTGGGTTTCGAAATGATCAAAATGTTGTTTGACTCTTTGTTTTGTTTCTTCACTCTTGACTCTAGTTGCCCCAAACTTAATGGGGCATAAGTAACAACAACAACATCATTTGCTTTCATGTATCTGTGTGGAAATGGACCTTTGATTTTGCTAATATATAATAGTATCCCACTAGACAACATTTGTCTAAAGAAGTTGCTTATTCGTTTTTGTAACCTGATAAATAAAGATTAATGTTGAGGATTTAAATATTTGTTAATAGTGTGGAATAAAACGCGCGTGTCGTGTAACGGTTAGCGACTCAGAAAGAAAAATCGACGAAGTAAGTTCGAATTCTAGTCGAATACGTTACGTTCAAAATACCTCTAGGAATGGTATGCATCTGTCTATGGGTTAAATATCAGGGCCGACTGGGTTGTCTTGCCTTGAGGGAGCAATCAGTCTAGGAGAAGGAAAATTCTTGGAAAAAACTTGAACATGAAGAGGGATGAATTCCATCACGTTATCTTGCCGTAGACACATCGCTGCTGTTATGGCTATAGAACATGGTGCCTTATTGGTTGCAGGACTCCTGACCAATCATGTAAAATTGCCATTTCAGCGTATGTATTTATTTTTCAACGAAGCTGCAAAAAATACAATCAATTCACACCAAGTATCTTGGACTAAAGAATTTCAGAAATATTAGCTTATTTTAAAAATAGCAGTAATAATCAAATTTTCACTTTATTTTTATTTGGTATTGGCGGCCACAATCTTAACACCATTAGACTATGACATAGTGTTGATAGCAGACACGGAAAGGAAACTACAAGAACTACTCTAGAAGGCAGTGAAGGAAAGCGAGAAGAAAGGACTAAACATCAATTGCAAGAAGACGGAATGCATAATTGTTATCAAAAGGAACAGCTCAACATGCAAATTACAAATTGGAGATAGAAAATCAAGCAGATACAACAATTTAAATATCTCGGAAGTGTTTTAACAGAGGACGAGAAGTGCGACACTGAAATCCGAAGATGCATTGAGATGCCTTCCAAAAGCTAGGCAAAGTATTAAGAAAACAGGAAAGTTTCGTTAGAAACAAAAAAAGAGTACTAAACTCTTACGTGATAACTGTTCTCCTATATGGCAGTGAATGCTGGACAAAGATGAAGAAGAGACTTGAAGCAACAGAAATGTGGTTCTACAGAAGGATACTGAGAATACAATGGACTGAACATGTGAGCAATGGCACAGAGTTAGAGAAAAAAGAAACAAGAACGACACTTATATTTAACATCAGAGAGAGACAGTTGAAATTTCTTACACACATAATGAGAAAAGAAGGCTCGGAAAATTTGACACCCACAGGATATAGTGAGGGCAACATAACGAGCTTGTGCAAATGGTTGGCAGAACAGGGTTTAGGAGAGATAACAAAAATACAAAAAATACTAAGCGCTATAAAGGACAGGAAATTGTGGAGAGCCAAAGTCCTGAAGGGATAAGGCAAATAGAAGATAGTGTAATAAAACTGTTTAGTTTAAATTCATCTAAGCAATATGATCCTTATGTTATTCTCCTATCTTTTACACATATAAATGTTACAGGTAGACACGTGAATTCTCTGATTAACAGTCAAACTTTTTTTATTTTATTCCTATGAAATAAGTATTTTATAGAACTTCAGCCTGTCTTGTATTTTCCTTTTGTTCGACATTGTTTTGTTGAAAACATATCGAGTTGTATTGATACCTCATCATGAGATAAAAAATACACTCCAAGTGCTCTGTTGTTTTTATTGATGAGAGCAGGTTCTGCCTTCATGCAAGTGATAATCATTTGTGTGTATGACACAAATCCGGAGAACGATATACAGTATATTCACCCACATCATACACGACCAAACCGTAATACCTTGGTATACAACTCTCATTCGGCTTTAGTCTTTGCGGAGGGAATGTCTGTCCAGAACATTGTTCAACCTGTTCTGCTGTCATTTCTGTATGAGAAAGACAAATTTCAGTAGGATAATGCCCACCCATATGATGCTTCTGCTACATAGTATGTTTTTCTGTCCGGAACTATCGCCAGGCCTGTCTCCCATTGAACATGATGGAACAATGTCTGACTCATTAAGTTAGCTCACCTACAACTTTTTCTGCATTGCGTCAGTAAGTGCAAGAGATGTTGAAAATTGCTTTGCAGGATGGTATTCATCATCTGTAGGATCATATACATGTGAGAGTACAGGTCTCTCTTAACACCTAAGGAAGATATACAGTGTATCAATATGGGGTCTGATGCGTCTGGTATCTTGGGTACTATGCGTATATCTAAATCTATATGATCGTTTACTGTAATCCAGCTATGTTAACTACACATTTAACGTATTCAATGTGCTGAGATTTTATTTTTATTTTTGTCAGTGTCTATGAAACTGAGTAACAGATATTTTTTGAGGACAAGAATTTTGTAGAATTCTGAAGCACCTTATCGGGTCAAAGTGTCTAGTAAGACTTATAATCGTGTGAAAATAACATTCACTCCTCTTCACTCAGCCATCCCCAAGTAGGTCTTTGCGACTTGTCCATCCAGAAGCACCCCCACATATCGATGTTTTCTGTTCGTATGAGTAGCGAGATCGCATCCATCGCCAGCGGTTAGCCATCAGAGTACTGACCAGCCTCAACGTTGCTTAACTTCGCTGATTGAATGAGAACCAGTGTTTCAACGTGATATATCCGTAACAAACTTAAAAATTTTACAATTTTAGATCCGAGAACTTTTTGGCGATTTCTCTGATCTTTCATATTTGATTTTGAAAGCCAGATTTTTTTTCTATTGATATTAAAAGTGATTTAATCTTAAATTAGATTTTTTGATAAATCCTCAGTAGAATTTTTTTTCATAATTGTTCACCCTGTACAAGGCTCAAGAGCCATTCGAGGTAGAGGTTTACAGAGTAAAAGATACAGTTTATGGGGATATATGAGGAAGATAACGGTTAACCGTAGACTTGAACAGGTTAAGAATTTAGTGGAAGCCAGGTGCAGGTTCGACATTCTCCATGGCTTGGAACCCGCAATTCCTCATATCTTACACTAGTTGCCAACCAAGGCTAAAGACTCCAGGCAAACTTACTATTTAATATATATAATTTAGGTATTTTACAGACTCTAAATCAATGTTTCCCAACGTGAGCGTTAGCGTTCCTTTGAAGGATTTGTTTTTGTTGAACGTTTTTATTTAATTTGGGAGGCGGTGAACATACTCAGAATGGGCATTTATCTATTTTTTTCAAATTTTCAAAGATTATTCAATATTGGCTCCAAAAGGAAATTTCTAAAAGGTATCTAAAGCAGTGAGAAGCTATCAAACCTCTCTTCATTTCTTTTCCAACTTCCTATATGGCTGAATGTAGTTTTAATTCACTTAAACAGTTTCTTATTAAACAAAGAAACCATCTGAAAATTACAAAACAAGGAGATCTATGACTACTTCTAAGCAGCATGGAACCTAGAGTAAGAGCCTTTGCCAGTAAGCACCAAAGTCAACAATCGCATTGAAAACATTGAGATAAGCTATCAAATAAAAGTTGTTTTTTTTTTAGCATTTTAATCATTGGCATTTATAATAGAAATGTAAATAATATTAAAATTATATTGGCACTAATGCCTAACTGTTATCTTGCTATGAAAGATGTATTCAGTATAATATTCGAAATTTAATTTGACAGGGGGTCGTTAACAAAATGTTTGTACCCAAAAGTGGGTGCTGGTTGAAAAAAAGGTTGGGAAACACTGGTCTAAACTCAATCATAAACTTTTACAAACTCCAACTAATCTTATGTAATTAAGGTTATATAAACTGGTCAAATGAAATTGAAATTCTAAGACTTGATTCTAAGAATGAAACTGGAATTCTAAGCACGGGGATGATGTTTTCCTTGTAAAAATTCATCTTTGATCAAGTGATGGTAACCAGCAAGAAATTGTGATGATTTTTTTTTTATTCAACATTTTTTCTCTTCTTTGCTGATTTCTGAGGGACACAAAACAAAACAAAATGTCCAAATCATAAGCCGTATCCAAGGATAGGCGGTTGTACAATAAAGACTTGGAGGGAACAGTCGTTCCAAAAATTCCATTGAAAAAAAAGTATGTCATAAAATTATATTATCAAATAACTGTAAAGAACTTCACTCTACACTAAAGCGGACAATATTTTATCTATATAACAGCCAATGTCTGTTGCTTTTTAATGCACAAAATATTAGGTTGGTGCAAAAATAATGTTTTTTGACGTTTAACTTCAAAAGAAAAAAAACGACATTATTTTTGCACCAACGTAATATGTCATGCTATGTTTGTGCTAATATCGAAGAGTGGCGCTGATGGAAAAAAAGTTGGTAAACACTGCTCTAAATTGAGGTACGTTCTTTTACTATGATAATGAGATACTGAGGCATTAAACCGGTATTATGGGTTCAGTGGGTTAAGCCAATATCGTATCTAGGTTACTATCTTATTATTACTTAATTATTCTTATAAAATCCTTTAATATTTCACCAATATTTTCATAGTCGTAAAAAGAATGAATATTTCCATTTGACGTACAAAGACCATTGAAAGCTTTGCAAATAGTGCTAGTAATTTTATAGCTTTCCTGGCCTCAGGCTTTAGTAATAAACATATGGCCAGGGACTGCTCACCAGGCTAACTCGACTATAAGTGACTTATGTGCCTATCTATCTGCCCATTTATCAAGCTGTTAATATAGAATGCATTTTGTTTGTAATGATAGCAGGTAGTTGGTTTAGATCAGAGTTTCCCAGCTTATTAAGGATGTTGCCTTTTTGGCTCCCATTCCGCATTCCTAGCTCACTCCTACATAATACAAAACGCACCTCTTTCTTGGAATTAGGCCTAGTGAACATTCTAAAAAAAATAATCTAGCTCAGTATGTGTGGGTGGCGTAACTGTTACACAGAAAGAGGAGTCGGCGAGCCGAGTTCAAATTCCCGCCTTTTGCGTTGTGTTCACTTTCGCACTAATGCTCTTGGGAAAGACAAGCTCATCTCTACTCCCTCCAGCTATGGGTTAAAATCAGAGTAAACTTGGCTCTTTGGTCGTGGATGGAAACCAGTCTAAAAGAAGGATAACTCTGAATTCAAAACCGCGGAGAAGGCCACAGGAAATTTCTCTCTTAATAAAGACAAAGAGCTTGTGGAGAGTCGTGATTCTTTTCATTCTGAAAGGAAAAAACACTATAAACATCTATATGTATTTCACAAATAAAACTTAGTAAACCAATTTATTTAGGAATGTTAAAGAGGGGGATTACATTTGACTTGTAACTACGTCATCGTCCGTTTTAATAGGATGGATGTGCTTCTCAATATCAAACTGAAAAGTACTAAAAAGTTGTCTTGGACTTCCATGTTCAATAATTTTCAATTTGTTTCATTGCTTGGAAAGAACTTAGTTGACAGTATTGAAGTAGCGTTTAACTAAATGTGATGTTGGGAATGAATGATTGCCATGAATAATCATGGGAATGATAGAGGAGTGGGTTCCCATTTCTTTCTCCACGGTGATTTTACTTGAGACACCATCTCTAGTTAGCTGGTCGTTGATTCATCAAAAATTCTTCTGCCCTTTGATAGGTACCTTACTAAGGGCTACAAAAGATAGGAAGTTGATGAGAGCCATAATAGTCCACATCCTGAAGGGATACGGCACAAAGAAGATGTTGGAAAAAATTAAGTAAAGTGCAGGGAAATAGTTTCATCACCAAAAATCTCGATATAACTCTTTGAAGATTGGACCCGACATCATTTTGGAGTGAGGTCAATTCTTCTGTTAAGTTTGCATCCCGTCGGTGGTCAATATTGTAAGAATTGTTCCGTGGAATATTTCTTTTCATGTCGTGATACATTTCTTGCTGACATATTTTCCGCAATCGTCAATGATGCCCTGTCTATGTTCTGGCTTATCATGACATGAAAAAATAACTCACCTACCTCCACCCTCTGAGCTTATCTTTCTATTTAGCGTAGATATGACATTTAATTGGTTAATCAAGACATACCCACAAGTCTATTTTTAATTCTGACCTTATATTCACCCACTTCAACTTTCGGAAAAGAGGTAACACTTTGTTTTTAAATTTCCCTAAACATCATTTAATCGCCAATTACTTACCATCGCCTGAAGAAGTACAGTCATAGTATTGAAACACGGAAGCTTTTGTGTAGCGATTTCGACATGTTTTTATTATAGTCTCTTATAATATATGTATATATATATATATATATATATATGTGTGTGTGTGTGTGTGTGTATGTTTGTGTGTGTGTGTGTGTGTGTGATTCCCAGATAGTACTAGTTTGATGTATCACAGTTCCTATAGGCTGATTCTATAAACAACAGTCAGCTACGCTATTCAGCAAAATGAATTGATGCACTCTGACTGATTGACCTTTGTTTACATTCGTAAAAACAACACACTGGAATTAGCTGTTTCTCTCTGCCGAGTTTATGATAGCTTAGTAGTAGAATCTTTGACTGACACCAAATCGGTCGGGTTTCGATTCTGGCTTGGGGCATTCGGATGTCTAGTCGCACTGAGGAGCTGTGATACAGCAAACAGTACTGTCAGCGAATGACATAATTAAGCGCTTGAAAATATATTTCAATTGAGCACTGTTGAAAGATAGGCTGATTCTATAAACAACTGTCAACTACGCTAATATATATATATATATATATATATATATATATATATATATATATATCCTTGTTGAAACTGTCTTCTATTTCTTTACACCCGGCATTTATACGTGCGAAATATTGTTGCAACTGATTTTACTCTAACTAGTTTTCTGCAACAAACTTTTAAACTTTTGTGTGCAATAAAAAACGTTCAAAATCTCCATCGTTCTTCGTGCAAAGCCGTAGAAACTGTCGGTCATTTGAGAGTATGTGCCTTGTGTTTCTTTATGCTGTGATAATAGTGCTTAATGATTTGTCGAGTCGACTACTTAGATTTTTTGGCAACCAGATGTTGCCTGTTGATCACACACTGCACCGTAAACACGCTCGATACAAGTTTCATTTTTTGCACGAGTAAATATGTTCGTAAGTTGAGTGTCATTCTCTTTAGAAAATTTTCTCAACAATACGAAATAATGACACTCTTTTTGTAATCGTTTCAGCTCTTGAACCAAACTTGTATATATAACGAAACAAATATAAACAAGAAGTAACATTGCCTGAAAGATTGAATTTATTGTAAGCCAAATACTGTTATCTTTATCATATTGCCCAAGGTACCTTTAATGCTGTTTACAAAGCTTAGCTTAGTTTGACAAAATCTACAATTATGAGACATCTAGTGAAGATCGAACTCACTACTTTTTAGTCTGTATTGAGACTATATCCTATTGTGCAATAAAAATGAAAGTTCTTTCGTTTCTTTTTTAATAAACATCCGCAGATTTTCGACAACTACAGGATAATATAGTGCAGATTCTCTGAATATAAACTGTCTATTAATTTCCTTTGCTTATTTATAAGCAAAGGAAATTAATTTGAAAACACTTTTTTCAAACAGTAGCCACACTGGTTGCTAGCTGCTTAGCTGGTGTTGATAGAAATCAATATTTCAGGCATTTGACATTATATTGCCTATGCTTCTGTGTTGATAAGTGAGATGCGGACATATTTCTTTTCAACAAAATATAAGTTCTTTCTTTTCTTTTTATAAACATCTACTACTTTTTAACAACTACAAGATAACTCAGTACAGTTTCTCTGAGTAAAAAGTGGCCATTAATTTCACTTACGTGTAAGCAGTAGTATTGTACATAATTCACATTAAACAGCAAATATCAAAGGAATGAAAGATAGGTAAAAACGGAGAAGCTCAAGTTTAATTTGGGGAAGGAAAGACACCGAAAAGAAAATGTGCAAATAGTTTTTTAATACAAAAAACTTATGCATTAGTAAAAATAATTAAATTAACTTTTGTGTAAAAAATAGGCACGATGGAGTAAAGGATTAAAGGATAGCGGCACGGATTGAGAAATCGGTAGAGCAGAGTTCGTACTACAGTCAAGTTCGTTACATTCATTTACATGGGAAAGATATGAATCCATCTATTCCCCCCAGCTATAGGTAAAATATCATGATAGACTGGGTCCTATATCCTTGGGTGGCAATCAATCTAGGAGAAGGAAACCGAATTCAAACCACCTGGTTCCTTGTAGGTCCTGCTTCTTGAAGTAAAGGCTAGAAGAAGGTAACTTGAAAAACAAATCCACCTCTGAAAGAAGCGAAGCGATGACCTCAACGGTACAAAAGGAACAGGCAAACCATTGCCCCATTCTGTCTTGAATGTCACCATGGTCCATAATTGTAAGATGGAGAGGAGGGGTGACTACAGCGGCACAAAATACGCTAATTGAATAAAATGATGAATAATGTGAATAATATTTTTTGGTTTAAAATGTTTGTAAGTTTGCAACGCTTCTGTTGCACAAGATAACTTTTACGAATCTTTAAAAGAAAAAAATGTATACACACTTTAAATAATTATAAAGTCAGTGTTTATTAAAATACATTTCATATTCAAAATTTAATAGAATCAACAGACATTATTTTATTGTTTTTTCAACGCTTGTTTTCAAACTGACATCCATTCTGGTTCAGGCCTTGCTGACAACACAAAGCAATAGAATCGCAAACGTCACGTTTGGTATTTTTGTGCATTCTCGTTCCATGGCTGCTCTCATTTCAACGATTGTTGTAGGTTTCATAGCGTAAACTTTATCTTTTAAGTATCCTCATAAAAAAAAGTCTAGTGAACGCGGACGTTATTCTGCGAAACGCCTTCGTCCAATCCATGTGCTTGTCAAGATTCTCATCAAGGGTAGGATCTAATTCCACTCTTTTGGTCTGGGTCATTGTCATTAATAGCGTCTATTAATCTTGGAATAATTACTTTTCCATTGACAGCGCTTCAAAATGCGTTGGACAGACAGGGATTTTTAAATACCTACCTCACGACTCGCTTGCCGCACAGATTTTCTTGGACTTTAGTGATACGTTTCCAGTACTCTTTCTTACTTTGTTGGGCTTGTCGATATCCATGGTCTTCCGGAAAGCTTCCCGTGGACATTCTGAACAGTTCCATCAGCTTCAAACTTATCTCTAATTCGAATGATGGTAAATCGCGTTAATGGATCTGTTTGAAACTCCTTTTTAAACTGTCTTTTGTACTTCAACTGCGTTTTCACACTTCCAGTAGCATTTTAGAATGAATTTCCTTTATTCAAAACTGCCATCATTAATTCTAATGGGTTTAATATAGAAAGAAAAAAAATGAATTAAGCTAACAGCTGTTAACGTGTGTATACACTTTTTGAAACATCTTGTATACAAAAAAACCTGCTAAAAAGAGGTAGAGAAATGCTTTTTGTCGAAAAAGTGTCCTTTGTAAGTTTTTGTGACTATATGCTTAGTATTTAACATATAAGCTTTCTTGATTTCTTTATAGTGGATGGTGTTGGCTCATGATAAAATATTTATAGTTTAGCGGTATTCTAACGAAAAGTTTTGCAACCTAGAGAAATTTTACGTGGACATTTTACGTAATTCAAACTCGATTCGTCATGACTCACTCAAGGCTGAATTATTTTTCGGCTGTTATAGTCTGGTGTACTCTGAAATAGGCTCCAACAACGTTCTATTTTAAAATAAAATTTCTTCAACTTGATAGGTTCTAAAATATTTTTGTATTTGTATTTAAATTTTGCGATTGGATAAAATACACAATGTCGTTTTTTGTTATGCAAGTCAATGCGTTCACAATAAAATTAGCATTACTAATAATTGTGAATAAAATTTACCGTACATATATTTAGCGTCCAGAAAGTCTGAAAATTGCAAATTTCCAATTCGAAACATTGGAGCATAATAAAAATTGCTAATAAATATTCTTAAAACTTGCTCCACAAGATTTCACTATTTTGACACATTGTTCAAGTGCGATTTTTCAGTTTCTGCCAGAAATCAGTCAGCGTCGTCGGTCACTTTACCCTAACATTATCGCCGATGAACTTCCAAAATTCTCAATTAGATTAAACAGCTGAACTTTGGATGGGTCATAACATAACATCGACGTTTTCAGTTTTGAAGAATTGTTTTACAGTTTTCGCAACATGATATGGGGTAACAATTATCTTGCATAAATATTACCTCAGAGACAGGGAATGCTCTCAGAGTATGAACAACATTATGTTCAATAATACTGCAAGGATTGGTGAGGGTAAATAAATATTCCTCTCAACAAAAAAGACTTAAATTTATTAGAGCCGGTTTGTCGGAGTTAACTCCTCCTTCAGTCCGTTAACCCTTTCACCAGGGGTCTCTCTTCCCTGGCTATAAATAGCCGCTGACTCTTCGCCTCCATCTCTTTTTCTTTCAGGATTTCAGCTATCAAGCTCGAAATGTAGGCGCTAACAAGGGATAGCGTGGAAACACGCTAAGCACAATACACACACACGCACGCACATACAGAATATTCACACACACTTCGTCCTTTGTACTGTTTCCATGTATTGTAACTTGTTATTAATATATATTTGTATATACATATATTATCGGTCTTGTGTTTTGTTTGCTTTATTTGCCTTCTTCTTTGGACTTAATCAAAGTCCAACCTTTTTATGTAGTTGGGCCCGGCGGGCAGGAGTATCTGAACCTTACATGCGTGTCTTCTACGTCTGACTTGTATCAACAACATAACAGCCACGGCCCCTCTACAGGTTAGCTTAAGTAATGCTGGAATAGAACGGAGCGACATTACAAGAGGACTCCATATTAAGCGTACAATACAACATTAATATACAAATACCTGAATATGAGAGTCATAGTAGAAGGTATTAAAACTAAGTTATTCATGTTACCATGTAAGATATCACATGGGGAATAATAAACAAAATGAAATGCTGACAAAAGAATGAAAAAAAAAAGCTTCAAGTGAATATTCAATTCACCAGAGACAGCCATATTGAGCCGTTATCTCTCGAGTCGTGTCAGATGATGGAGAGTGTCCGTCTAGTTTGCCTGTCGATCTGGAATTCAGTATGTCTGGTTCTATTTCCCTATTCTTGTGGGGTTGTCACGTGATATGTAAGGCAGATAAGTACTTTTGTACGTACATTATTTTTATGTGCTACACTATTTTACCATTTAACAGAATAAGCGGTCCAACACTAGCGTTAAAGAATATTACGCTATCACCTCCAAATTCAACTGATTTTTTTCTTTTTTACACATTTGGAAAGACATCTTGCCGTTACGCCGTTAGACAAAATAAACTTAATTTTATTACTGAAAAACACTCTTCTTACTTAATTTTTATGTCCAGTATTTTTGGTACCAATCTAGGGAATATTGATTTATTGTAAATTAATACAATTTTGGCACGAGGCCGAAGGGGAAATGGGATGAAAACCTAGCTAATCCGATTCACGACCCATTCCTTTATTAAAATTTACTCATTCACTACAAGATTTCATCCATCGCCATTCAATCCTACATATATCATAATACCACATACTCATAGGGATCCTACTAAAATACTCATGGTATAAAAATTTGCTCATATGTACAAATGTCACTTTTTTTTTCCTTTTATCTTTTTTCTTACAAAAATAATTTAAAATTTGCAATCATGAAATGAGAGGGGGAGATTGGGATAAACCCAAAAACGAAAATAAAATATAACAAAACATTCCAATTTGGGGAATGAATGCTTCTAAAATCCCCCTCCCCAAATATATAGACAAATCCTATAGATGCATGCTGGGATTTCTTCCTAGCTAATAAAAATGGACAATTCTCGCTCGAACACATTTTTTCTTTCTTGTCCTAAAGTAAGAAGGCTATAATCACTGGACTGCATCCCTTTCGCGTGTGAACACTATTTTCTATTTTGTGAACGTTTTCACTTAGTTATTCTTTTATAGTTGCTTCACTTTGCTTTGCCTTGGCTTGAATTACGTTGTCTTGTTTCGTATTAATTTGTTCCGTTCTTCTTCTCTTCAGATTGTTACTGAAAATTTTTCAATTACACTTGACTATACCCGCTTCTTCTAAAAATATGATAATTGACAAAGGCTCGTATAACTTTTTGGTTCTTCTTGTTGACGAGGAGTTCGACAGTAAGGAAACATGTATAAAGACCTGCTTCACACAAACCATACAACGCTGTCTGTCGAAACACTTTCACGTCAATTATTTTGGTTACCGGACGTGCAATGACGTCCACCCCCCACGCCCGCCACCGCGGCTATGCCAAAATTGTCCACAGTAAAGAATAAAGATTCTTTCAATCTCCCGCTTCTGCCCAGACGTCCTTTTAGGCTGGCGTAATGTTTTACTATTTTTTAAAAAGTAAGATATCTTCACAAAGTGTTAATATTCTGGAGTTTACATTAAGTTCATTAACTTCTTTTGCAATTGCGTCATCCGTTGAGTTTTTAGACCAGTGACTCTCAACTGCTGTGCCACCCGATCCTCTTAAGTGTGCCGTGAAATATTGTCACGGCATATATATATATGTGTGTGTGTGTGTGTGTGCATGTATGTGAAAGTAGTAATGGTACAAAAACTGCACAAATAGTTAAATATGAATATTAAAATAAAGTTCATATTTGTGTATATATATTTTTTAAATCTATGGTTTTATTTTATAACATTTAAATGTATATCCTTTAAAAATTTTGCTAAATGTGCCGTGATATTTTCATCTGCTACTACATGTGCCATTGCTTTTGGCTGATACGCACTATTTTAGAGTGACAACCCAACGCCTGAGTAATCCATTAACTATCAACTTGACATTCTAATAACTTCGGAAACGAGGCTGAAGATGAAGAAGTAATAATATTTGTTTATTGTGCAATGTTGCTATTTTGTTTGCAACTAATATATTTTCTAATTTTTAGTAATCATCTGTTACAATAAATGAGATTTAATTTTGGACCCGAACATTTCTGTAATGAATAATTTTTTTTTATACTTTGAAGAATCGATGATAGTTCAAGAGAACGGTAGTAAGTTTGTCGTATCCTGCCGGCACTTCCAAATTTTTTTTAAATATCTAGAAAAAAAACTCAACCAGCGTCATTGTAAGACTGATTCGATATATATATGCTGATGAGTCCCAAATATAGGATGAAACGGCCGTCCAGTGCTTTCTGCATTCTGTTGAGGTTTCTTCTAGACTCGATTCATTACTCAATTATCTCAAATCCTCCTTAATTTCTATCACACACACACACACACACACACATATATATATATATATATATATATAGTTGCTTTGAGTCCTTTCTAGACTCAAAGCAACGAAAAATACGATTCCGCGGCCAGATAATAAAAACGTTGTGTCTGTTGGAGCAGCCGGCCCACGGCTCCAGCTCGCCATCATCATCTCCTGCTCACCCATCGGTTTTTAGTAGGACAAGTTATAAGTAAAAAAAAAAATTAAAAAAAAAAAACTAAGTTAAAGGAGCATACACAAGCAAAACAATCTTCCTTCATATTTTGGAAATCCGAATATTGCCCACCTTGCCAAAAAAGATTTCAAGGATATCAAATTAATGGAATCTTTTCAGTCTTTTCAGATATTAATCTTACTCAAGACGCCGATGTAGTTTATCGTCTTACCCAGGAACGCGAAAAAATTGCTGTCAATCATTACAATAATTATATATGGGAATGGAAAGCAACACTTAAGAATGTGTCAGGGAAGCAATAAACATTACTGCAAGTCATATTAATTCGAAACAGTAGAAAACAACAAAATCAATGAATGAAAAACTGATGGAGTCTGCAGAATGTCAAGAAGCCGATGTAAAATAACAATTTATTCGGCTAGATGGATATTGTATTAATTAATTTCGACGCCCACACTCTCCGACATCTTTCCATCAATACCATTAGATCATATTTCTATTATTAATTTAAATGTATATTACAGAACTGAACATAACTTGTAATGATCACAAACCTATAGCCTTGTCCCTTGCAGATGTAAAAATACGATGTTCACCAATCCCAATTGTGTTTACTGTATGATAAAACGCAATGTGTATATTTGTTAATTTGAATGATTTTTTTGTTTTATTTTTACCAATTTTCTCCTATTTTCCAACGAAATGGTGTTTCTTTCGTTCCCGTGTGTGTAAAAGTTGTATGTTCACACACGAGAATCAAACATTTTTTTATCTCTGATATATATATATATATATATATATATATATATATATATATGTTTGTCTGACGATCGCTAAAGCGTGAAACCCAGGTCAAAAACTCACATCTATCCAACCAAATATGTCAGCTCTATCTCTGATATTGAGCGCTTTCTAATAAAAGTACCACTGCATATAATATATAAATAATTATACATATATATATTTATTTATATTTATATACACTTTCACACACACACACACACACACACACACACACACACACACACACACACACACACACACACACATATATATATATATATATATATATATATATATATATGTATGTAATCCGTGAGGGAAAGGATAATCCAACTAGTTCTTTTTAATATAAAATAGTAAAAAGATAGATCTTGAAGAGAGCTCAATGTATTGTATACAGAGCAATATTATATACATCAAAGTAAAAAAAAAAACTTAACCGGATTTTTCGATGATGTATTAAGTCTTTTCCTTTTATATATATATATATATATATATATATATATATATATATATATACCGGATGTAACAACAAAATTAAAATCGGGTGACAGCATAATCATCTACAAAATGTTTAATATCTAAATAAACCACTAAATTAATTGACTTTCTTTTTTTCGGATTTTCAGATAAGACATTTAAACATCTTGACACCATTTGCAAGAATCACTGCAAAACCTTTGAGATATTCAGGTAAAAATAGAACAGGTTAAAATCGTTTTGTGTCAGACCCACTGTCTCCCCAAACGAGTAATGGTGAGAGGAAAAAGATTATTCAGGCCTTCAGTATTGGTACAATCATTCACACTCTGTCTTCCATTTTCAAAGTCCATTCAATTACCATCAAGAGGACGGTGAATAAGTTTAAAAAAGAGGGAACAGTAGAGAGGAAAACTGGATCAAGAGGTCACAAGAGGAAGAAGGATCGTCATTTCAACTTAGAGATAAAGAAATCAATTAGAAAAGATACAACTCTAATCATAAAACGTTTGGCACGTGAGATAGAAGTTTCTGCTATGACAGTCCAATGAGCAATGAAAAAAGACTTGAAAATGAAATCGTACGTCAAACCTTGTTACTCCAGGACAGAAAGTTAGAAGGCTAGAGAGGGCGAAGATCATCTTGAATAAGTTGGAAAATGATTCTGGAGTAATATATATATATATATATATATATATATATATATATATATATATATATATTACTTAGTGTATTGTGCACTCTAAGTTTAGTCTTTCTACTCGTTTGTTTTTTTTTTTTTTTTTTAGGCTTGAGATTAAACACTTGACGATTGGTTTCGTATTGTGTTAATGCTATTGGTTCTTTCTTTTTTTTATTTCTAATTTTTTCCTCGGGTACCGATTTGTTCTATTACAAGTTGAGCTATCCGAGGTTTTCCAAACGAGTATTACCATTTATATATATATATATATATATATATATATATGATTGTACACTTATTTCTGTAGGTAGTTCTTTTCTTATTTTCCTTCACTTAATATATAATAAAATTATTATCAACTTATCTGATTAAAATATGTTTTTATTGATATTTGTGGGTTTGGAATTTTCGTTTTTTAATATATTAAATAATATTATTTTTAATCATTTTTATCTTTGTATATTTGCTCGCTTAAGTTATATTTTAATTAGTGGTTAGCATTTGTTTAATATTGGTTGTGGTATCTGATTGTCTGGGTCAATGTCTGTGGATGTGTGTACATATATTTATAGGTGTCTATGTGTATGGAAAGTGCATTCACTTTTAATTGTGTATGTATGTACGTATCTGTTGGTTTCCCCTTTTCCTTCCCTCCCCTTTTTTTTTTCATAAAGGGCCGTGGAGATGTTCCCTGTCTCGTCACTTTTTGTGTGTGTATATATATATATATATATATATATATATATATATATATAAATATGTCTGGGTGCTTATGTATCATAATCTGATTGTGTTTGTGTTGTTTTACGCGTGAGGTTAGGACCCCATTCACACACTTGGGATTAAAATGTATACATAATGTCAGAGGACCGGATATAACATTAGCGTCTGACGTAATTTCAATGAAGAAATAAATTGAATAATATATGTATTTCTTCTTTTCTCCTCTGTAATTTTATGGTTGTAAACTTAATGGCCATTAAATTTGGATTTTGAAATTAGTAGT
The DNA here is from genome assembly GCA_903632075.3 of Acanthosepion pharaonis. NCBI lineage: Eukaryota > Metazoa > Mollusca > Cephalopoda > Sepiida > Sepiidae > Acanthosepion > Acanthosepion pharaonis. The sequence goes on along the minus strand of CAHIKZ030002722.1, from coordinate 5,473,341 downwards.
TTTTAATTTTAATATTAAATTCTATCATATAATTTAGTAATTATTGGTTAGCATAAATTCTTTTTTAATATTACCCATATTTTAAAGATCTGAATAGCTATTATAACATGACTTCGTTGTCAAGCTTTTTGAATTTTCTTATACTTGTATTTTGATTGGTCATTCTAGCTTTTGTAACAACGTTTTCCCCTTGCGAAGGATCGTTAATTAATTTGAAACTTTTAAAACCATTTATTTTTCATTCAACATCATCACTTGATAAGACACCGGAAGTGTTGAAACAAAATGGCTATTTTTGTAGCGATTTTATAACATATTTATGTTATAAATTTTTTTAAAAATAAATAATATATATATATATATATATATATATATATATATATATATATATATATTTGAACCTTATTCCAATACTTCATGAACTTCTGATCCTTAACAATGATTAATTAATGATGAATATGTCAGTTTCGTTTATGATCGATTTCATCACGATTCTTCTGTTAAGCTTGGAAAGTAATTATTATTGTTCAAAGTAGGGTCCAATAGTGTTATAAAAACCTAGGAGAATTCCAGTAAGATATCTTTAATCATTTCTAAGATACAACGGTTCCAGAGGTTAATCTAGCAATTGTACAATGTTGCTGTTACACGATTTGGACAGTTTTGCTGTTAAACCGATATATATATATATATATATATATATATATATATATATATATATATATATATATATTAAATGGTGCATAATATAGTGAAATGTTTTAAGAAAGTCAAAATAAAACCTCCCATTACATTGAGAATAAAGCATAATCTTGGGAGGAAACTATTTTCAAAACAACTTGTTTTGACCAACTTATGTTTGTTTCTGCGATTTTAATAACTGCAGTTTCTGTTCTGCTAAATTTAGCCTGTCTGTCATCTTACCTTATCTCAATGTCTGCTTTCCTATTGCACCATATCTTATAATGTTTCTATTAACGCTTTGCTGTTTCAGAATTTAAAAGGAAAATCAACAACAATAAAAAAAAAGGCGTCGAGCAAAATAAACTGATATGTTTTCTAGGTCAATATCCAATGCCAAAACTGATAACATTATTAAACATATTGTCGGTCGATTTTACGACATGTCAACATTTGCTGGATTATTTAATGTCGAATTTTTCATGGTAATAGTAATTGTTATATTCCGTGCTAATAGGAATATATACTTGAAAAACAAGGTGGATAAAATAAGTAAAGGTTTATTGTAAAAGACCAGTACAATAAGAATAAAGGTAATAGTTATGCACAAGGTCATTGCAAGTCAATTCAGTAGTGAGTGCTACTATTGGAAGGTCGGTAGTTCTCGCGTAAGTCTGAGCCGTACTCAACAGATCTCATCTAGTTGATATTTACCAGCCTCCCCACACGGTAGGATGTGGCACAAGGCCGAGTTAAATGTGGGGTAATCCGAACCCGTAGGCGCGGCTAAAAATACCCGTATACCACGTATAAAATCGGGTCGGGTAGCTATTCCTGAGACGGGACTCTGCCTTTCGACATAGCCTCGTCTGGGGATCCTCTCTGCCTGGTGGCAAAGAGTTTGACCAGCACAGCCCGTAGGCTCGGCCAAAAAATGCCCGTAGAACACGCATAAACGGGATCGAGTTGGTTAACCTCCCCGAACGAGGCACTGCCGAAGGGCAGCGTCTCGTTCGGGTTCCACTCTGCCTTAAGGCCATGAGTTCGACCGTCTAGCTGGAACAGATCCTAGCTAGTCAGTATTTAATAGCCCCCCTCCCCACGAGGGTAGATGTGGCACAAGGCCGAGTTTAACTTGGGTCTTCCGAGCCCGTAGGCTTGGCCAAAAAATTCCCGTTGAACCCGCATAAACGGATCGGATTGGTCAACCTCCACGAACGAGACGCTGCCCTTCGGCAGAGCCTCGTTTGGGTTCCTCTCTGCTCAGAGGCAGAGAGTTCGACCGTTTAGCTGGAACAGATCCCAGCTAGTTTCCGTAGCCCATTGACTTACAGCTATTTATAAGTAGTTACTACCTATAGTGTAGTCACTCATGGAAGTGACAGGTTATTATTCCATTACATAATCCCTCCCCCACCCCCGAGCTGAAATTTTCCTCTAGAAAATTTAGCTTTCTAATACTTTCTCTTTTTCGGTTCTGGACTTAACCACACTGTGGGTTTTCTTTTCTTTGTACTCTTTCGAGGCGAATAACATCTCGATCCTACGGGCAAAGCTGGTGTAGGAGATGTATCCATGTGTTTTGGTATGTTAGTGGGTGGGGTTAGTTCAAACGTGTCGTACGTGTTGCGGGGCCGAGTAGGATGTCGCCCCCGCAAGGTTTTTATATACGATAAATGTGAACAGCCAAGACAATGACGGGACAAAGGCAAAGGTTTTTGTTATGAACAAAAGTGTCGTTTTTATTCACACGTTTACATCGGTGTGGTCCGAAAACTGGTTAATCGACGAACGTAGCTGGTTCGGTCGATTGTAGCTGGTCTAGTCCGGTAGTCTAGGATTGGTAGGCGAACGTAGCTGGTTCGGTCGAATATAGTTGGTCTGGCCTGGTAGGCAAAGGTTTGGTAGGTGAACGTAGCTGGTCTGGCCCGGTAGTTTAGGATTGGTCGGCGAACGTAGTTGGTTCGGCCGAACAGCGAAGACGGAGTCCCTAAACAGGGCCAAGGCAGAACAGTGATGCTACTTCACAGGGCGGATCGACCGCGGAAACGGGATCGCGCCAAAGTGTATCACCAGGCGAAGACGGTGTCCCTAAACAGGGCCAAGGCAGAACAGTGATACAACTCCACAGGGCGGATCAACCACGGAAACGGGATCGCGCCAGAATGTATCACCAGGCGAGGCAGGTCAGAGTGGTGTTACACCTTCCAGGGCGGATCGCGCCGAAGAGTAACACTCTCGACAAAAGCACCGGAAGTTCACAAAGGTAGTGTACTACGCTTGGTTTGGGCGAAAAAAGTGGCTAAGAATATTTTGAAAGAGTTGTTCAAGTGCTCCCTGGCTAGAGGGAGTAGAAGACCGTAGATAATAAATTACTGTCTATGGTTGCCGATGTTTAGAATGGCTAAGCATAGTCAGATGCGTACTAGGTATGGTTTGACATCAACGATATTGGACTAGCCGTCCGGTTTCTCGCATGTTGCTTGACCTAGATCTGCGAGATCGGGAGTTGTGAAGGTCAAGGTCGGTTTTCTAAGGAGCGGATAATCGGCGACCGCGACATACGTTCGGAGTTTCTTAATCATCCTGTTGAACGATTTCAAAGTATCTTGGTCTTAACTGGTTTACGTGCCTTTTGTATACACGTCTTTTTTCCTTTCACCATATAGATTACTCTTCCAATTCTATTTGAAGTAATTCCATCCTCTCAAACACGTTTTCCACCTCGGTAGCTCCTAAAGAAAACTTTGTCACCGGGAGTATACTTCTTTGCACAGAAATTCTTGTCGATTTACATGTATATCCATTTTAGTTGTTGTCACCATATGAGGATCGAACTCACTAATGAGTCAACCAGACTAGCCTTGATAACCATTACCCAACGTCCGAAGATGCTTAAAATTATTGATAAAAATGTTACAAATATACAATGCTTCTATGTCAACCATAATTTATTTTTTGACTCCAGTGAGACATTCTTCCTGGCTCACTTCTGGTTTTCGACATGGATGTGACTGTACTCTAAACATATTGTCTTTGTTCACGGAAATGTATTTTACAAAATGAATTTATATATAACTTATTTAAAATTCAACATGACGTGCCGGAATTGTGAGTAAAAACAGCCTTTTGTGACATCCACTAGTTTTCCTTTTCAGGATCGGAGAGAAGGCACGTAATATATTTCTTTACTTTGTTAGCATGTTCTCCCAAAATATCCCATTACACTTTAATGAACTCATTTAATTAATACTGTGCTAATAACATTTTTTTCAGTCAGCAAGACTGGATCTTGATTCCAATTCACCTGCAACAGCTAAAGATTGGAAACATTGAGTTAGGATGTTGAACCACTTCAACAAGTGCCGTGACAATGCTCATAACAGAGACCGAAATTTGATCAGTTGCATCTCATATGGGGAATATGACTACGTTGAAAGAATGCACTACTTACGACTCGGCTATTGGTGTATTAGATAAATTGCACGTCAACACGTCAAATGAAATCTCCAGCAGGCATCTTCTAGCTACGCACCAATAGAACTCTATAAGATCTCTGTGTGAATTTCTTCAGAAACTACACCAACTTAGCATAAAATAGCTAGCCACTCGTATCTGAGGAAACCCGTCTATTAGGGCGGCTAGCCAATCTCTGTTACTGACGCCTGCTCAGTCACATTTGTGTTTGTTCAACACCCACAGAGCCCACCTGTGGTTTATACTACAATTATACTGAGCGGAGTTACAGTTTCTGGGAAAGATGCGTGTTATCTAGTGTGATCAGCAGTTTTAACAAGGACAGCACACTCAAACCCTCGGTCACGATGACTTGTGACTTCGTGTTAGCACAGCCATCGACGGCTTCAAAAGACTCCCGTCTACCCATTTTTACTCACAGGGCTTAGTATAGTTCTCGGGCACTCTCCAAAGCTGCCGCACGTTGGGATCGCCTCCCTCAGACCGATAACATCAAACGGTCACCTTACTGACAAATTGACTATGGTGAAATTCGAACCCAGGTCTCATGGTCAGGAAGCGAATGTTCTATCCACTCGGCCACGTACACACATAGACTATGCTTTGAAGGCTGTAGCTACCGACTATTACGGCAAGGAGCTTGTTACAAACTCGGTTCATGAACGGTCTATTATCATTACTTATATACCAATGAGTACCGGAAAACGAAACGTTAGATTTGCAGGCTTATTCTTTAAACTTGGCCCAAAAGAACTTTGATGCCTGCTATTCATCAACAATACATATTGTTGCTGCGATTCCTACAGAACAAACTGAAAGAATTTCGAATGTAAATAGTTCTCTTGCTGCATTATACTTTCCTTCCGCTTCCCTAATTAGTATGCACAGCGCTTGGCTGGTCATGTAACCCTTAATAGCCAATTAGCAAATCCCTGTTCGTACATAGACACAGTCTTTCGGTAGATGCTGCTAAAAGTATATGCATTCCTGACACGTGGCTAGACACAGTCTTTTGCAACACGACGTGCTGGACTTGCGAGTAAATACAATTTTTTTCTAAATTTCACTAGTTTTCTTTTTCAATGTCGGAGAGAAAGCATGCAACGCTTTTAAACTTCATTTATATTCTTTCGACCACGCTATCTTTATTTATTTTATTATGTTTGTTTTTGACGGTTAGATATTACCAAGGCCACCCACATACATTTGGTAACCCAATAATATAATAATCAAAGAAATTTGCTATCTGTCTTATACAAGAACAAATGGAAATGTCTTTGCGTGTGGTGGAAACACGCATAATAGGAAGGTATGTTCTGCTAAGACGAAGGTGTGCCACAATTTCAGAAACAGTTGGTATCATTCTAAGATGTATAAAGAGCCTATTATACCATTATTATTATTATACCATTATTAAACCATTATTCTAAAGAGTATAAGGAGCTTGGTCGTAGCCATTCATAGACTGACATTATACCCATATACAACGGCTGTTTTTGAAAGTCTATCATATGCACCTATTAATGTAACTTACCCCACTTACTTTTTTAAAAAAATCGCCGCTAGGGGGCGCTCCCTAAGCATATAAATAGACAGTCTCATCCTCTCTTTCTCCTTTTTTTTCTCTAGCTTTCAGATGTGGTCGCACCTGGATAAGAGCGCTGCCGCTGAGGTGCGTTCGCTTCCTTTGATCCTCTGTTGGCTTTTGAACTCTCTCCTCACACATATGTATATATACACGTGTCTATCACACGCGCTTTTTATACTTAGTTCTACACAAGCACTGTCACTAGTTTAAATGTTTTCTGCTTTCATATTCATTGTTTAAAACACGCAAAAATATTCTATTGCCTATGTATAATGTTTTGTTAATACATACTTGTCGTTTATATATATATATATATATATATATATATATATATATATATATTTGTTGTTACTTTGTTCATTTATTACCCGGACTCAGATTCCGAGTTCGCTATTTCTGTTGTGGGATACCAGGAGACACGTATTTTCCGACGTAAACCCAATCAGCATAGTCCCTGCAACAAACTATTGATTGACATGTTTTAAATACACTCCTGTATACGGGCAGCTCTTAATTCTTTAATAATGAGAATTTACATCCAAACTTAATCCAAGTGTAAAACCATTAAATAAAGAAATTTCAATGGCAGTGAATATTATAAACACTCAGACTTGTGATTTTGTGTTGTGAATTTTCAGTTAATTGGAAACAATTATAAATGTGGTTCGAATGAGTAAAGAAGAAGGAAAAGGGGGATAAATGCTTATCCGCACTCACCCGTGTCCCTGTTATGTCCAAGTCAACTACTCCACTCTTTTTTAGCAATAAAAAGAAACATAAAAAGGAATGAAAAGAAATAAATATATAACCTTTTACGCTGATTTCTTTTTTTCTGGGGTTGTAAAGTTCGGGTTGTCTTCTTCATAGGCAAAAAATTAGAGAACAAATAATATAATACACTGTCACTTTCACTGTTTTATTTCTTTGTTTCCTCTTGCTTGCTTCCATTACTCTCCCTTGTTCTTCAACCACGTGATATACACCCATTAGATCATCAGAGTTTCTTTCCTCATACACCTTTATTTCTCTAACCATTCTCCCATAATGCAACCCATTTAACCCTTTCACATAATAAATACCCCCCTTCCTCTATCTTCAGTTTCTCTTATTTTCTCCTTCCACACGAACCTGTTGGCAAGAAATAAGCTAAGTTTATATAACTCGTTTTTTCTCTTCTCGTTTTTCTCTTCCTCCTTCTTTCACATCACAATAAATCTGTCACTTCGAAAGTTTTCAGGGATCTATGCAGTAAATATACACAATCAGGGTTTTCAAAGACAGCATAATTCTCTTCAGATAAAATGCCAGAGTTCAAGGCCTGATTTTGACACACCGAAGACAAAACCTGTTTTCACTCTTTCAGCAGCTTCCATTGATAAACATTCCTTTTTTACTAACTTGTCTCAAATTTGTAAACCAATCACTACAAAATCGAGACATTTTCGAAAAGATGGCAGAAGCTTTTTTCAAGAAAAAGAAGTTAAAAACTTGCAATAAGGCATTATTGAACTTGGAAAGCTTAATTATAGTTAAGGACCTCACTAGATGATACATAGATTATGGATTGATTATTTCCAAACTATAAATCAATTTATTTTTATGCCTAGAAATGTTAGTAAATAATCTCGCAAGTTATACTGTATTTTATGGAAGTTAACACGTCTTGTGTATTTTATGTATGGTCCGTGTTCACATATGAAAAACAATTAAGAAGCATACAAAAAACTGGGTTTTTAATTTAGACTGTTTATTCTTTTTTTATAGTGACTGTGGTGAAATAAAGTTCTTAATGTCTCTTGAGGATGTCCATTTTCTTTTTGGTTCAGATGTTAAGGTAAGTAAGATTAAGCATCATATCAATGGTCGTGCTTATATCAGCCTTGCGCAGAGTTGGAACAACCAAAGAAAAATTTTTACTTTATTGTTGGAAGGTGGAAAAAGAGTTAAGTCGTCAGCGGACCGGGGAAGCTAATGTTCGCCAGCGGGAATGTAATTACCACGTGGTACTACATCTTGAAGCAAGGGGGGGTAGTCAGTGAAGAAATTTTTTTTTATATACCTTTTTATAGACTTCAACAGCGCTAACTAACGGCGTTTGACTAAACCAAGTGGAGTAATGTTATTTCCGGTTCCTTTACTCTTAGCATCATGGGAAAATGTATTTGCTTTTTATTATTCATTATTCATTATTATTATTTTATTTATCGATTTTATTTCATTTTCCCACAATTTTCTACCTACGATCTAAAGTGTGCCTATCACCATGTTCCCTTGAAGGAATTTTAAAAAGAAATTCACAGCTTTTAAAGCTAATGGGAAGCTATATCAATATTGTAGAGGACTATGATAGTTAGTATTATACTTTTAATGACAATAGTAAAATAGAAACAATAAAATAATATTTTTCCGAACCCAATATAAAAATTACTTCGCACATGTTATGATTGCTACATGAGTTAAAAATATTCATGACCAAAATGGTGGCCTTCATGTTTCAAATCACATTACTTCGTATAGCAGTCCCTTTCTTTTTCTACATGCTGTGTTCTTTCAGGACGTTGCAATCGTGGCTCTCCACAATTTCCTGTCCTTTGTAGCTCTTAGTAAATTTTGTCTTTTTGTTATCTCTCCTAAAATCTCTTCTGTCATCCATTTACTCAAGCTCACTAGGTAGGTTACGCGCTGTTTTCCCCTGTCCCTCACTCTGTCCTGTTGTGTCGTAAATAGGAAGGTTAACACATATAAAAAAAAATAAGGAGTAGTTTATTCCAGAGAATAATATGGTACACGGTGGAGAACACAGACTAATGTAATAAACAGTGAATCGTTAATTCCTCTCTCTCGGTAAGAGAGAGAGAGAGAGAGAGAGAGAGAGAGAGAGAGATGTTTAAATAGTCTTAGACTAGTCCATCTTGTGAGGATGTTCAGCTACTCCACAACACTATCAAATTTTCCAAGCCCTTTTTCCTAGTTATGTTCCCTAGAAATTTCAACTGTCTCTTTCTGATGTTAATTATAAGTGATTTTGTTACTATTTTTTGTTACTATTTTCTCTAAAGGTTCGTTGTTGCTCTCGTGGTTGGTCTATGGTATACCCTACTGTAGAACTGCATTTCTGTTGCTTCAAGTCTCCGTGAGATTTCCGGCATTCACTGCCATATAGATGGACTGATATTACGTAACATTTCCTAATTACGTGACTTCCTCACAATCTCTAAACTATTGACGCCATTTCCTTTCTCATTTTTCGATATATACCAACGTGGAGCAACAAGAGTTCTCTTTTGAGATGCTCTTAGATACTTGTGGCCGCACACACGTTATACTTGAGATATCAGGAAAGTCTTTCTGGTGCAGTCACTGGTCAAAGTAAAAACGAAATTCTCTGTTCATTTAATTCTGACAACGTGTAATCTTTTTCCCTTCCTTAATATTATTATAAGGGAGTTATAATCTGAGTAAATAATTATAATCCCTCTAACAGTTATATATACAAAAATACTTGTAGAAACGAGAAAGAAACAGCAAAACCTGGAAACAACGATATGAGTATTATTTATTATTATGTTGTTATATGTTGTTGGAGACAGTAATACTGAGTAAAATTCTGAGTTTTGGGGTCAAATGTAAATCAAATATGGATCGGAATCTGGCAGAATGATACGAAAGAATAAGTAAAGAGTATACTGGCTTTCTCTTATGTTTTTTTTTTTTTTTTTTTTTAGATGTGCATATTGAGGAAGCACGGTGGAGTAATGCATAGCGGCTCAGATTGAGGAATCGGGAAGCTGAGTTCGAATTTCAGTCAAATCGATTACATTCACTTACATGCTAAAACCCATGGGAAAGGTATGAATCCTCTTTTTCTTCCCCCAGCTCTGGGTAAATAGCAGAACAGACTGGGTTCTATAGCCTTGGGTGGCAACTGGTCTAGGAGAAGGACAACTTTGAATTCAAAACCAGATCCTCCAGGTTGGGGGTTGTGCAGTAGGTTAACAACCTACTCACTTAAAAACTGTTAACAGAAACCGCAAAGATATCTTGCGGGAACTATGTTCCTCAAGGAATTTAAAGGCATAATAAATACACACACACACACAGTCTTTCTTATATGTTTCTTTTATAGATGTGTGTAGTGAGTGTTCAGATAACCCCAGACGCTTCTTGTATTTTTTCTTAACTCGAATTATTGTTGAGTGCAAAGAGATAAATGTTACTATTATGGCCTGAAATAGGAAAAGGAGCTGTAATTTTCGTTGACGCACGTGTTGACAGTCTGTCTGTGTTGACTGCTTATGCGATAGTGAAAATGTCACATGTTTGTATGTGTAGAGAAGAAAAGTGGCGTCGATTCTCATTAGTTTAAAAAGAGTTAATTAATGATAATTATAATTATTTTATCATAATTATTTTTGACACTAAATTAATTTTTTTTTTATTTATCTTTTATGAATATAAGACTGTGAGAGTATAATTCATTTTTTATTTATGTATTTTTTTTAGTGACATATCATGATTAAATGAACTCTGGCAAAAAGTGTCCAAAAAGAAGAAGCATTGATCACTCCACCAAGCAAGAACAACTGTCAGAAGTACTTTTGTTATGACAAATGAATTGGACACTGTTTTTGTTTTTTCATTTTCTTTTACATAATAATTTTTTGTCTATTTTTATATTATCTTGCAGACACAATGTCACAAGCTGCTCTGTCTCTACTTTCATTGCATATGTTTAGACTAGCTCCATTCTTTAATGTCACCAGCTGAGACCTTTACAGTCGTGACCTACTTTGCTACCTCCACAGGATTGAATCACCTTCACTCCCCATGTGGAAAGAGCTAATGGAAAGAGAAGTCTTTAAAAAAAATGGCAACAATATGAACACATACTCAGAATCAGAAAGAGACAGTTGAAATTCCTTGGACTCATAATGAGGAAAGAGGAACTTAACCATTTCAAGGCATATTGAGGAAAAGAGAAATAGGTGAATGCAGAGGCCACCTACCTGATAAGCTTGTGTGGATCCACTAGGACATTGTTCCACTGCCCAGTGTGGATTAAACATTTGTTTATGAATTTTATGACATTGTGAGTTCAATTTCTGGGCAGTGTGTAATTTAACTCAATGGAAAAAGAGTGAGCAATAACTGAGTATTACTGAAAATATGAGCTAGACGATATATCCTTAGACACAAGCAGTGGAACAAGTACAGTCTGCCACTGTTGATTAAAATAAAGGGTTTAATTTAGAATTCTCTGTAGGTTAGACACATCGACATAAATCTGATGAAGGCTGGAAAGCACAACAGCTGAAACATTGTGATAACAGCATCAAAGATAAGGACAGTATTTTGCATGTAAATAATTTGGATTCATTCAGGAGAACTCTTGGTATGTTTATGTATTATACAAAAAATATATCAATTTTTTTCAGATAAAATTCAAACACATAATCAAGACAAAAATCTTTCCCAATGGAGATTATTCCAGCTGAAGCATTTAACTCAATGAAGAAACAAGTGAAAGTTGCGACATTACATTATATTGGTAATGATCGCCCTTTTGCTACAGAATACAACTTATCTGAAGTTGCTGTTCCAGTGACCTTAAACCAGTCAGGAAAAAACTGCAACATCCTAACTATAATACTGTTGGGCTTATAAAAAACAATTATTATTATCAACAAAATATTCAATTATTTTCATTCATTTGACTGTCGAATAGAACTGAGAAAGAAGACTTCTCACATGCATCACTGGATATCTGTTTTTCTTTCTTTTTAGACAATAGTTCAGCTTTACAAACTGAGATTAAAAATCTCAAATTCAGTGTTAATACCTCAAATATTTGTGATGAACTTTCACAAATAACTATTTAAAGATAATTGTATATCTCAGTAAATTTGAAAAAATTTCTTTCTGTTTCTTCCTTTTCTTTTTTTTGTTTCTTCTCTTTCATCGTTGTTGACTTTTAGTTCTTTTTAGTTCAGATCTCAGAAACAACCCATGGTCATTGACCTATGAAAACCAAAACCCTTCTTGTCCTGAGACCAACCAGACTTCTGAAATAGCTAAAAGTCACTTGAATCAAAAATTGAAAACTATGGAGTTATATAATGATGTATAATTTTATATATCAGCAATCATTTCATGCACGTGTGTAAATGTGGCAACATCAACAAAGCCCAGTCTGATGAAATCCTAATGGATAAAACACTCCACAAAAAAGAAAAACTTTCCAGTTTTTCATATTTTTCTAAAAACTATGGAGTGTAACTTACTTTCCCTATTGGTTAAAAAATCACAAAATATATCTCTTTAAAACACGCCAGTTGGCAAACTTTATTTTGGCGGGTTTTGAGGCTGTCAAAATTTAGCCTCTATTTTTACAAATTTTTGAAAAACCAAATTTTATACATGTATCTTTTTTTATAAACACTCAGGCTTCATTTTAGCATTTTTTTCATCAAATTTTATATGTGCACTATTTATAAACTGCTTGGCTTTATTTTTATATTTAACTTTTAATTAATTTTTATATAATTTTACATTTTCTAATTATATAAATTTTTATATTCTTTCCTGAGAACTTAGTTTCACTCCTTCATGTATAAATAGATATTGAGTCAAATAATGTCTCCAAAATTAAGTCAGTAAATGTTTAACCATTCTGTGTAAATGTAGGAAGAAAGTTGTTTATTGTCATAATGAAATATATGTGTACAATGCTTGTATGAATTGAACATCTCTATGAGTAGCCGTCTGATAAAGGAAGTAAATGGTTTAAATTCTGACCATGAGGTCAATTATCAACACCAGCTGTCTAAGTGATGTTTTCAGTGCTGAATGTAAGAAAGGTAAAATACTCGATTGGCTATAATTTGTATTAAGGATCTATTTATATTTAATTAGGAGAATGATGGAAGTCTCTTTCTGATGTATGTGGGAAGGCTTCTGATTGGTCTGAAAAAGTTCTCCCTAAGTGATCTATTTTATGTAAAATAGATGACTTATGTAAAAGACATGTTTTAGTCCTTCATTAATTGTCCTTTAGGGTGTGCACTTCTGGTGTTGCAATAGGTCAAATTTAATGATATAGTTGCCCTTTGTTTTTCCCTTGTGACATCATATCTTTCAATGTTTTTACATACACTAGTTATTTTAGTAGTAGTAATGTTATCTTGATTTTTTTTCTGTTTTATTTTATTATTGGATGATTACTGACATTAACCATTAAGGTGATTAATGTTTAAAATAGAAAATGCAAGAAAATCTAATTCTATTAAAGTGTTAATACACAAAGAATATTTATGACAAAAAAAAGTGGTAACAAAAAATATTACCATAAAATGGTAATATGAAAATACAATATGATTAACAAAAAAGACAGCTTTAACTGTTATATCAGTTTTCTATAATTAGAGCTAAGATTAAGGACAAAAATGTAAACAACAACTAAAAATGAACACACTCGAGACCAAATATTAAATGAAAGAAAATATAACACTTATATGATTTAAGCACACTAAGCATCCCTTCTGCTTACAAAGTGATGGCTGATAGGACTTAATATAAACAGATTTTAACACTTTTAAATCAAATTCAGAATTAGTGAAAACATGTTTTGGGTATAAGACGGTATATTGCTGTTTTTTTATCAAATGTTCAACTATCACTAATCCTCGATTTTGGTTTTAATTTTTCTTCTTAAAATACTTCAAAATCTAATTCACTGGAGTCATTTTTTTATTACTTTATTTTACATGTGTAAGACTCACTTTTTTTACCCAAAAATTTGATGTCTGAAATCACCTTGCATTCTATACACCAAAGGCACGAATAAAAATATACACTACAGTTCAAAAGTTTGAAGACATCCCCAGAATTAGCATGGGATGAACTTGACAGAAAAGCGAAACCTTTCTATCAGAAAATGAAAAAGAACTATTAGAGTCATTGAAAAAAGAATGGAATCAATTATCAAACTTATATTTTGAGAAACTTTTGCAATGAATGCCAAACATTTGTGCTGTAGTAATCAACGATAAAGGAGGATATGTTGATGAGAGCAAAATTTAATCATAAAATGATTTTTTTTTGCCATAATATAATTTCTAATAAAAAAAATCATGTCTCACTTTCTTTAACAATGTATAATAATTTTCTCTTATTTAAAATACAAAACAACTACATTTTGGGTGAATTTAAAAAATACCACAAAAAGTTTAACTGTAGTGTATATATATATATATATATATATATATATATATATGTAAATTTTCAGATAAAACTAAAAATATATTTGTAAAAGGACAATATGAATAAATATTCACGCACACTGTCTATATTTCTGAGATGAGGTATTATGTACACTATTTAAATTATTCGGACTATTGTCCTCATCTATGTTGCCATATTTATTACAACATTTCAGCCGTTGTACACTCTGGCCTTCTTCAGATGGTTGGACTGTTGAACTGAACCCTTTATTTCGGTCACTGGGGTAGACTGTTCTAGTTCCACGTGCCATGTTTTTAATGGATGTCAGTTATCTTCTGTTAATTCCCCTCTCCAAGTTTTCCACTGCCTTAACCGGGTATTGAACTCGCACTCTTTGGGTCCTGTCACTGGATCTAACCGCCTTTATCCACTGTGCCATGTGTCCTTACACCCAAAGAGTGTGAGTTTAATACCCGGTTAAGGCAGTGAAGAACTTGTAGAGGGGAATTAACAGGAGATAACTGATAACTGACATCCATTAAAAACATGTCACATGGAACTAGAACAGTCTACCCCAGTGACCGAAATAAAGGGTTCATGTTTGACATTCCAACCACCTGAAGAAGGCCGGAGAGTACAACAACTGAAACATTGTAATAAATATGGTGACAAAGATGAAAATGATAGTCCGAATAATGTAAATAGTGTTTTCACACACACACATATATATATATATATATATATATATATATATATATATATATATATATAAAGAAATAAATTGAATAACATATGTATTTCCCCTTTTCTCCTCGGTAATTTTATAATTTTAAACTTAATAGTGATTAAATTGGGATTTTAAAATTGGTAGTTTCTTATTTTAATATCAAATTCTATCATATAATTTAATAATTATTGGTTAGAATAAATTCTTTTTTTAATTTTACCCGTATTTTAAGGATCTGAATAACTATTATAACATGACTTCATTGTCAGGCTTTTTGAATTTTCCTATACTTGTATTTTGATTGATCATTTTTTTTTGAACATTTTCCCTTTTGAAGATCATTAACTAATTTGAAACTTTTAAAACCATTTGTTTTGCATTCAACATCATCACTTGATAAGACACTGGGAGTGTTGAAACAAAATGGCTATTTTTGTAGTGATTTTATAACATATTTATGTTAATCATCCCACAAAAGTTAGTTCTTAATGTCTGCAGAGTAAGAAAATACAAATTTATATGAATTGTCTATCATTCTTAATGAACTGCTTATAACCTGTGGAAAAAAATTAATGGATATAATTGAACATCTGAGATAAGATAAATGAACTAATAATAAGTAATAATAAGTAAATAAAATAACAATAAATAACATACGTAACATATATATATATATATATATATATATATATATATATATATATATATATATATATATATATAAGTGAACATTGAAATCAACATTCAGGGGCCTCTGAGTGTTGACTTCAATGTTCACTTTTATATTTATATTTACATATGCTCTATCTCTGATTTTGAGCACTTTATCCCATAAATATAGCACACCTTAAAACTATATTTCTTTATATATATATATATATATATATATATATATATACAATTTCAGTTATGGTGGACCGGTCATATCTTGAGAATGTCTGATGACAGGATACCCAAGATCCTAATGTACAGCCAGTTAGATCATGCCCATGGCTAAGATACAAAGACAAGCTGAAAAGCAACTATTATTATTAGTTCCATTTCATCCTCAAGCAAATTTTGGAGACTCCAAAATTCACTTGAGGATGAAATAGAACTAATGTCTTGAATTTAATTACAAAATTAAATTTGAAGCTTTTAGCTTCCATTTTTGAAACATGGCTAGAACTGTGTAGTGAAAAAAAATATTTTAAATCAATTAATTTATAATATATATATATATATATATATATATATATATATATAGAAAAGTATTGTGCAATTCAATAAATTTCTGTTTCTTAGTTGAATATTTCAGGGATATTTTTATTGATATCATCTTTGTTCACTTCCAGGATCTCTAGTTTCAGAGCTAAACTCTATGCATGCACTGATACCTAGTGAACCTCAATTTTTTCATGGTCTTCAATGTCCTTTTCATGCACAATACTGCTGTAGTGAATGCAGGGTAATTTTGTTTAAAAATATCTGCATCCAATAGGCTAACTAACATGATAATTTCTACACATGCTCAAGGTTAGAAAGTTCCTGTTTCAGTTTATAATACCAAATAAATAAAACTCATTCGCTATGTTTCGAATGAAGGAGAAACATTTCTAGGAAAAAATCTATTAGAGGAGTCATATTTGGCAACCAGCAAGACAAATTTCCTCTCACTCCCTGCCACCCCCCCAATTATTGTCCCACTAATAACAGAATAAGGACACAAAATATGATGCAATTCTTGGGTTCACATTTTCCACTGACATGAAGTAGAGTGATTATATTAAATCAATTGCTAGGTCTGCTGCTAGAAAAGTTGGTTCACTGTGTTGTACCAGACAATTTTTCTCATCAGAATCCATCTTGCACATTTATAAATCTACCATTCATTCATGCACTGAATATTGCTGCCATATCTGGTCTGGTGTTCCTGCTATATATCTCAAGATTCTTGACAAAATTCAAAGAGTTTTGTGGTGTAATCAATCCAGACCTGGCATCTTGACTTCAGTTACATTCTCACTGAGCTTTTCTCTGTCTTTTCTACAAATATTTTCATGGCAACTGCTCTGATAAGTTGCTTTCTTTAGTGCCTTGACTGCATGAATTTAAGTGTGCTACTAGATTGGCAACTAGGTCTCACTGTTTAATTAGCTAAATGTAACTGTTCTACTTTAATAGTTTCTTTTCACCCACTTCTTGCCTGTGAAACTCACTTCCAATTTCTTGCTTCCCTGTTACCTACAATATTCAAAAGTTTAAATGTAATATTGCCATCTACTGAAACCTGTACTTTTATTGTCCTTTCCTCATTAAAGTCTTTTCATTCTCTTTCATTTCCTGTAATCCCCTGTGACCTAGTGACATTATTACCTTGCTTGGGGTGAAATGATTAAAACTCAGGAAGAATAAATTCAGTATTAACTGTGCACTCTGTAATGTTATGTTTGTAAGGTCTGATAAGAATACAAGACTAAAGTTTTCATACATACAATAATTGTTTATTTTCTTCTGGACTCTTTTATCTAGTTGTCTTGTGTTCATATATCCTAAGTTTCACTTTGTTCACTCCTTTGTTTATACTGGTACACACACCAACATCCTTTGAGACCGGATTCTGTATTTGGTGACTCTGAGGTCATCTAAGTTAATCCTGAGATCTTTTGACTTGCTGAGATGACACCAAGTACAAAATTTATCCAGTATATATTTGGGGGCTACTACAAATCAATTTGTTTTAGAGCAGTGGTTCTCAACTGTTTTTTTACCTATGGACCACTTTTACTTTTAATTTTTTCTTGGAGGACCCTCATAGCCATTTGATGAAAAAAAGCTTATTTTATTTTTTTACTAAAATGATAGGATTTGTATTATAAAAATAGTAAATGTATATGCTTCATTTTTAAGTAAAACTAATTTAAGGAAAATAAACTTGTATTTAACAACTAAATTCTATGGAGCATTTATGTACATGAGTAAAATAACCCATAATAAACCATTTTAAAATATGCGAGTAATTAATAGATTAAAAAAATGCAGATTTATTCAGTGGTTAATGCTGTTCTGTGAGTTTTTTTTTTATATTCAGCTCCATTGATGTCAATGATAAACTAAGGTCACTCATTTTCACAATGTCAAGTCTTTTACTATATTAATTAATTTATATTAATATTTTATTTTATTAATATTTAAAATTAATCTTATTTATTATCAATATATTAAATTAATTTATATAAATTATAATCTTTATATAATTTTTTTATATATATATATATATATATATATATATATATATATATATATATATATAATCCTTCCTTTATATATCCTTCTCAGTTTTTATTCAACTTTTTCAATCAAAACATCTGGTAAAGTCAAAGGGATGCTAATTTACATTGCTTGTTCTTGTTTTCTGCTAGTTTTAGAGTTGTTTTTCTATTTTTAGTATTTTAATATGGTATAGATTACTCTAGAAATTCCAATTCTCAGTTGTAACAACCAATCCGAAGTGAGATTGCTCTATGGACTAAAACATTACTGTGGATCCACAATTTCCTAATTTTTGGGTGGACTCCCAGTAATGTTACATGGACCCTCAAAGGGTCTATATGGATCCCAGTTGAGAGCCACTGTCTTGGATGAAGGTTCTTGAGGGATATGAGATTCAAATAAGACCTCTAGTATTTCCTAGTGGAAATCTCATAGTATGTTTGTTCATTTAATATTATTTTATAGTAGCAAAAGCAAAAGGCCCCCTTAAATGAGAAATGTATTTGTTCCTGTTACAAACAATAAAAAAGGATTAAATCATCAGTCAGATCTTTACTTGACTTTTTAGAAGAGTGTTTTTCAATGTGGTTGCTAGCACCACTTTATGGGCTCTGTTATGTTGAAAGATGGCACTGGAAGGTTTCATTTAGGGGACAGTGAACATAATCAGTGGGGCAGTGGGCATTTATCCATTTTTTTTTCAAATTTTGAAAAATTATTCAATACTGGTTATAAAAGAAATTTCTGGAAGCTGTCTAAAGCTGTAGGAAGCTATCAAACTTTTCTTCATTGTATTTGCAATTTCTTGGATGGCTGAATGTGGTTTTTATGCAGTTCCATAGCTTCTCACTAAACAAATAAACTGCCTGCAAATTACAAAACAAGGAGATCTATGATTACTTTTAAGCAGCATGGGACCTAGAGTAAGAGCCTTAGACTGTAAGCACCAACCATCGCATTGAAAACATTGGGATAAGCTATCAAATGAACCTAGAGTAAGAGCCTTAGTCAGTAAGCACCAAAGTCATTTATCACATTGAAAACATTGAGACAAGTTATCAAATGAAAGTTTTTTTAGCATTTTAGTTATTGGCATTTTTAACAGAAATGAAAACAATATTAAAATTATTTTTGCACTAATACCTAACTGTTATCTTGCAATGAAAGGGGAATTCAGTATAATATATGTTAGGTGGATGTTGACAAAAAAGATTGTGCTCAAAGGGGCTGCTAGTTAAAAAAAAGGTTGGGAAACATTGCTTTAGAAGATAAATAAATGAGGATGCTAATTTTTAGGAATAATATTATCTTTTGATTTTAGATGACTCAATCATTATTATTAATTTTAACTAGCATTTTCTTTCATCATAATTTTTCATTGTTTTTATTACAGCTTAACTAAGCCACCAGTCTACAGGATCATACAAACAGATCTAAAATAAAAAGTATAACTTCCCAGTGAGACTTGAACTCACATTCTTTTCTCCACAGGTAAACCTGATTATTTCTTCCTATTGTCAGGGGGTTGACTTCACCCTAGACACTTTTTAAATTCTCTACAGCAGTGAAATCAAAATGTCTTTTGCTCCATCACAATAAGCAATGTCACTCTCTTTAAATGGATTGATGCCATTAAACTGATCTTCAATCTTTAGTGATATAATTTGTTAATAGCTGCTTGTCTGTATTTGTGTATATAATCTATGACCAGATTAAAAGTAATGGTACCTGTTTGGGAGTACCAGGAAAAATCTTTAAATCCATTTTGTCCATCACAGAAAATATAACTTTTTGGTTTATCAAACAATTGCAAGGAAAAAAAGCTTTTGAAGAAAGAATTATACTCTTTCTGCAAAAGCTAAGCAAAGTATTAAGAAACAAGACAATTTCATTAGAAACAAAAAAAAAAAGAGTACGGAATTGTTACGTAATCTCAGTACTGAAATCCAAAGGTGTATTGGGATAGTCAAAGATACATTCCAAAAGTTAAGGGGACATGGCACATAAAGATATAAAGAAGAAGACCATTTTCAAATTTATAAATGCCTTCCAAATATCAAATTAATTAGCCTTAATAGATTAATTTTTCTTAATCTTCACACCAGAAATAAAAACAAAAGCATTCAATTAAAATCCACTAACTTTAGGAAACAAAAAAAGAAAAAAGAAACTCTACTAAAATAAATTAATTGCTTTATTATATTTGGGATGTAGTACTGGAAATTGTGGAGAGCAATGATTGCCAACAGACATGGCAAGTAGAAGAAGAAGCATTATCAACACCTTTATGGCAGTAATAAAGAAAATCCAAATTGGTGGAAAATAATTATGTTCACAGTTCAGGCATTTTAGCAGGTAATTGATTGTGGGATAATAAATTAATGGATATCTCGGTAAATTTAGTACTTGATAATACAAAATCAATCATAACTCGTTTTCCGGAGACGTATTCTATTTTTAGAGCAAAACATTAAACAAACCCATTTTACCCCACCCTATGCTAACAAGTTTGTGTTTTCATTTTTGTGTTAATAAACAAAAATAAGAATATTTTACAGTTATATTTTATTTTGATTTAAGTTTCATCATTATCATTTTATTAATGCATTGTAAAGTAATTAAAAAATGAAGTAAGAATAAAGTAAAAATAGCCTTTATACAACATATTTTGAAATTCTGTAACAGAAGATCTATCAGTCTTTTTCAAATTTACATTAAGTAATGAAATATAATAATAAGAATAGTTGTGGAAAAAGAACTTTTATAATCTAAAAGTGAAAAAGAAATTATTAAAGATGAAAAAAAGTGGATATGGCTGTACAGATGATATCAAAAAAGAGAAACAAAATTACCTTAATAAGCTTAGAA
This sequence comes from Acanthosepion pharaonis, assembly GCA_903632075.3. NCBI lineage: Eukaryota > Metazoa > Mollusca > Cephalopoda > Sepiida > Sepiidae > Acanthosepion > Acanthosepion pharaonis. The sequence goes on along the minus strand of CAHIKZ030002722.1, from coordinate 5,452,528 downwards.
TAAAGGCATCAGAGCCAATTATACCAAAGCCAAAATTGCCAAAACATTAGTAAATGTTTATAGAATATAGAGAAGTTATGGAAAAGGAGATAAAACTAAACCAGATCTTAAATGAATATAGAAAACTGTCCCAAAGGGAATAGCAAAGCAGATATGATGGTGTAGGAACAATAAAACACAGGGAATTATGTAAATAGTTTGGGTTCAATTATAGAAAGAAATAAGATGGGCATAGATTATAGGATTTCTTTAAAATGAAAAGGAAAAATCTCTAGCACATTAAAATTCAAACTGCCCCATTAAAACCCCATTAAAACAAGATGTCTGAAACTGAAATTTCTTAAATTCAGTTAAATCATGGGGGTAGATATTCAAGCAACTGCAGGGAAAAGAAATTACCAAAACCTTGCCTGAGAATTGTGATTAATTTAAAGTGTATCAAAATATTTTTGTTTATTTATAAATTTCTGTTGGAAAACTTACTTCATGTACACACAGTGTTTCTCTGTTTCTCTCTATATATATTATATATGTATGTGTGCAAACGTACTTCTCTCTATCTCTATATATATGTATATATATATATAGAGAGAGTCTCAGTGTGTACATGAAGTAAGTTTGCATACACACACACACACACACATATATATATATATAATATATATATATATATATATATATATATATATATATATATATATTTATGTATGTATGTATGTATGTGTGTGTGTGCATATATAAATATTAAAGTGAACATTGAAGTCAACCCCGAGCAGCAACAATCTGCTTCATGCTTAACCACAATCGCCAGGCCTGAAGACTGCGATTAAGTATGAAGCAGTTTGTCGCTGCTGGGTGTTGATTTAACTAGACACTTTTAGATTTATATATGCTCTATCCCTGATATTAAGCATTTTAATACATAAATATAGCATACCTTAAAACTATATTTCTATCAGGTATATATATATATATATATATATATATATATATATATACTAACACTTACATAGAGGTGAATCAGTGGAAACAGGTTATGCAATAACTGAGCAGTACTAAATTTAAGAACTAGATGAGATATCCATAGAGAATATGGGTAGTGGAATGAGAAAATCTACCCCCATAGATTAAATGAAGGGTTCATTTTGGAATTTGCTGTAGGTTACTTGGATCGACATACACCTGATGAAGGCCGGGGAGCACAATGGCTGAAATGCTGTTATAACACCAACAAAAATGGGGACAACAGTTTGCACATAAGGAGTGTAATAGTGTAAATTTTGGGTACTTTGATGTGGTGTTATGGTTAGCAAGCTCATTTTGCGAGATCATTTAGAACTGAATAGCGAGTTTGATTCCCACTGAGTGCTTTATGCTTTCAGCCTTGTGCCATATTTACGCTACATTTAGAAAATCAGCATAAGTAGTGTAAATAAAAGTAGAGTTGTTTGAACAAATGAAAATGTTCTCATTTCTTCTGTGAGATTTGTTCCAGATTATGTCTCTCAAAAGCAGGATATGAAAATCATGTCATTGCATACATTATGCTAAACATTTTATTATAGATATTCTAATGATAGCTACTTGCCAAACTTACTATAAGACTTTCAAGACTTAAAAATGGTATATGAGTGTGAATGGTAATAGCAATCACATCCAAAACACAAACATTAGGAACTGTGAACACACATGTAGGGTGTGTCAAAAAGTGTGCAAGTCATTAGCTGGTCTAAAAAGCCATATATGATCCTACACTCAACCGTAAAAATCAACTGCATGGAACACATAATAATAAAATAATAGAATTAATTACTTTTAGAGAATATAGAGTTGCAGGAATCTAAATAGTGGTCATCCTTGTTCATTGAATTATCACCACTACTACCACCACCATTTCCTTGGCCATTAGAAATACATACAAACCTCTCATCAGCAAACTAATAGAGGAGATGAATGGTCCATTAAAGCTGATTGGCCATAGATGGGAAGGGATTATTTTTGAGTTATAAAACCACTATAGTAACTATCAGTAGTTATGATCATAATGTAAATACTATAAACATGTATATATGACATAAATAAGTATATACTTAATGACTAAAATAATAGATTTCTCACAGCTACTTTCTCACGCATTTACTAATGTATCGTACTTCATAAGCTGTACAATTGAAAGGCCAGCCACCACCGCCAAATAGTCACTTTGAGAATTAATACTTTGAAATACATTGTTGACTATTTGGAAGTATTTTTTCCTGCATAACTTTTTTCTTTTTATTTTGCCTGAGGATTTTATCTGTTGCATCCGAAGTCTGTTAATGGGAGTGGGGGTCCATAGATGAGAGGTTTGTCTGTATTATACCTCTTCTTGTTTGGATTAATATTTTACCCAGAACCATGTTAATAATATTTATAACAGTGATATAATAACCAAAAAAGGTCATTTTTTTTCTTTAAAACTGACCTCTTTCTTGGCTCTTTTTCACCTGGCAGATCCTTAAAAATGCATAAATAGGGAACAAATGTCTGAAAACATATTCAAAGGATTAATCTCTTTTTAAAAAAAATGGTAGCCACTATATTCTGAAGATGGCTTCAAAAACTTGTTTCTGCCTCCAATTTTTATTTTGAATCACTCTAAAAAATAGGATTCTCAGAACCATTCCAAAGGAGTGAGAAATGAAGCTGAAGGAATAAAAGATTAAGAAAGACTTGAGATTGTTCTGACTCAGTCAGTCTTGGGATTGATAATAATGGTGAGGAAAGCTTTTGCTGTCACTTGATCCCCTGTGATAAACACTAGAAACCTTTGGTGCAAAATGCAAAAATAAATAAACTTGATAAAAAGAAAAGAACAGAAGAAATCCTGAATGGACATAGTAAAAACAAAACAACTCAGGCTTATCATTAGACGTACTGAATGCAAGTGAAATGTTAAGTAACCATCTATCTAACGAGCATGTATAAACGGATAGCAGAACTGAGACTGGAAGGGATAGCCAAGTGACAAAAATTGCTACAAAGGATAGGAAGTTGTGAAGAGCCATAATCACCTACATCTTGACCACATCCTAAATGATCCAATTAATACACACAATGTTAAATTTTATTATGCAGGTGAATACTTTCACAATAAAATTGGCATTGATTGATTGATATTGGTGAAATGTTCAGGATATATATTTTTAATTTACATATTCACCATGGCAAACCATCTACATTTCCTTCATGTTCCTTTGATAAAAAGGTCAACTCAGACAGCCTCTTCCCCATCAACTATTACTCTGTGGAACAAACACTCGAGAGAGGGTTTTCCAGACAACTACAATCTTGGTCTCGTTAAGTCCATTGTCAACTGATATCTTGTCCTCGTAATACTTTCTTACTTTCCCTTCACTTACAATCTAAGTAACCCTCTACCTTGAGTGGCTCTTGCGCTTTGTATTGGATGAAATATCAGTAAAAGTAAATCTTATGATCTATCATTGAAGATGAAAAACAATATTCAAGTAAAGATATATACAAACTAGGAAGAAATAGAAACGGCTGCAAATAATGTTCAAGTCGAAACAGTTAAAAATTTAAGAAATCTAAGAAAAAAAAGGACTAAAAATGGTTATAGAATCAGTTGTTAAGGCGTCATTATGCTATAACTTTATTGATATGTATAATCAAATATATGTTTCTATGGATTTATTTTTTTTATTTTTATCTTATAAAATATTTTCCCCTTTGTTTGCATCAAACCCGATATCCCCCACGAACAAGATCAATGTTTTACTTTTAGGCTCAATAAACTGAAAACTCACATGATACACTGCTCAACAAATATATAAAAATTATAATATGTTCATTAATTCACCTTTTTATCTTTACCAACATCAGTTGGTTGTTGTTGTTATTATTATAATTTATTATTATTATTTTTTTTTTTTATTGAAAAAACATTGACTTACATAAATAAATAATTAATTAATATCTCTGCTGACAAAGCTGGCATTAGAAAATTTAATAAACAAACTCTGCCTTCTGTTCGTTAAACTTTTTTATGCAGTAGAAATGTTTTTTGTTTGTTGATTTACTGTTCAACTTCTGAATTAAATAAATTAAAAAATATTGAAATTCTAGTTTAAAAATCTCTTTCCGTGAAAATAAAATACCTTTTTATTTGGTAATTAAAATCAACTCACTTTCACAAAAAAACGATTAAAGAAACATTTATAAAATACAAATTAATTATTGAAAATTATCACACCTTGATTTCTGTTACATGTGCAGGTAACAAAAAACAAGGTGTGATAATAAAGTTAAATTAAACCACAAAAAAAATCATGGAAAGAAGAAAGAAACCCATAATCCAGATCTACTAAAAAAATGTTTCAGTAAGTTTAAGTTAAAGTATCTTAAATTTTCATTGAACTTAATCCTATTTGAAAACTACTACTAATCCAGAAAGAAATCTTTTTGTTGAAAGAAAGAAACTAAACCTGTGTCAACAATGAATAAAGAAAAACCCTAAAGTGGTTTTCATGTGAGAGACAGAATTACGCTGACAGCATCTGCATTTATTGATTGGGTCAATACAATACATATCAATAAATGGGCAGTTAATGTTCTCATATGGAAACAAAAATGAAAATAGAAAATTACATTTTTTAAGAAAAGAAATTTGCACAGATGGGAAATCATTGATAACATCTTACTTAATTTTTTAAATTTTCTAAATTTTGTTTTTAATTCAAATTTTAAAGTAAAGAACGTTGGCACGTATTGTAGTCTTTGTTTATTGTTTTTCAAATTGCAATGAATTTCACAAATTTACCCGATCGTATATAATTTATTTAAGGTTCGTTAAACTGTTGCTAGCCTACCACTTCAACCTTTTTGCACCATAAAATACAAATAAAGTCTAAAAATATAAAAAAATAAACATACATTTCTGTTGAGTGAGAAAGTAAGCAAATGTTACCTGACAAAGTGACAGATTTTTATTTTCTTTTAGGACTGACAACTTCAAGAGTGATAATGTAAACAAAAGTAGAGACAGACAAACATTTTTATATCCAACTAGGTAAGGCCACCAAAGCTTAAAATAATAGTTTAAAAAAAAAAAAAAAAGTGGTTAATTTTCCCTTCTCTGACCGATTATTCTCGACTATTTAACCAAGATTTTTTTAACTGAAATAAAAAAATAAAAATCTATACTTTCTGACTTGTTTTATTTATTTTTTTACTTTTGTACGTCTTGGCTAGCGAATTTTAGGTATGTCTGTGAATTTATTTAGAAATCAGAAGTTAATTTCTTTTTTTTTTTAAATAGAGAGCCACTGAAAATTTAATTTTTTTTAAACACTTGAAATTCACAACTTAATGTTAAAAAGAAAAGGTTACTTTTTTGTTCTAAGTTTTTATAGTGTTGTTGTACAATATTCCAACTACTTAATGATATCGATAATTATGAGAAGAGTTAGACTAATTATTTAAAAAATTTTTTTTTTTTTTTTTTTTTTTATTAATAATCTATTTAATTGCTGGTCAGTTACTGCTGTGTCCAGCGAGGTCGACAATCGGACAGGAAGTGGCAAAATATAGCAATGCCAATGGAATTCCGGTCGAATTCAAACCCGCCTCACGGCAATTGACCAATCAGAGCGCCGCTTCGAGGAAAGCTTACCGTCGTCCTTCCTTTCCTAATACGGACATTGTTGCTAAGTTGGCCATTTCCGCTACTCTGTACGTGCGTGAATATCACTAATACTAGTTTAAAAACATTACACAACAACCTCATCGGGTCCACTTTTCTTACATATTTGACTAACAAGTTGTTAACGTAACAACAAATACAAACTACATTTTTACCTAAGCGGAAAAAATACTCTTTCCCCGCGGAGTAATGAGGATTTATTACGAACGAAACGGCTTTATTAATTATCATGATTTCCCCAGGACATAACTTCATAAGACTTACCATCTGAGTCAGGATGCTTTTGTGCCTATCCATGCGTATAGATTGGAACAAGTAGAAGAATAATACAAGCATTCATTTACTTGAATGAAAAAAAAGTGCAAACGTCAGGCGTTTTACTGTCGTTGCGAAAGAACTACTGTGAGTGTTAATTACTTTTAAGTACAACTTCGTCCCGTTTAGAAATTCGTCAAAAAAGTGTACCGTTGTTTGATATCAGCACGTAATTAATAAGTGACACATTTTCTATCTCCGGGATATATTTATAAATCTAGTTCAAAGTAAAAGGTTTGTCGTTTGTTTTTACCAGCTTTAGTTTGGGCAGTGCGAGCCGTGCATACTGCATTAATGACGATGAGAGCCACCCATATTTGACGTCAAGACCCGTTTTTTACGTGCCTTATTGTTTTTCTTTTCCTCTATACATACTTGTAATTTTCTCCCCTCCCCCAAAAACTTCCTCCTCTTCTTACACATTTACAAGAGACATATGTCTTGTGTTTATTGATGTAACGTCACATTTTACTATTACTACTACTCTCCCGGCCGATCGAGCACAAAACATTAAAGCCTTGAAGAAAACTCGACCTGTTGGTTCTTCGACCAGGATTTATTCGACTTCACCAAACACGAGGAAGATCATCGTACGGAATTTTAATCATTTGAAAACATTTCTACAACTTTTTATTTCTGCTTTCTCAGATCTATTTTTAATTACCTTCAGGGAGAAGGCTTAAAAAAGACTGCTACACTTTCTCTTTGACAGACCATTCTAATCATTACTCGATCATCATTAATATCTGAGGAAAGGAAACGTTCAGTTTGTCAAGATGATGTCCGATGGGGGCGTAGTGGACGGTTCGTGGCAGCTGAACATAACTGTCACGGACTTTGACGTTGTTAGAACTTTACGAGTTAAAGGTGACCTCCATATAGGTGGTGTTATGTTGCAATTGGTAGAAGCTTTGGGTAAGTCCTGCTTGTATAATTTTTATAATGTTTGTTCAATGTTTGTCATTTATGTTGGTACTTGTGATCAACTCAATGAAGTGCTTTCGTTACAAAGTTATGACGGTTTTCAAACGGCCTAAAAACTAAGAGGTAAAGAGAACAGATAGGACCGTTTTTAGTTTAAAAAATAAAATATTTATATTATAAAACTTATCAGCACGCATTAATTTTACATTGAAATAATTGTTGCCTGTGTCAAATAAAAATTGGGATCACTCTTGTCAAATGAAATGATTTCGTTTGTAACGATAGGACCACTCTTCTAGACAAGTTCTAAGAGATGAGGGAATTATTTAGTAGTGTGTATGTGTGTGTTCTTCAGCACAGTATAAAAAATGTTTCTTGGATTTTTGCTACTTAAGGTTATCTCCCAAAATTCACATGGTCGTTCCCTTATCTTAACATACTCTGTCGTAATATGATGCTTGCCTCACTGAAAAAAATTTTTTTTTTTTTTTTTTTTCACGATTTGTTTATGAATCATTTAGTTTCTTAGATGAGGACTTTTCCTTTTTAAAAACTAAAACAAAAGTATTTCGAATCGACAAAAAAAGTATTTAAAACTTAAGGTCGGAATTGGTTTTTTATCAATGGAATAAATAAATATTTTAATTTTTCCTAACCACGTCACTCAACAAAAAAAGTAAACTTTTTTTTAGTTTAAAGTTTTTTTTTTTTTTTTCCTCAGAAACCAACTGAGACTGAACCAATGTCTTTTTAATTCACTAATTTAAATTGTCTAAAAATTTAAAAAAAAGCATTTTCTTAAAGTCGGTCACTGTAATTTTCTTATTTCAAAGAAATTACTCATGACGTGAACTGAGCATAACTTCGATTTTAGTTCGAAGTTCTTTAAAATTTCTATTTATAATCAATCAACAAGTTTTATCGATCGAATTCCTCACTTTCACTTTATTTGTTTCCGTATGCAGTCAAAAAAAACTTTGAGAAGATTTACATTTTCAATGCTTTATCCTTTATCAAAAATTCAACACAATTTATCTTGAATTTTATTTAAAGAGAAAGCTACATCTTAAATTTTAAAATGTCACTTTATTTTTAAAACCTTTCCCCCCTCTTTTCATTTACTTTTCTAGGTGCAGTAGTACTGATTAAAAATCACTTAATTTTTAAATCTTCCCTTCTCCAATTCATGTCAATTTGGATACCATTTATCTTGGAAAATGGTGGGGGGCGATTTTGTGTCATATTAGGTTACTTTAATACTTAAAGCAATGCGATTTACCATCTCGTTTTAAGCCCAAAACATTTCTTAAATGTCAAAGCCTGACTCCTCAATATTTCAAAGATTACTTTCATAAGCCAACCCCTAATTACGCGAAAATACCGTGGTTAATTTAGCTAAACGTTTCCTGCTTAAGTTTATTTGGTCATAAATAATTTGTAAAGAAAGAAAGTGACTTTTAAGAAAATTTGCTAAAAAAAAATTGTTTCGTGATATAATTCTTGGAGGTGCTGAAAAGTTTTGACCTACTTCCTAAAATAAGTACTTTGAAGAAAATTTTTTTTAAGTAGGTCGGACTGAAAATTTTTTTAGCATACCCCTCGGAGGAAACTTATTTTTTCTTCTCTCTCACTCTCTCTCATTTCAGAACATTGTTGTATTGAGGTGTCCTTACTTTTTTTTTTTTTTTTTTTTTTTTAACTGTATTTTTCTTATTTTTATATTAATTTAAACTAATTTTTTTGTTCCGTTAGAGACTAGAGTATTTACCTATCACATCACGTACATTGAAATGAAATTCCTTTGACATTTCATGAAAAGAAATTTGATAACTACAAAAAAGTTTTATACTTTAACTTTAAACTTTAAAACTCACTCTGAATTAGTGACGTTTTAATTTTCCTAATTTCACTTTTAAATCCCTATTTTTTTCTTTTTGTTTTTCAATTCTTTTTTTTTTTCTTAATTTAATTTTTTTTTTTTTTTTTTTTTTTTTTTGTACGTCACTATCTTCGTAGCAGGGCTTAGTGTGGTACACACGGTATGAAGCACCTGAGCGTCAAACTTGATACGCAGTGAAGTTTCCTCTTTACACAGTTTTTAATATTTTTCTTAACTTTTGTGTCCAAAGTAGGCATAATGATATTGATCCCAACTTTTTATAAAACTTTGAAAATGAAAGCAGATGAGATTTGCTTTGAGTTTATCTGGAATTTGTATGCTTTTGAATTTGATTTCTGAGCTTTAAAAAAAAGCTTGTAATAAATTTCAGTAAAAAAAAAAAAAAATTTACTCACGCGACGGTTACTCTTTTTTTTTTTTTTTTTTTTTTTTTTAACCTATTCTGGAAAGCCTGTTTAGATTTTGTCAAAACGCATGAACAGTCATGCGGCAAAAAGCGGATCCCCCCACCAATTTTTCAGTAAAAAAAATCCAGTCACGCATCTTGGGCACTAAAGTTAATTAAATTAAAGTCTTATAAATTTTGAGATGAAAGTTAATTGGCGACGCGAGTTGAACAAAATTTTTACTTTTTTGTTCAGTCTTTCTTTACAATCATAAAAAAAATTAGTTGTTAAAAAGGAAATTTTGTGATGAAGAACTTTGTCTTCCCGAAACAATTTATCAAAAATTTACAAGTCAAAGTGCTACGTCAATCTGAGGACGTGTCTAGAAAATAAATATTGAATACTCCGGTTTCTACCTGGGCTAGAACACTAACCTCTGTCTTCAGCCAAGAGGCAGGCCACGTCTAAACTAACTCCAAAATTCTTACTTACTGGAAAAGAAAATAGATGCTAAAAGGGAAAAAAAAAGTATCAATTTTCATTGCTTGCTCTTTGGGGTTCTACCCCCCCCCCTTTTTTTTTAAGGTGTGGTTGAATATAAAAAGAAAAAAAAAGTTAACTGGTGCTTTTTTTTTTTTTTTTTTTTCCTGGAAGTTTTCCCTAAGGAAATTTTAAAATTTACATTTTTCATGTAGTAAATTTTGGATTTCTTAAGAGAGATTGGCCAACCCCAAAAACCTGAAAGTGTACTGTAAAAAATTTTTTTTTATAGTTGCATCCAAAAAGTCTTCGCACACCAAATTCTCAATTACCTCCCTTATATTGCTTTAACTAGCCTCATATTTTGAGCACACTTTTTTTTCTTATTTGAATAAATAAATGAATGTTCTACTTGTGACAAATAAGTAGAACAAAAATAGAAAGGTAAGAAATTATATTGCATTTGAGACGCAAATTTTGAATCTTCTCTAAATGCAAACAAGCAAAAATTCTAAGGACACAGCTAGTTGCTCGGTAGTATGCGAAAACAAAAATGCCTCGAACGTTAAAATAAAAAATATCACATCCACAATAATTCTCGATTAAGATGCCTGGGAATATTATTAAAAATCGCAATGTTAAGTACCATAATTAGGAAGGAGTCAAAACTAAAGTGTTGCTGATAGTTACCAACACAGCTGTGGCGAGCCCTGATGATAGTACTCTCCTTGATGGGACAAGGCACATATTCATATGCAAGAACTCGAATTATTTTGCTTCTACTTGTCAATAACTGGGTGTGGGGGGTGTCAAGAACTGTTTTTTTTAATCACTTTTTTTTTCTCTCTTCTCATTAGGAAAACTTACGACTAATTATCCAGTATTAGGAAACTTTTTACGTTCTCTTAAATCTTACTTCCGTGTTTTATTTTAAATATTAAGATGTCGCTTAATTGATGGGACAAGTGGTTATAATTTTAAATTATTTTATTTATTTATTTTATTTTCTCTTGTTTCAGTTTGTCCAATAAAAATTCGAGCACAAATTTTGATCTTATTCGATTGTAATTACAAATTGATTGAAATTCTTAATTTTGAAGTGTGGTGGGTGGGGATGTTAGCATTCATGGCGTTTCTTACTTTTGTCATGTCTATTCAGGATGTAGGCGATCATGACTCTCCCGATTCTATTATTATTTCTGAATAATACCCAAAGAAACATTCTTGAGATGGAGGAGTGGTTTCCCATTGCTTTTTCAACAGTTTGGAATTCATTTACATTGTTCACTGTTGTCCTCATCCTTCTTGCCATAGTTACGTTTCGACCGTTGTACTCTTTGGATCAAGTCACTGGATCTGCTTTTATCCATTGGGTCATGTTTTGATTTGACCCAAAGACTTAAGTTTATTGCAGGGGTGAACAAAAACTTATAGAATTGAGTTAAAGGAAGATAAGACACCCGGAAGAGGCAAGGCACGTGGAACTAGAACAATCTACCTCGGTGGATGAAATAAAGGATTCACTTTGAAATTCCAATCTCCTGAAGGGTGAAGCATACAACAGCCAAAATGTTGTGAATATGACAAAGATGCAGACAAGTCTTTACAATGTAAATAATTGCAATATCCCATCTCGGAAATATGGACAGATATAGTTTGGAATTCAGTTTTTTAGATTGGTTGCCATTTAAGGTTAGAGAGCCTGTCTATTCTGCTCTTTAACTCTTAGCTGGAGGGAGATAAGATTCCTGTTTTCTCCACAGGGTAACAATTTGTAGGGGGGGGGAGTCCCTGAAAAGGGAACTGTATAATAATAGATAATATTATTGTAATAATTTAAACTATTTATTTTAAAGTTTTTATGAACGATATATATCCAAGAACATAGTAAAACGTTGCTGAGAGTTATAATGGACAGGAGGTAGTGGAGAGCCATCGTCGCCAATAATTTGGACTCGAAACCAGCATTGAAGAACTATCTATCAAACAAAAAATTTCATCAAAATCGGATGAAAACTCTGGAAATGCATAAACAACATCTGATCACACACACATTTTGAGAATTCTAGATACAATAAAAAAAAATGTAATGAAGAAATGATCATTTTGAGGGTGGTGCTATCATGTGTGAGGAATGTGTATTATCTACCTGATATCATCTTCCACCTAATGCCTCTGTTGAGGCTTCTGTAATCAAATTTTGTGGGGGTGATCAGCCACATGCCCAGCCTCTGTTGAGGAAGGGTTGGCTTTCTCTTGTAGTTTTCCTTCCCTTAGACTAGGGGGTCACCAAACTTTTTCACAGAGGGCCAGATAACTGAGAATGACAAGCATGGGCTGGATAACCATTTTGTTTGATACAATACACTGAATGAATGCACAAAAAAAATAAAGACACATAATTATTTATTAAAAAGTTATCTAAGAAGGCGACAATAGCAATAAAATAGTTATGACACCAAGTGTGCACATATCCGAATCTCACAAACTAAGCAGCACAAAAGATTAGTGAGATTTGTGGAACTGGTGTTTATCTTTTAAGATATAATTAATATTTGTTTTGGTATTGCTGCATCCAACCAGGAGAAATGATTTCTAATGTTCATCAGTCAACCTCATTACATGTGCTGACTTTACATACTTCAGGTTCAGGCAAAATACGACATAATTCACTGAAGTCAGTCTTTTTTTATATATGGCACTCTTCAAACTGGGTTAAACACGGCAATGCAAGTTAAAACATAATTGCTGCAGCAGGCTTGTACTCACTTTTCCTAGAAACTTCATTGCAGTTACTTACACAAAATGTGTCCAGATATCAAAAGTTGCAAAAAGTTGCCAAATTTTTTTATTTCACTGATTCTCCTAAAACTTATTACTGTCAGATGCAAAAATCAGATTGGTCAAATTTTGGCATTTTTTTTTTTTTTTACATAGTAAGTTTAACTACAATCTATTGGTGATTCCATATAAATAATTATATTTTAGCTCATTTGTGGCATAGTGAAGTGGTGGGCTGGATGAACTGATGTCAGGTGCTTAACTTGCTGACCTCTGCCTTAGACAAACAGGTGTTCCCATGCTAATGAGTTCCATTTACCTGTGTTTGGGAATTCAGTTTTTCTTTTCCTAGACTGGTTGCCAACCAAAGCTGAAGAGATGGATTCATTTTTTTCCCTGAGAGTATTTTCAAGAAAGTGCATGTAATGAACTCTATTGGAATTGGAATTTTACTTGCCAATTTCTTGTTCTGAGCTACTGTCACACTACCTGTACATTTGTTAATGGTAAATTGTTATTTAAAGAAAAAAAGTCATTTGTTAGTGTTTTGACTCTTTAATTTTTAGTTTATTGAAATTGTCAGTGTTTTGGTTGATATTTTCAATTAAGTTGAATCTGGTTTGGATCTTATCTATTATTGATGTTGGGGGGGGGGTTGACTGCAGGCAAGTGTCATCAGTTTAAAGGCTCCAGATTTCAATTATTGAATTGTCATTTTTGACACCTGACAATGGATTAAAAACATCTGGATGAATGTATTCATTTAAAAATGTCTGAACCAGTTTTGTAATTATTAAAAACATATTGGCTGCTTATCTTTTTTTTTTTTTTTAAATGGAGATGTTTGCTAATTTTTGAAGCAATTAGATACTTTCACCCACAGGAGATGGTAATTCAATTTTTCTAATCATTGTTTCCAGTTTTTCTTTTGTTGTCAAAGCAAAACTTGATAAATATCAGTAATGTTGCCCCTGCCCCCAGCACCGACAAGATAAAATTTAAATTAAGATATTTTAATTATACAACTTGTTAAAGAAATGTGCTAAATAGTTATGTGGCTATCAGTTGTTCATTAGTCTGTCAATTTGACTTGAATTTTGGGAAATAATTTTTAGTCACTTGTAAAACTCTTAAATTGTGTCAATTTCTAGTTTTGCATGCAACGAAACCTGTTTTGTCTTGAATGTTTTCACTAGTTTATGAAAATGCCAATAATAGACTTGTTTGATTTTCAGATAACTTAATTTCTGCTCTTATCTTACTACTGAGGATGATTGTAAGACCTGTTTGTTTCCACACACAATAAATACAGGGCAGCTTTTAAGCTAGTATTCCTATCAGGCGGCATTTAAGCTAGCTCCTGTGGAGGGCTCTTGATTGGGCCTTCATCACAAGTAGGGAGGAATAGATGCGATAGGTGATCATAAACTACAGAAGAACTCAAAATTAATTGTTGCATTTAAATATTGTATTAATATTTAAGCTTACCTTTTAAAAGTTCAATGATAATTCTTCTGCCACCACTTAATTTAAAGACCATTTGATGTATGTAGGTCCTTACTTTCCATACAAAGAATTGTTTTTATCTCATAGGTAATTTTTGCTGGGTTTCACAATTTTGATTATTCACAAATTTATTTCCAAGTTACAAAAATTATACAAAAAATTTGTCACAAAAATATATGTAATAAAATAAAATGCTGAAAACTTGTGAATCCAAAATTTCAGGATTCCGGATCTGACCCAGAATCATTTTAATTTGCTCATGGAGTTGGCCAGATTTCAAAATGGTATGTGTTTGGATACAGCCTCTCAGAGTAAAGTTAAATAAGTGTGACACGCTGGCATTCACATTTATTATATAGAAGAAACTTGTTATATTCTTTATTCATTTAGACTGGTCTCTTCTCTGACAAAAACTAATCCATTCTTATGTAGTGTGTATGCTGTAACAATTAAGGTAAACTAAGTCACTTGTAAATGGATTGCTTTTTATTTGCACATTTTATAATAGTTTAGAAAATTGTATATTTTTTGAATGCCAAGTATTGTTGCAACAATTTTTTTTGAGTTTTCTTTTTTTTTTTTTTTTTATTGCTGTCAATCCATTTCAAGAGTTATCAAATGAAAATGCATTTTTATAACTGGTCAAATGAGGAAAGCAGTTAAAAATAAAGATTTGATAAAATTTTCTATAACCGGAGTATGACTGATAATTGCTTAATGATTACTAAGTAAATAATCAGATGCAATTTTTTTCTTTTTGCTTCTAGTTTGAGAATGACTTCTGAACGGCCTTTCCTTTTTATGCTCTGTTTCATAGGTTTGGTGTGGTTTAACTGGAATGTTATCTTTCATAAGTTGCAAGCTGCTTTTGGCATTGACCTCTTTAGAATGGTATTTCAAACATTCAATGACTATTAAAGTGTGCTTGTATAGAGCAAGGCTTCAAAACTCTTACTTTTACTAAAAATGATGAGAGGGTTTCAATGTATAGTGTTCCCACCCCCAAATTGTGTATTTATTTGCAAGATATAATTTAGGATTTCTATGTAGAATTTTTACTTTCATAACGTAGTTAATGTTTTAAACTTCTAAACATTTTACTTTTATATTTTAATTAAATTTTTTTTATTTTATTTATGCAAATACCTTTTGATCATTGTCATGATTTTCATAGGTATCATTAATAAAGTAACTTTCTCTAACAGTAATTCCTGTTGCTAGAAAATTATGAAAAGTGTGTAATATGTAAATAGATTTTTTTTTTTTCTTAAATCAAAAGAAAACTGAAATTCAGATGTATGTTTTATTCTTTCATTGGTAATTAATATGGTATTTAGTAGTACTTCTAAATAGGTTTTCAGAAGCAAAATTTGGCTTTGAACAATTTGGCAAACCATTAAATTTTTTTTTTTTTTTTTTTTTTTAAAGTTTAAAAAGAACTAACATATTTCATTTTGTTTATAAATACTTGTTGCAAAATAAAATTCATACATTTGACTTGATAAAGTTCATCAGAGGAGGAAACGGATCAGCTAAGCTTTCCTTTCTGTCCACTCAAAACCTTCACTTTCTAACCATGAGACCCAGATTAAAATTTCACCATGATAGATTTGTCAGGGAGGTGACAATGTTATTGCCCTGGGGTAGGTGTACCCAGCATGCAGTATTCTTGGAAAGAACCTGAAAACCATACCACAGGTTGACCTAAGTCTTGTAAGTGGAATTGGGTAGATAGAATTATTTAGAAGATAATAATTGAGCTAACACGAAGTCACAAGTCATTCAAACTCATGATTTGAAAATACTGGCCTTGTTCAAACTGGTCATCATCATACTAGAATATGCACTCTCTCCCAGCAACTAAGGTCTACTCTGCATAGTTGCAGTATAACCACAGGCACTGTGAGTGTTGAACAAACACAAATGTTCCTGAGCAGATGCCTGCAGAGATTAGCAAGCCAGCTACTAGTATAAAACAATTCTCCTCTTAAAAAGTGAGCAGGTTTCATGGTCCAAGAAACAAGTTATAGAAATATGGTATTGTCTAGTTGTGGTTTAAATTATAATGAAAACTGAAATATTTGTACAAGTTTTATACAAAGAAGCAATCTTAAAAAAAGGCATTTATATTATACACAGGAGGTGGAGTGCAATAGTGCCTTTGGTCTGACCCACTTCTTAAAATGTGACAAAGCATCTTTTAGAAGAGATTCTTGGTTGGACATGGAACTTTTCAAAACCCACTTGCCGAGGAGGGAAGATAGACATAAAAGCATACACTATAATTCTTAGGAGAATTATACAAGCCTTATGTTAGCTGAAGGCAGCACACAAGAATTCGGTATATTTATAGGTATTTACTGAAAAGCAAAACAGATAAATAAATAAAAAAGAAAAACTTGATTGCTTAAGAAAAAGAATACATCTTCACTTTTCTGGATAGCTTTTTTTAGAGAAAAAATATCAGGCAACTCTAAACAAAGTACTTCATGCACTGAGGAAAATTTAGACAAATTTTACCTGATAATAAAACCATAATTGCATATCATTTTTTAAAATTTTTTTTTTATAGATCTTAATTTTGATTTATAACCAAAATTTAATCATTATATAATGAACTCTCCTGCTGATTTCGATGTATGAGGATCCATCAACCTCATTCAGTTTTTATGTTTGTGTCGTATGTGACAAGAGGAAGGACATTGGAGTAATGGATAGCTGCTTGGATTGAGGAATCGGAGAGCAGTTCAAATTCCAGTTAAATCCATTATGTTCACTTACATACTAAAACTCTTGAGAAAGGTATGAATCCTTTTCTTCTCGGCCAGCTATAGGTAAATAGCAGGACAGGCTAGGTTCTATAGCCTTGGATGGCAACTGGTCTACTGCAGAAAGAAATGGCAACTTACTGCGGGGGGAAAAAAATCAGCCCTGTCAGTCATGTATTGAAAGATACATGATTGCCTAAGTGTGTATCGCACATGGTATATAACTGACTGACATATGTAACACTTCAGTTCTGCTTGTGAACTGCAAACAAGTTCACATATTGTGCAACGGCGAGGATCTCGGAACATAACCACAGGAATATTTGCCAATGCTTTTCGCCATGTCTCTTAGCAGGTCAGTAGGACTGATTTTGAAATTTCTGGCACAAATATCTCCAGTTATTTCTATCCAGAGCAACTTGCTCGAAGTTAGTATAAGGTGCATTGACAGCTGAGAAGTTACTCTTTAGCTTGTCTTTATACCTGAACCATGGCTGTCCAACACACTGTCAAGCTGGCTGTACATGAGGACCTTGGGTATTCTGTCATTACTCATCATTGAAACATGACCAGCCCAGCAGGTTGTGACTGTATCAGGAAAGTCAATTCCACCAATGTTGCATTTTAGTTTGTCACTGATCATCATGAAATTAAAGCGTTGCGCAATTTGTCTTTTGTAAACCAACAATCAGTGTGCAAAAAGAATGACTTTTTTTTTTTTTTTTTTTTTTTAAAGAAAATGCACATTAATTTAACACAATAGGTTGAGCAAATTCTGTAGAAATTTTATAGCTTACAAATTCTAACAGATCTCAAGATACAAAATATGTGAAGCCATCCAATCAACAGAAAAACTTGCAAGAGATGCAATTATTCAAACAACATCTGTCTAACTTAACCCAACATCATCCCATTTATAACTATTTACAGACTTCAACATAAAAAAGATGCCAGATAATGTCAAGCACTTTACAAGCCAAAGATTAAGCACCATGCAACTTAAGATTTCAACTCCTCCCCTTTTTAATGAAGAATATTTCAACGTTATATCTGAATATTACATTTTCCATGCAATATCAAGTTTCACTTTTAAAAACGAAGAAATATTTCTAGAACTTTTTTCTAGAGTTGTCTTTGAGAAGCTTCATAAATATAATAAAGTTTATCATGTTAGAGAATTTCTAAAGAATTAAATTGGTATTCGGTGTGGGAGAGGAATAATTATTTGAACGAGTTTAAAGAATAAGCAGAATACTTGCTCTTTATCTCTTCCCTAACCCACATTTCCTCAGCTTAATCTTAATGAACTTTATAATAAAATCTTTTGATATAAATTAGAGGGTGTGGCTTTTATTGATTTACTCACAAAGTAGTTTTCATGGAGAAAGGAAGTTGAGGGTTTTTGGTCCCACATTATTTTCAAAGCAAATCAAAAATATCAGCAGTGGTATTAGGCCAGAATAAACTCTGGATCATCAAAAAGGAAGCCAGGTGATGAGTTGACTCCAGCTAAGGGGTGGAAATTGGTAATTCACAGGTTGTCAATGGTGACCTTGTGAGGTGGATTGTTGGTATCCATCTTATCTACCATTTACCCAATGATTTTTCTCATGTGCGCACATATCAGGTGAGCCTTACCTATAGATAAATATGCACCCAAGAAAAGCCATTGAGTAAATAGATAAACAACCACTCCAGAGAGTATTTGGACAGCCATTTGTACATTGCAGGCAGAATGCAAGATCTATATCAGACTACTGTGGGGCCACACCACAGACTGGCAGAAATTAACTTTCAAAGTAAGGAGTTGAATAAAACATAATTCTTTGTATGAGAGAATCTGTCCATACAAGTTAACATTTAATTAGCATGACTTCATTACACAACTATAACAGAAAATTAAAAGAAATTAAATCCATTAAAAACAAAAAAAATATTGCTGATAATGTACTAATTAAAAAGATGAACTCAAAGTATTATAACCAGATTATAGAGATCACTTGGTTATTTACTTATTTTTCTTTTTGTTTGATTTTTAGCTGCTCTCAAATTGGACAGTTTAAGATTTCAATTTCTGATAACTGAAGACTTGCCCAAATGAGAGAAAAAATTAATTAGGAGCTAGTATTTCAAATGTATTAATTGAAATTGTTCCTGTGAAGATTTTATCAAATGAGGCTGGAACTGGTTGACACTAGACAAAGATATGGAAGCCTATTTTTATAAATCTGAAGTTTTGAAGTAAATAGAAGTTTTCCTATAGTTAATTTATATCAATAGGTTTTAAATATATTTTTTATTTTATTTTCTTGTACTTAGTTATTTCTCAGGGAAAACATTTCTAATTGTACCAACAAAATTTTTTTTTTCTTTTTATAAATATTGCAAACTAATTAAGCTTTCATCATATTTAGATGACAAAGTATTTTCTAAATAAAGGTTGTCATTTTTATACTCCAAATATAAGAAATATTGGTAATTTTTATTAATATTTTATTAATTGCTGTTTTTGGTGGAGTAATGGTTAATGACTCTGAGGAATCTGAGAGCCGATTTCAAATTCCAATTTAGCTCATTACATTCACTAACATGCTAATACCTTTGAGAATGTATACATCCATTTATTCTCCCTAGCTATGTATAAATAAAACATATATGGTCCTATAGCCTTGGTTGGCGGCCAGTCTAGAAGGAAAACTGAATTCAAACCTGCCTGGAGAGTTCCATAAGGCGATCTTGCCCAAGATACACCATTTCTACTGTGGCTACAGTTTGTGTGGTCCCTCTATGACCCAAATGAGTTATAATGCTCATAATTGTGAAGCAACTGTACTTTATTTTTTTTCTTATATAAATAAAACATTCAAAATATATAGTAAAAAAGTTTTAATAGTTTGCGAAATTGTTCAAGGCCAAGTTTTACTTCTTAAAAACTTATTTAGAAGTACTAGTAAATGCCATATTAATTATTACCAATAAAAGAATAAAACATGTACATCTGAATATCAGTTTTCTCTTGATCTAAGAAAAAAATACATTTACATATTACACACTTTTTCATAATTTTCTAGCAACAGGCAAGTACTGTTGGGAACAAAAACATTTACTTTATTAATGATACCTCCTGAAAATCATGATAATAATCAAAAGGTATTTCTATCTATAAATAAA
Organism: Acanthosepion pharaonis; assembly: GCA_903632075.3. Classification (NCBI taxonomy): domain Eukaryota; kingdom Metazoa; phylum Mollusca; class Cephalopoda; order Sepiida; family Sepiidae; genus Acanthosepion; species Acanthosepion pharaonis. Next base: position 5,432,593 of record CAHIKZ030002722.1, on the reverse strand, counting down.
TATATATAAGTAAAATGTTTAGAAGTTTAAAACATTAAATATGTTATGAAAGTAAAAATTCTACAACATAGAAATCCTAAGTTATACCTTGCCATTGCTGAATGGTGGTGGGAACACACACACACAGTGTGTGTGTATATTATATATATATATATATATATATATTTTTCAGACCTCCTTCCTTTGCTCTTTCTCTGAGCAAACCTTAAGCAGAAGAATATTTTCTCCACAGTTCCAAGAACATTTGGATTACTGCTACACACAAGATGATGATTAAACATCAGAAAACATAAGGAAAAATTAATTAATCTCTTTAAATAATGCGGAAATAACTCTTTGCCTGATGAAGGTCGCAAGGATATGGAAATAAAGTATGTGTATGTATGTATGTATGTGTGTGTGTGTGTATATATATATATATATATATATATATAGGCACACACACACATGCATTATATTTGAGATATATAATTCCATGACTTTCGTTAGTCTATCCATCACACCCTCTAAAATATCTTATATATTGACCTATCGAAACTGAATTTTGGGGAGAAGCACAAACAGGTAAGTGGGGTACAAAGTAGTTGGTTTTACTAGGATGCATAGCTTAGTACAATAAATTTTCATTATTTTTTAGGTGGGGGAAAAATTAAGTTTTATTTAACATAAAAAATACTTTTGCTATTTTAAAAACTTGATTAAAATGACATGGTGATTTAATAAAAATGCAATATTGTTTTTTACATTTTTAAGTTTTTATATTTCATTGATTGGCTTGCAAAATTGAACAAAATGTAGAGTTTGTAAATCTCGGCAAAAAAAAATGCAGCATCAACAATACTTTGGGATTTCAACAGTTGCAAAAAAAAAAAATTCTAGTATATATAAATTTTCACAATGAAAAATAGGGATAGTAAATAAAAAAAAAAAAAAAAAAATGTTCATAGTAATAACCATTGCTGATGACCAGAACTAAAGTAAAACTAGGTATCTGTAAGATTACTTACATCTGGTACATTTTTTTTTATAATAAAAAAAGAAAAATCAGGCTTATAGTATATAATGTTTGCATTTTGATTTGAACACACACTGCTTTGTAATAAAAGCTATATTACTATCCTTGCCGCTTAATACTAGTTGTCATATGTTCATATTCATTTCATACACTGAATGTAACCTTTATTTTTGGACAGTAGTACTAATGTTCTATTGTAAACAACTTTTATAAGGCCCCACTTTTTTATGACACTAATTGTTTAGTAGATAGTAAATGTCAAAACTTCGAAGTGATAGAGAAATATGAAAGAATCCTGTTTCTGTGGAATGCAAATAATTTTTGAAAGATGGATAGATGTAGGATAAATTGAGTTTCTCACTAATTGTAGAAAAGAAATGGTTGTTGAATTTCAAGCAAAACCTGTATTGCCTGTCTCTGACTGATTACAGGTTTATAATACTGTTTTCTTAGTCTTGAGACTCTATGCAATTTACTATGCCTGATTTTGTATGGCACAGGGACATGAGAGGAACTGAAAAATAGATACCCGTTTCCAGTTGGCAAAGGTTAGCTTCATCATCTTGCAGCCTCAGCCGAGATTGAACTCACCAATACTTTGATTGGTGTAGTTCATAATCTTGTCAAATAGCTGAATTCTTGATGCTTCGCTTGGGTTATCAAGGGTGTTTTTTATCGTGACACCATCACTAAATGGATTGCCAACCAAGGCTCAGAGACTCCATTCACCCTCATCTAAGAGCAGGTTTTGAATTCAGTTTTCCTTCTTCTAGACCAGTTGCCATCCAAGGCTATAGAACCCAGTCTGTCCTGCTATTTACCCATAGCTGGAGGGAGAGGAAGAGGATTCACACCTTTCCCAAGGGTATTAGCACGTAAGTGAATGTAATGGATTCGACTGGAATTTGAACTCGGCTCTCTGATTCCTCAATCCAAGCCGCTATCCATTACTCCACTGTGCCGTTAGCTTACTCTGAACACAAATACTTGATTTATAGCTTATGTTGAATATGAGCATTGGTGATTGCTAGAATAGTCAAAAAAAAAAATAAATAAATAAATAAAAATACAGGTTTATTTTCAGGCAGAGGGATTGTTTTAGGGCAGGAACTCTATATACTCTTGTAACATAGAAATAACATTTACACTTATTCTTTTAATTTTTTTCAAAATTTCTTTTCATGTTTAATGTTGCCAAAACTTCTTAGTGTTACAATGTAAAAGATTTGGCAAGCCCTCTGGCTTAGGTTCAGTGTAGTATCTCCATAAGTTGGATTGTATAGTGAGGGGGTATTTAGGGATGCCTTTCTTATTACAATAAATATAACTAGTGAGTACAGGGTTTGAGTAGACATCCTGTTTACTTTTTCTCTTTTAAACAGTAAAAATCAATGTCTGTCATAGAGATAGTCTTACAAAAGAAAATGCCTATCCAACCTTTTTTTAATCTGGCCAACCACTTTAAAGCAAAGTGTGCCTTACCATTAAACCAGATTAGGCCATCATGTCGGATTAAAAAAAATCCATTAATTACTTATATACAAATTTTAAATTCAATCAACAGGATCCAATATTTTTTATTCTATTTTATACACTAACTCTGAGTGTTTTGTATGGATTATTATTAGGTATCTTCTAAGCTTACTCTCGTCTGAAACAAGGTTTTCTGTGGGGACACCAAGTGATGATTGAACTCCTTATTACTGTTTGTGAGACAAGGTTGCTAATCAGTACTTCATAACAAAGTGCCTCCTTATAATTGTAGATAATTAGCTAAGAATGTTGCTTAATGGTTCTAATGTCATCTTTCTCTCACATTGCTATTTTATTCTGTCATCTGGTTAATGAAGTGGCAGAAGAATGGCAAAACTTTATAATTGAGAGCTTTTTCTATTTGAGTAGCAGCACTGATTGGTTTAATTAGCACTTTTTCAGGAAGTTTCTTTAAAGAAACTAACAACGCTTGTTACTACCATGTTTTTACTTTATACATCACAAACCTAAATCCAACAGATTATAATTCTAAGTGATGAAAGACATGACAAAAATCTCCTTACCCAGCCATATTGCTACTTGCATGAGAACACCTGAACTTTTTTTAAATAAATATATCTAGGTTGAATTTGGGGAATGATAGATCTTTCACTTCCTACTTGGCATTGAAAACAATTCATTGCTCTTGCTGTTGTAACTTTTGCAATTATGCAGTGCTTACAAAAAACTGATAATGGTATAACTTTAACAATTTCTAAAGACTAAAAAATTCTTTTACTTATAAACACTTTAATGTTTGTGAAGAAATGTTGCCTTGATTTTAACATATGTAACATGTTAAAGATTTACTCAACAAAATGCATGAATTCACTTTATGTTGATAGAACTTGTAACTGTTAAAGAGAACTGAGTTCTAATTCCGGTTGGGTTTCTTATAGTCACTTATGTGCAAATACCCTAGGGGAAAGGGTATGAATCCATTTCTTCTCGCCCTAGATATGGGTTAATTGATAAGACTTGTATCATTAAACTATTATCTTCCCACACCAAATTCTTACAAATCTAAAAATATTTTTTGACTTGAAATAACTGGCAAAAGGTTGATAAGCCATAGAAAATAAATGAATGAACTTTTATTTCAAATGGTGAAATTTTAAGTGCTGAACCTTTTTTAGTGACCATTGTTATACTAGTGGGATACACACACACACACACATAGTAAACAAGCATTAATTTTTTTTTTTTTTTTTTTTTGTCAATATACATGGAAAGACTAAAATACAAGATGTGCTTATAGTGTGTTAAGCTAACTAATGTATGTCTGATATATGTATTTTCAAAATAACTGAACTTTGTGTGCATCATTTAAAAATTAAGATTTTCTCACTGTCTACCAATTTTATTGTTATTCCACAATTTAATTTAGTGTTGGTCTTTTTAATCTTTTACTGGCAGTAGGTTAAAAAATTCTAACAACTTTTTAATATTTGAGTTAATATGTATTCTGAGTCTGTTTTGTACTCAACGTTGTACATTGAAAAAAAAAATCAGGAAATAATTTGGTAAGATATTAGTCTTTCACAGACACTGTTGCCATTATTCACTGAATTATTTAGATTAGCCCCCCTTATCTTTGCTGTTTCAATTGCTATATTTCAACCAGTTTTCTCAAGACTTGAAGTGTATGTTGCAACTGGTCATATGAAATTCATTTGAGCTCTATTTCCATACAGAACAAGTAATCTTTTTAATGTAAATATTCTAAACCTCTACTGTGCCAATAGAAACCTTTTTATTACAATCCAGTTTCATACATTCCTGAAAGTTAAACAATGTTGCACCTAGTCAGTATTTTGATGGGTGACTGCCTGTGACTAACAGGTGCTGTAAGCTTGGATGTGTGGGTGGTGTAATGGGTAACAACTTGGAATTATTAATTGGAGAGCCAAGTTCCAATTCCTGTTGGATACGTTATATCTGTCCCTAGGGGGAAAAGGAATGAATACACTTCTTTCACTCCAGATATGGGTTAATTCAAAAGATCTCAAAAAAGAAATATTCTTAAATTTCTAAATATTTTCTGGTTTTAAGTAACTGGCTAAGGGTTGATAAGCCGTAGAAAATGAATCAATCAACTTTTATTACAAATGGTGAAATTTTAAGTGCTGGACTTTAGTGACCATTGTTCCACTAAAACTTAAAATATTTTTGATACTAAACAAGCATTAATTTTGTTTATTTTTATCAATATACTTGGAAAGACTAAAATACAAGATGTGCTACAATACATTAAGACAACTAATGCATGTATGGTATATGTATTAAAATGTTGCACGTGTAGAATGAGAATTAAATAGTTAAATCAATTTAACTGTTACTATTAGAATGATTTTTTGTGTAATATTTCACACGTACACACTTTTGTCAGCTTCAGAATTTTTAATGTCATTCATAGAAAAATAAGTCTAAACATTAAAAGAGTGGGCCATTGATTTGTGAATAGCCAATATTCTCTGTATATTCTTGGAAGATCTCTTAGTTACTTTTTTTGTATAAATTTTCTGAACATTTTGAAGTAAATTTGATTAAATGTACTATGAAAATTTTGGTATCTGCTTATTTCATATAATATATATCCTGCCATTTTCTGCATGGTCATCCATTAGGAACAATGACTCAATTTCATGTAAATTTGAAACTTCTATTTTACTTCCTTTTATGGAAGAAATTGAAATATCAGGATTTTTTTTTCATCTAGTATTTTGAAAACAATACACTTAGCCGTTCTTTCAAAATTTGGATGGCAATTTTATCAAATTGAATTCCACTGACAAATATATTCTTGCCCTTCAGATGTCAGCCACTTCATTTATTACTTACTCAAACTAGACTTAAAATATGCTATAAAAGTTTTAAAGGAGAAATTTAGAAGGGTTTATTATATATCATGAATGTATAAGATCTGTAAATGCATAATTTTGGTTTGTAGTCAGCAGTTACTTACATTTGAGAAGCTGCTGCTACTGCTGAATGTTTGTATTAGCCAACCATGCAGAGTTTATCATTTCACTCAACTGAATGTATGAATTTAAAATGGCAGCTATTTTAGTTTAATTTATAATGAGGTTTTTAGGTAAGTAGTTTTATGATTAAACTAGTTTATCCATGCTGTAAAAAAAATGACAGCATATTTATGTCTATACTATTAATATTTGACATGGGTCTTCAAATATATTTTCCCATTTGTTTTCATGGAGTCTTTTTTTTTTTTTTTTTTTTTTTTTTTTTTTTTTTTTTGACAGCTTTATAAATATCTTGAAGACACTCACTCTGCATTAGTTGTGCAAGATAGAGGCATAAAACAAGTGTAAAAAAAAAATATAAGTACATTTTTGTGTGTGTATATACAGAGTGATTGAAAAGTAACTCCTTATTTTATGTATTATTGCCTCTCCCATCTTGTAAAAAAATTAGAGGGGAGTTCATCACGTATAAAATATTGAGTTACTTTTCCATCACCATTTTTATATATATCTATATATATATATATATATATATATATATATATATATTACACAAATATATAAAGTTTGTCATTTAGCTGATTGGCGTTACCTTCAGCATGTCCCTCAAAAGCTTTTGTAGACTCTCTAGCAATCACTCCATCCACTCATCTGGAGATATCAGTAATTGACTGTATTTCTTGTTTTTTTTTTATATTTGCACTTTTCATTGGTGCAAAGACAATTATTTTTTTCCATAATGTGTTTGTGCCCATGAACACACAATGGTGGGGTGGAATTGGCGTTTGCACCAATGTAGTGTGTGTGTGTATATATATATATATATATATATATATATATATATATATATATAAAAGAAATACAGTCAATTGATAATATCTCCAGATGAGTGGATGGAGGATTACATTAAAGTCTACAAAGCTCTAGAGTTGAAATGCTGGTGGTAAACCGATCAGCTAAATGACAAACTTTATATATTTATGGATGTTATGTATATATATATATATATATATATATATATAGTAATTTTTTTTTTTTTTTTTTATAACACTAATATCGGATTTAACAAATATTGGCTTAAATCCATTAATTCCTTAAGACTTCTTTTTTTTTTTTTTTTTTTTTTTTTTTTTTTGTACTCTCCATGGTTTTCAAAAGCTCTCAACAAAAGATACGCCTTTCTTTAAAAAAAAAAAAGGTAATTGAGCCTTGTTTTGCTGATAAGTTCTTCCTGTCTAAGCAGTCAAATGCACAGTTCATGATTTTCATTTGCCAAGGCTTACAGCCACATCATGTTGACTCATCAGTTCCTGTATGCTCACCAAAGTTAAGCATAGACCCTGGTCAGTACCTAAATGGGTAACTGCTGGGTTACCCATCTAGGTAAGTTACCAGGTTCTGTAAGCTTGGGTGTACAGGTGGTGGAATGGATAATGTCACTGAATTGTTAATCAGCGGAGAGCCTTGTTACATTCACTTGTGCAAATACACTTGTGAAATGTATCAATACACCTCTTTTCCCCTCCAGCCATGGGTTAATTAGTAAAACTTGTATCATTAAACCATTATCTCAAAAAAGAAAAAAATCTTACAATCTAAAAATATTTTCTGGCTTTCAATAACCTGTAAAGTGTTAAGCCATAGAAAACAAATCAAATGATCAAAAATTGCACAGGCTGCTTAAGACAATCCTTGAGATGTGTCCTCAAGCATGTGTATTTACTAAATGTTCTTGTTTGCTTATAAAAAAAAGGGGGGCTTAGATACTGTGATCTAAAGAAAATCTTAACATAAGTTTTAAAATGTAAAGTAATTTTATCTAGTTACATAAAAAAAAAAACAGTGCACTTCATGTGACACATGATCGTAAGCTATTGACTTGTATAGATGGTTATTCAGTTAGTTGAAAACATATTTAATGATAAAGCCAAATAGTTACAATTCTAGCTGAGCAAGTTAGTCTCTCCACTTCTCCATGCCTTTCTTGCAAGATTTCTCAGCTGTAAAGTTACAGTAAAAATTTTTTGTTTTTTTTAATAAGCACATTATGCTTTTTATAGAACTTCACAAAGATTTGTCTTAACACTTCTGACCTGTTGTGCACAACTGATCAGATTAATGTTTCATACAGCTTTTATTTACAAAAATAAAACTAATTGATTTTTTTTTTTTTTTTTTTTTTTTTTTTTTTTTTTTTAGGCTTTTCTGTTGAAAGTTTTCACTTATCACACCAACACTCTACTCTCTTCTAAATCAAACCCAATTGATTTAAACTAGGTAGATGTTTTACTCCCTCACAAAAATACAGCTTTATAAGGATCCGCATACAAATACACAAGCTGTTAAAACCCAACAACATGCTGTATTTAAATTTCTCTTTTGGAATCCTGATATTTTTAATATATTTTTGAATTTCATGAAATGCTCTTAATATTTTTAATGACTTAATAATCAATTGTCTTAATTATATCAATTAGACATAGATAATATAATGTATTGTAGATGTCTTTTTTTTCTTTTAACCAAACCTCTTCTCGGCTTTTTATTTAAATAGCTTTGCAGGTATATAATGAGGAAAATGGAATATTTGATACTCACAAGACAGATCAAAGACAGGAAAACTATGCATAACCTACTTGACAAGCTTGAGTGACTGAATGGTGGGGCAGGATTTGGGAGAGATGGTGAAATGACAATTTATTGAAAGCTACAGTGAACAGGAAGTTGTGGAGAGCCATGATTGCGAACGTCCTGAAGACATGCCACATAGAAGAACTGGAACCATATTCCTTGTTTTTGATTCAGTTTAGAGCTTTATATTAGGCAAAACTATGACTTCCTCTTTAAGTTCAGTTTCCACATTGACTCTTATTTCATTCGTCAGGATTCTGTTGTAACTCACAACCACTCCTCATATGTGTTGGGTAATAAGTAAAAAAAAAAAAAAAAAATAAATATAATTGGTTCTTTTCTCATAAAAGTGAAACTAAAGGGTGTTTGAAAATTTTTATAAAATTACCAAGAATGGTTAGAGTAATGTTGAAACTTTTTTTTTTTCCTCTCCAGTTACATTGTTTAATCTATGCATATTTTTGTTGAAAAGATTTTGGACAAAAAAATTATGCAGGGAATTAAAATGCTATAAAACAATCTCAATTTATTTAAAAAGTTAATTAGTGGAAAGTAGAAATAATCTTGATAATAAATTTTCCTAAATTTGGCCATTCATTTTAACTGATCAAAGATATTGGTGTCTACTAAGAATATTAGCTTCCAATTTACCCAGGTTTATGAAGATAAGATTTCTGAGACCTTTTTGAAGATTAAAACTAAAGGATTTTGAGGCACAAAACTAAAATATTTCATATTATATAAATATTCTGGGCTTTCTTTATCAGGGCTTCTAACTAAGTGAAACATTTTATAACAGACAAGTGTCCTATTATTTTCCTGCTGCAAAAATCATTCTTTATTGGAAATAACATAGATGTTGCTCAGTGACTAGAAGCTTACCTTATTCCCAGATGATCATTTACAAGTTATGAATTAACATATTGACATAGATAATTTTAATTTTCAATGTCTCACAATTGTTTGTGTCACCACTAAAACCTCACAAAATTTTTATTTTTTTAAATTTTTTTTTAAATTTTTTTTTTTTTTTTTTTTTTTTTTTTTTTTAAATATTGTAAGTGTTAATAATTTCAAAAGGTAAAAAAAAAAAAAAAATTATCAAATTTCATTAATAACTATTTGACTAGTTTTTAGCTTTCTGGGAATTTGAGTAAATAATTCTTAAAAACAAAAAAAACCTCCATGTTACATACAATGCACATGGGGAAAGTTCAATTCAAATTAACTTGTTTCCTAACTGAAATCCTCTCCTATGTGTCGATATCTTTTCTTTTACTTAGTCTGACACAAGGCTGCAAGTGTGGTGGCATTAAATTAAACCTGCTCAGTTATAATTATTTTCTTGCTAATTTTCTATCTCACAACTGTAAGTTTGTCGCTTGTGTACTATTCTACTAAACAGTCATCTACCTAGATATTTGTATCACCCCTAGTCCAGTTTTGATTTCTGACTTTTGATGGCCTGATCATAGTATTTCTTATTGCCTTCAAAACCAAGCCCTTGTTCTTATCAGTTTTACATAAAAAATCTGTTCTGTTTCAAGGAAATTGCTGCCATCTTTAAGTGCCTGGAAAAAATACTTCAGCCCAACCTAAATTTTCATCTTTTATTAATAAACCTTGTGTAATATTATGAAATATTACTTGCGTATTAACTTGTTTTCAACTTATCCTCCTCCCCACGCACCTTTTTGTGTGGGTCACTTGTCATCGCAGTTGGAGTCTGATCATAAACTTGTTGCTCATGATTTTGTGTTTTCTGCATGAAGCATTTAAAATTCACACCCAAAGACACATTCCAAGAATTCCAGCCAAGTAACTGTCTTGCACTCCTTGAAATTGATTTTGATAACCCATGACCAATCTCCTGATATAAAGTGCAAAAGTTTATTGGTACTTACAATAAAGCTGAAATCCTTCTGAGAGAAGTGAACTAAAATCCCTAGACAATAAGATTTGCCAAACAGTCTGAAGGATTGCTGTCTAGATTCTGGTTAATGTTAATATTAATAACTTAAATATTTTGGAGGTTAATGTTGTCATGGTTGGTTGATTCTTTGATTAAATATATTTCAGGAGGAAAAAAAAAACTCTGTGCATCTAGTTGGGCAATGAAATAAACATTTCACATGCCAAATGTTTTGCTTCTGTTAAAATTCTTGTCTTAGAATAACCGACCCCCCACTCCAATAACTCATGTTTGTCATAATGAAGTTTCTTGCCATTGTCCATTAGATTAAGACCAGGTGGATTTTGTACATGATGAAATGTGACATTCTCTGATGCTGTTGTTTGAAACTTATCTAAATTGTCAATGAGTTTCATTTGATGAGCATCTATAAGCAAATCTCATATGTATGTTTGTAATTAACTTTTAATGCCATTAGTGTACTTTTGTGTGCTTATTAACTGGGGGCGGATATTTTCATTTAATTTACTTTGAGGAACCGCTGAAAACCATTTATTTGCACTTTTTGACACTTTAAATGATTCTGGCCTCCTTTGAATAAGATCCTCCTGTTTATAGCATACTGAGAAAATTCTGACCCTCTCTTTGTATTAGGTGCCTAATAGTAAGGGAAAATAATTGGTAACATCAGGTGGCAGTGTCTTTGGCAAGCTCTTTGAAGAAAGACCTTTACAAAACCATGTGACAACAGCTAGCTCTGAAAGTGCAGAATGCCATGATAATTTGACAAATAAAGACTTGTAGAAACCTAATAACATTAAGGACTTAATAGAATAAATTGTCATTTTTGATAACCGTTAAATTAGTAAGTTGTTGCTGTTTGATAACTCCATTTTGACACATTGACTTCTTGCAAATGTGGTTGTGATGAAGGCACAACAGATACTATTGCATCAATGTTCATATAGGGTGAGTCTAAGAAAATTGGTATTTAAATTTCTGGATTTTAATTTGACTTAAAATTCCAACCTTAATTTTAATAAATTTTGTTTTATACTTTCAGATATTGCATTTGATTGGTCTGATCATGCTTTGTGGTGGCCTTTGCGAAACAGATGGCTTAATCGTACCCGTTCAACTTTAGATCAATATGGAGTACAAGCTGATGCAAAGTTAGAATTCACGCCAATGCACAAATCTTTACAAATCCAGCTTCCTAGCTTGAAAATCATAGAATTGATGGTGGATTTCTCTTGCAATGTTTTTGGGGCTGTCATTCAAATCTGTAAGAAATGTAGTAAGTATGCATTTCCTAATTATTTTATTTTTTATTTTGACTTCTAGGATAGGAAATGACTTTAATTTCTGTTTTATATATTTGAAATATAACCTGAAGAACCAAAACGGGGGGGGGTACATTTAGGATGTTGATCTAGCCAACATTTGTCAGTAAAATTGTAACAGATTTGTGCATTTCAATTTCGGTTTAAAAAAAAAAAAAAAATCTTAAATACTCCTGGGGTGCAAATTTCATATTTACCTCCATCTTATATATATATATATATATATATATATATGGATGGAGGGAGTGTCTTGTTTGTAATTGAAAGTGTATGTACTGAAAAGTTCTCAGTCAAATTTCCAGTATTTGTGTATCTCCCTTCACAGTGTGTAGTAAAAAAAAAAAAAAATTTTTTTTTTTTTTTTTTTTTGATTATTATTCTTATATTGTATTGGGTTCCTTATCTACCATCAAATGTGGTGCCTTTTTATAGTATTTGAGTGAAGCAATTAATCGTAACTCTGAAGTTTACCTCTATTTCAGTTAACTTTTTAAATTGGTACACAATATCTTTTAAGACCCTGATCTTGTTGAGAGAATTTTTCATCAGTTTATTATAGGTAAAGAAGAAATTATCCTGTGAATATTTAAGTTTCAGGCACTCTTTTAGGCAATCTCTAATTCAGTGGAATCTGGGAGTCCAATCATTTTTTTCTCTGCAAGAAAAACACTTAAAATGTTACTTTTGGCATATAGCTCGTATTAATATTGAGCGATATTGGGGGGGTATTGTTCATCTTGTAGTCAGTTCTTGGAGATCCCAGAAGTACAAAGCTGATTTTCATATTATTCCAATTAATATTGGATCATGTTCAGTAACAAAAGATTAAATGCATTTTGTCAAATTCTACTTTTTGTATAAAAAGTGTTCTAAGTTTCTTATGTGTATGTATGTATGTGTGTATTAATTATAAAGGAAATGAAAACACTTTAATCTGACTACTTTCTATTTAGTTGAGTAATCAACAAAATGGATTTAATTTAGAATAAAGACATTGGCAGTAGGAATCTGGATAGGTCTGGAAACACAAATGAGCTCTTTGAAGTCTATAAATATTCTGAATTTTGATCAGATTTTTTTCACTAATATTCATGATTAGTATTGGCAAAGGAGTTATCTGAAATTTATTTCTAAGATAAAAAGTAGATATGTTTGCATATCATCCAGTTCATACTCCTTCCCGGCCTTTCGAATAGGAGTAAATGTTTATCCCTGGTTTCCTGTTTAAGATTGGGTTTCAGGTTCCTTCTAAAGTCTACTTCTGTATACTCCTAATGTTTGTCCTTTCTCACACTAATACAACTCCACCCAGTAATCCTCTAACTTGAGTGGATCTTGGACCTTGTATCGAATGAACATTAGTGTGTTAAAAGAAAAAAAGCTCTATATATGAAACGACATTAGTATCTAAGTAGAACTAGTGACTTATGCCCCACCCCATTTTTAAGTTAATTTCTCATTTTTTATAGTTGTTTGTAGGAAAAATCCTTTGAAAATAACTTCAAAGTTTGTTTAAATCAGGACTTGGAATGATTTTGAAACTTGACTGCGGTGACAAAGTAAAATGAGTAAAAAAGAAAAATTTACTATATTTCTAGGGGAAGATTGCTCAAAATAGGAAATTGAGTGTTCAGATATCAACAGTGGACATCAGAATCAACACTGCATGGTGATCATTTCATGCGTTAATACAATTTTCAAACTTGGTCAAGTGTAAAGATGGCAATGAAGCATGAAACTAACATTTGCCATGACACTTTTATATAAACCATATTAATTTTACATTGTTTAAACAGTTTTACTAGGTTAAAATTTTTTTTTTTTTCCTAGCAACATTCCCATTGTCATCTTTTTAACAATCTTACTAAAATAATTAAAGGTGTTCAAAATTTCTGCTCCCTATCATCAAAATTGACTCTAAATGTTAAGCCCAAGGTTTATATAGATTTAGGATTTCTTTAAAAATGTTTTCTTACATAAAAATGTACCAAATGCTAAAATTGTCAGGCAGAATATCCTCCATTTGGGAGGTATCTGATGGAAGGTTCTCAATAAGACAACATCAAATTTTAAATGAAAAAGAAAATATCACTAATAGTATATACTTTCCTCTTCTGCAAGACAGAGGAAAAACTGCTGCCAGTGAACAACTTATTTCGGTAACACTGGTATTTATTTAATGATTTTCTTTTTGGCTTTTGGTACAAATTTAGTCTTTTTTTTTTTTTTTTTCTTTTAAAAATTACTTCAGTACTCAGGTCATTATACATTGTGATAAAATTCTTGGAATTTTTAATAAAATTATTTTAGCATTTAGGCAATTACTTATTGAAACATCACTGTATACTTGAGAAGAATAAAAAGAATTGTACTTTTTTCTTCCTTTCTATTGAAGTAAGATACTTTTGAGATATACATATGTATGTTTTATTTAATTTTTTTTTTTTTTTAATGGTTGCCAAATATAGTGAGTACTGTTAGTAGTTATACACCCACATAAACTTACCTTCTGCTTCTCATATGTTGACATACCAAATATTATTAGTCACCCCACCCCCCCAATGTGCAGCATATGCTAACATTTAAAGAAAAGTTATATATAAGTTGTTTAGAAAGAAATGTCTTCTACATTCTTCTTGTAATGTGTTCTATTTGATAAGTTGGAACAATTGTTCTCCCCCTCTTATATACACATACGTGTGTGTGTGTATATATATATATATATATATATATATATATATATATATATATATATATATATAATATATAAACTACTTTACTGCTACTACTCTAATAGCAATGGTGACTGAAGTACATATTACTTGTGTTAGATTTCTTTTTGAAGGTTATCAGCCATAACCAGAACAAAGCTCCAAATATATTAAGGCTTAAGGATAAAACTAACAAGTGTTAAAACCTTGATATTTGACTCTTAACTTTGTTGTTGTTCATGGAAATAACATAAGTATTGTGAAGATGCTAAATGGGACACACATCTGTAAGCATGCATCTCTTAGGAAGACCCCTGGAGAGAAAAGCAATAGGAATATTTTTTAAGTTGGTGGTTGAAGGTAGTTGCTTTTTAAGAGATTCCAGGAGATTAGAATATGAATTGACTGTGAGCATGAGTCAGTACCAGCAAATAATTAATAAAAAAAAAAAAAAAAAAAGATGGCCCTTTTTTCCCCTAAGCTATGTTGGATGCTGTACCTTTTTAAATCTGTGTGTGAATGAAGACTTAATTATTTTTCTTTCCCTCAAAACCTTGGAATAAGAAAGTTTAATAATGGATAGATTTTATTAAAGATAAACTAGATTGTTTTGGCAAAGATACAAGTAAAAAAAGAAAAAAAAACTAGTTTAGAATTCTTTTGCTTCAGGTTTACTGTGGAGAAAATATTCTCTTTAAAAATACTGCTTGAAAATAAGAAAGAACAGTTAAGATTTACAATCCGGTGTTCTTAGTAATTATTTTTATTTAAAAAAAAAAATTAGTGCTCGATACAAAACAGCTTAATTATTTTCTGTTTTAAAAATATGGTTCCATTGCTACATAGGAATTACCATGTTTCAAAACAGAAACTAGCATTTTGAATTATTAAATTTAAAATTCATAGCTCCGTTCCATTCTCAAGTGATTTTTGGAATAACCTATTTAGAAATTTACTGCTTATAAATGAAGTAAATTTCTAAAAATAGGTTATTCCAAAAATTGATTGAGAATGGAATGGAGCTATGGATGTTAAATTTAATTTTATAATTAAATTTAAAATTTTAGTTTTTGTTTTGAAATGTGGTAATTCCTGTGTAGTGATGGAACCATATTTTTAAAATAGAAAATAATTGAGATATATATTTTCACCACAACTGGAGAATCAAATCTGGAATAATCATAGGATTTTACCTTAGAGTCCATAAGATATGTAGCCCTGAATACATTAGTGAAGAAGAGGATTATATTGAGAACACATTCAAACTTCTACACTACCTTATCTTAAATTAGCATATTTTAAATGCAAAAAAGTGAGCAGGGTTAGGGTTAAAAAAAAAAAAAAAATCCATAAAAGAAAATACTTCCAACAAAAATTATGCAAAATTAATAATCCTGCCCTCCAACACTTCAACTAAACTCATAAATAAATTATCCATCCCTGACATGAGGATCATTAAACACCATCCTCCATGACTAACACCAATTTAAATGTCGGAGTTTATCAAATCAAATGTCTATACTGCTATAGTATGTACATTGGGGAGACATCACGTGATCTAAAAACCCACATCCAGCAATACAAAAAGACTTGCGATTATATACCTATTCAAACTCTCTTGTTTTACACTGCAATAATGTGGGGTATAACTTTTATCAATGCCAGCCTTATTAAAAAAAGAACATAACCCTTTAAAGAGAGAATGTGAAGACATATTTATAGCATTGCTACCAACTATTAACACGTGTTTTAAAAAATTACATCACCATTTTTCTACAGATTCATTATTCCTGAATCAAACTTATGTCTATCTAATACATAAAAATCAATGAAGATATAAAATAGTTACAAGACGTGTTTTAATGAAAAATCAAACCAAAACAAAATTTTTCAAAACATCCTACTGCATCTCAGTAACTTTTACACTTTAGCATCCATAATGTTTCTCAGACATATTTGAATTTTATCTGTTGCTTCATTACACGTGACGTGTATCTAACAATAAGAAATAACCAAACACAACATACCATTATTTTGTGTCTCTGATTTTTACCATATTTTTATCATTTCTATCTTGTTCTTTGAAGATTTGATAAAGTGAAACATGTTAGATTAAGATGTTTCCTATATTTGTTCTTATATATATATATGTGCCAAATACATGTTAAACAATAAGCAAGACAAATTTTCTCTTAGAAATATCATAAAGAAATGTGCAACCCCAGAACA
The DNA here is from genome assembly GCA_903632075.3 of Acanthosepion pharaonis. Lineage (NCBI taxonomy): Eukaryota > Metazoa > Mollusca > Cephalopoda > Sepiida > Sepiidae > Acanthosepion > Acanthosepion pharaonis. Next base: position 5,416,235 of record CAHIKZ030002722.1, on the reverse strand, counting down.
ACACACCTGCAAAATCAAAACTACAAAAAGCCAACATTATTTACGAGTTCAAATGCCCCTTAAGGAACTGTGATCCTGATCAAACCAAACTCATAAATAATTACATTGATCATACTACATGTTACATCTACCTGACCATAGCTCAATTAGGACTCCTTTAAACACACCTGAAAACCTACCAAACTCCATCTTAGGTTTAATAGCCTCATCCACAAAATGATTAAAAATAATGGAAGCCCTAATAGCAAAAAGGAAAAGCCAATACTCTATATCATTAACTATAAACACAGCCACAATGTGCTGACTGTGTTTGGAAAATTAAACATTCCTATGACTTCAGACACATACATAAAAAAATATGCATTTTGTTAAAAATAAAAATAAAATTTCCTCTTGATAATGACTAAAATAGCCAGAAATACTTGGATATACAGAACTTTTCAACTGTTTTTACATTATGTCCAGAAAAGAAAATGCTTGTATGAATACAAGAAAAATTAAATAAAAAGCTTAATCGCTGTGTCTTGTCAGTCATCTTTAACGAAACTTGTATAAAAGACTTCTGCCCAAATACACACACACGTGTGTGTGTGTATTTCAAACACGTGTGTGTGGTTCAAACAAACGGAATATATTTTAAATATAGCAGCTTTTGGTAAACACATCTGGCATTTTAGAAAGCTGCTTATTCTACTGGACATCACTTGACCATTTCAACCATGGCTAAAATTAGTAATATGCCATGTAAAATTTAAAAATATTAACTAAACTGGTCTCAAAGATCACTACTGTGTAATGAGTTTGATTCTCACATGGTGTCACATCTTTGTGGCAAAACTAAACTTGGTATAAGCTTCTAAATAGGTAACCAAAATATTTCCTGAGGTTGGATACTTGCTTATAACTTAATGGTTTGTTCTTGCAATCATAATGTATTGATCTTTCTTTCTTTCTTTTCTTTTCTTTTTTTTCTTTTCTTTTCTTTTTTTCTTTTCTTTTCTTTTCTTTCTTTTCTTTCTCTTTCTTTTCTTTCTCTTCTTTCTTTTCTTTTTCTTTCTTTTCTTTCTCTTCTTTCTTTTCTTTCTTGTCTTTCTTTTCTTTCTCTTCTTTCTTTTCTTTCTCTTCTTTCTTTTCTTTCTTTTCTTTCTTTTCTTTTCTTTCTTTTCTTTCTTTTCTTTCTTTTCTTTCTCTTCTTTCTTTTCTTTCTTTTCTTTTCTTTTTTTTCTTTCTTTTTTCTTTTTTCTTTCTTTTTTCTTTTCTTTTTCTTTCTTTCTTTTTTCTTTTTCTTTTTTTTTTTCTTTCTTTTCTTTTTCTTTTCTTTTCTTTTTTTCTTTTCTTTCTTTTTTTCTTTTCTTTTCTTTTCTTCTTTCTTTTCTTTTTCTTTCTTTCTTTCTTTCTTTTCTTTCTTTTCTTTCTCTTCTTTTCTCTTCTTTCTTTTCTTTTTCTTTTCTTTTCTTTCTTTCTTTTCTTTCTTTCTTTCTTTTTTCTTTCTTTCTCTTTTTCTTTCTTTCTTTTTTCTTTTCTTTTTTTTCTTTCTTTCTTTTCTTCTTCTTTCTTTTTTCTTTTTTCTTTCTTTCTTTCTTTCTTTCTTTCTCTTCTTTCTTTTTTTTCTCTTCTTTCTTTTTTTTCTCTTCTTTCTTTTTTTTCTCTTCTTTCTTTTTTTTCTCTTCTTTCTTTTTTTTCTCTTCTTTCTTTTTTTTCTCTTCTTTCTTTTTTTTCTCTTCTTTCTTTTTTTTCTCTTTCTTTTTTCTTTCTTTTCTTTCTTTCTTTCTCTTCTTTCTTTCTTTCTCTTCTTTCTTTCTTTCTCTTCTTTCTTTCTTTCTCTTTCTTTCTTTCTTTCTCTTTCTTTCTTTCTTTCTCTTTCTTTCTTTCTTTCTCTTTCTTTCTTTCTTTCTCTTTCTTTCTTTCTTTCTCTTTCTTTCTTTCTCTTCTTTTCTTTTTTTCTCTCTTTCTCTCTCAAAGCAATGAGAGAAAAAGTGGATGGTAGGGGTAGCTTTGAAATATTTGGTTTCAAATGTTACCAGTTATAACATTGAAAGTTGTCCTCTTTAAATTGATTTGTCGTTTTTCAAAATTAACTTTTTCTAACATGTATATCTGAAGTAGAAAACTTCAGCATGGTAACCATCATGATTCTGTTAGAATTTTATCTCTGTTCTATATTGTAACAACACCTTTTAAGTATTCAGTCTGGGATTATTTACATTGTGGATGACTGTATAGATGCTGACTTACTGTATGAAATCTGATAAACTCTTGTCTTTCTCTGGTAGAAGTTGGTATGTTTCTTTTTTTTTTTTTTTCTTACTGAATTATGACTAGTGTATATTACTATATTTTTGTTAAATAAAACCCAGGAAATACATGCTTTGACTAGACATGTCTGGTGAGGAGGAAACTGTTTTGATGTGGTTTCAAATAAAGTTTGGGATAATGGTTTGCCAAATGGAAAGCGTATCTTATTACTTTTTATAAATGACATGCTTTTTTTTTTTTTTTTTTTTTTTTTTTGCACTACTAGATCAGTATTTTCTGGGACAATCTGCACTGATAAAGATATTGGGTGAACTTTAGTTTTATATACAGCGCAGAAAGACTAAGATGAATGACAATAGGGTAGTAAATAAAACAGAACAAAAGTAATTGCATGAAAGTGAATGATTGCTTTTTAAATGTCAACTGTCATTAAATTTGAGGGTCATTTGCACAAAAAAAACTACATTAGAGAGGTCACTTAGAGGTTCTGTAATCAGAAAACCTTAAATTGTGATAGGTATAAAAGTAGTATTGCTGTAGTGAGATACCTATGAGAAGTTAAAGAAAAAACATGCACTTTTGATAAAAGGAACATTGTTTAAAAAAAAAAGGGACCGCTATAATAGGGTTGTGTGGTATATTGCAGGCCAATGTTAAAGAAAAATTGGCATAGCGACCTTTTTACCAACCAGAAGAATCCTATTAAATAAAAGGAGTAAAATACTAATGAATTGTAAACTAAAAACAAAATCTTAACACATTTGGTGTTGGATTAATGTTTTAAAGCATCTTCAATTTTTTTTTTTTTTTTTTTTTATTGCATTAGTTGTCATCCTGTTATTCTTGCAATAAAATAAGGAACCTTGTTTAAATAATATAACTTTGCTGTTTTTTCTTTAAACCTCCAAAACAAGGCAGCATTCTAGATGGGGCAGTGTGAGGTCGAGACAATTTAATATTATTGCCCTCCTCTGAGACACTGCATAGCTGTCTGACCCACTCCCTCCAAAAGGTTGCCAACCCCTGTTCTATGATATAAAAATATTAACTGGTTTATAAGGTAAAATTGTTCCTAAATGCTTACTACCTGATGATTGTAACTGGCAAAACTCTAGTGAGCAAGCAACTATTTAACATCTTAATTCAGATTTTATATACCATGACCATTTTAAGACTTGAATGAGTTGGGATGCAAGAATGGTTTAGAGATTAATTAAATGGATTTTAACAATTAGACGTCAAAATCTTTAGCAGTTTGTTTTAATTAGAAAACTAAAAACAAAATTTTACATGCTAAACCAAGATATACAGTAAAGTTTGGCACAAGTTACTACATACTATTATTTAGTGACCTACCATCATTTTAATATTACTTTTGTCTCTTAATAGTTTCATTTTAGTATATGAAAATGTAACTATCACTCTCTTAAATGATGCATTGTCAATTAGTTTCTTTGTTAGTATTCCTTTCATCTTCATTTCTGTTGCTTTTTGTCACAACTCTACAATTGTTAGGAAGCAATGAGAATTGGCAATGAATGGATGATTTCTGCTAGTTAGCTTCTGTAGTTTAATTGGTAAGACAGCTGCCATCAGAGAGGCTCCCAAGTACAAGTGATGTAATCTTGATAGAGGCTTGTTTTCTGTTAGACTTTGAATAATGATTTGGAAATTATGATAGAAAGTAAATGAAATTAAAATTAAATACTAGTCAAAGAAATATTCTGTTATTGTAATGTTTGTCTGATAGGCCTTTGTTATAATTTCGGCCATTTATTGTATTATTTCATACCAAGTTTTCATTTGGTAAGAAGGGATGGCCATTTGCTTCTTATATTGGAATTTTACACTGGCTTAAAGACTGGCTGCTATGCCATTATGTTTGATGCCAATTCACTTTGTCTAATATTGGGAAAGAAACTCTCCTAAACCTAATGTCTGGATGGGTTTGATAAAATCCAAGACTTATGTCCTTCTCCTTTTATTTATTCCTCCCACCACCAAAGCTACAGTTATATCAATTTATCTTGACATTATTTAATATCACTTGGTTGTATATGAGATAATTAGAACTGTTGACTTAAGATGGTGTCTCTTGTCATTATGCTACTATTATTTAGGATTATCTGAATGAATGGCTCTGGATTGTCTATCAAAGTAACACTGTGGCTGGCTAGATCAACTCCTTTTTGGATTCCTTTGCTTGGGGCTGTGAAATTGTTTTCCAAGGATAACTGTTTAATTCACATGAAATGCTGAACATAGTAAATGCTCCAGGATGTTTTGAAATCTTGCATGATTTGGTCTATGCACTGATGCATATGTTGAATCTTGCACTCAATAATAATTCACTAATTGTTCTTCTGTAACACTTTGGGATGTGGACGATCATGGCCTTCCACTACTTCCTACCCTTTGTAGTTGGTGAAGTTTGTCTTTCCATTATTTCTCCCAATCCCGGTTCTTTGTAAAGTTTTAATGCTATAGATTTTGATTTTTTTTAAATTTTTTTTTTAAATGTTTTCATACACACACACAGTGGAACCTTTGTTCACAAATTTAATTCATTCCTGAAGCCCATTTGTAACCTGAAGTGTTTGTAAACCAAAACTATTTTTCCAATAGGGATCAATGTAAAATGGATTAATTTGTTCCTGGTTTAAAGATGATTGCTTATTTAAACTTTTACAACAGTACTTTGTGCACAAGTTTATATGCAAAACTAATGAAAATCATTAAATCTAAGAAAAAAAAAATAAAATAAACAAACCCCAATACTAATGAAATAAAATATAGACAAACACTTTAATTTAACATGTAAGTAGGAGACTTGATTGCGGAAGGGGAAGAAAAGAGATGTTATTGTTTAGAAAGGGAAGGAAAGGCATGAATGTCTCTTTATTTATATGAATAGTATAGATCATTGATTTTTGCCAGTAGGAAGAGACAATATCATCAACAATTCTCTTAACTTTTCTTTTTCCTTTACCAGTATCACTGCTAGCTTTCTTTGGGGCCATATTGGAAAAGCACAGCACACAAATATATACAACACAGTAGTTAACTTAGAAATGATTCTGTTTTGGTTAACTCGGTTCAGCAATGTTGTTCAAGAACCAAATTTTTGTTCGATAGCTGAGGCATTTTCATCTCAAATTTTTTGTTTGAAAACCGATTTGTTTGACATTTGTGAGACGTTCAAGAACTGAGGTTGCTCTGTATATTTTATGGACATCTGTATTTATAGAATTTTGTATTGTAATTATTTGCAAATAACAGATATTACTCTATAAATAGCATTTAATATACCTGAAGTTTTTCCTTGTCAAACCAGATGATTTGGGATGAGCACAAATACCGACAACACTCGTGAATTGCAAATTGGACAAAAAATTGCACTATTCTCTTTATATTGCATTAACTGTGCTACAATGTGTACTTTTGCAGTTTTAATATATACAGAAATTGGCACATCATGCAGAAAATTTATAAATAAGGAAACTCCCTTATAATTAGCATTTTTATATACCTAAGTTTTCTTCCTTGAAAATTATTCCTTCAACATTTGATATTTACAAAATTTAGCTGAGTACAGCACAATGCCATATGAGAAGAGATTCTTCTTGTCATCAGTGGAGAGGGAGGAATGATAATTTGAAATCATAGCCCTCCCTTGGGCTTGAGCACTGATTACTGGTATTAGTGGGAAATACTGCCACAAAGCCAACAGCTATATCATTTTTGAATGGTTGTGTGATACAGAGGAATAAGCCATTTCCAAATGGGTAAACAGAATGGCTTTTAGATAAGAGATGAAAGTTTCTGTTTGTGGAATTTTAAGTAGGTGAGAACCTTTTCTTTTTGGATGAAAAAGGTAGATGAAAGTATTTTTATTCCTAAAATAAAACTTGTGATAAAGTATTATCTTCAGGTGTAGCTGAAAACCTAAATACAGAGAAAGCTACTTATGGGACAAGACCAACTGAATGACGGTAATTGGCTGATAGAAAAATAAAATTGTAATTGTTGACATTGTTATAAAACAACTTCATAAAGCTAAATACAAAACTTGACTTGAAATGATTGACTTAGGACATTAGTGTTTGCTACTGACCTAAGTATAATAAATTGCTTCTTCTGGATGTAGACGTTAGCCAGTTCCATTTTTTTTTATTTATTTATTTTTTTATTTATTACTTTTACTCTGACAAAGGTATTGCTTGTAATGATTACTGGTTTATCTCCAGGTATGAATTAAGATAGAAGTGTGTGTGTGGGGGGTTCTAAGCGGTCTGGTCCCAAACCCTTCCCATGCTCAGGCAAAACAGTTTAAATTAAAGAAAACCCAAGTAATCAAAAAATTACTCTATGAAAACTAATTGCTGTTAGCATGGATATTACTGTGCCTATCTGAGTTTCACTTTGCTCAGTCATTAGTCTGTTCAAGACTTTAATTCTACTGCATAAATCATAAATATATATATATATATATATATATATATATATATATAATGCACACACTATAGTGGTATTTGAATCCTAACTGTTAGATTAATTGGGAATATTTAAGATTTTAAATCTTATCTAGAAAATTTGTTCATGAGAAGGATGAAATTGTAAAATAAAGCATGGCAATATCAACTAGTCTAAATAACATACTGACAGATACCTGTGTGTGTGATATATAGTTTTAAGGTATGCTATATTTGTGGGTAAAAATGCTCAAAGTCAGTGATAGTATGTATATATAAAAGTGGACACTGCGATCTACCCCAATCTTAAATGCAATCTTCAGGCTATGGCCTGACAATTAACTTGCATGGTATAGGGACAGCAAGAAAAACAGTCCAGAAGTGAGTAACCTATTTCTCTAGTATCCATGACATAAAGGTTGAACTCCAGCATGAAACACACTATTGGCACTCAGTGTTAACCTCAGTGTCCACTTTTATTTATTATATAAATAACACAACTGGTTTTTGTAATAATAAAAAAAAAAAAAAAATTTCGTTATTGAATTTTTCTCTTCTACTGTTCAAGCACTTTGCACTTGAACATATGCATATGGACAATTTCTACACGCATAACGTGTCTGTTCTTTATATAATATTTTAGCATGTTTTTAACAACTGGGATTGTTTGTTATAAGTGTTCAATTTTGCTTGTATTTTGATTCTGATTATGTACCAAATAATTTTTTTTTTCATGTGGCCACAAATTGTAACTTATTTGTAATTGTTACAGATTACAAAAATATTTTCTATTTTAAGTCTGTATTGTCTCCCATGTCCTGAAGGATCATGGGAGGTCACATGGCTTTTTAGTTTCCAGTCTTTTGTTACTTTCTGCAATATGAGCTCATTTGTGCTACTTGTTCATCCATCCAACTCCCCTCTGCTTCCCTTTCTTTTGGCCCTTTTGAGTTTTTAATTTTCTAAGCTTTCATTTCTTGTGAGTCCCTAAAATTTCAGTGCTTCCTAATTGTTAGCAAACTTTGTAGTTCCTATTTTCAGAACTTATTTGTTACATGCTCTGGCCATGGTATTAACATTCATCAATCTGTATGTTGCTTTTTCTTCATTTCTGATGTAATTATCCCAGCATTCACTGCTACAACCTCATTTCACTCAGAATTCTATCTTCACCTTAACACTGTATGCTTTAACTGCAGTCAATCTTCTATATGCCGTGTCCTTTCATGTTTTGGGTGATCATAGCTCTCTACAACTTCTCCTTTGTAACTCTAAGCAATATTTTTCCTCCTTACTATTCCTCCCAGTTCATGTTCTGCCATCTATTTGCAGAAGCTCTTTAGGTAGGTTGATCATGGCTCTCCACAACTTCTTATTGAGTGTAGATCTAAGCAATGTTTGTCCCTTTTTACTATTCCTCTGTCCTTGTTCTGCCATCTATTTACACAAGCCTAACTTATTACTGCCCTCTGCCTCATTTGCCTTCAATATGTTCTCTGCCAGATTCTCTAAGCCTTCTTTCCTCATGTGTACTAGTAAATTCAACTCTCTCTTTCAGATCCTAATTACATGTGTCCTTTTCATTTCCATTTTCCTTTTAAAACTTCCTTGTTGCTAATATGTTTGGCCACGGTATTCTCTGTGTCCTTCTGTAAAACAATTTGTTATATCAAGTCTTCACTGCATCTGTAAGGAAATTGTTCAGCATTTCATTGCTATACATGAGGACTGATAATGCATATCACTTCAATCACATTAGCTTTTCCTCTTAAATCAAATTAAAACCTTTTGAGGGTAAATTTCACTTTTAATGATCTTCTTGTTCAACCCCCCCCCCCAATCTCAGTGCAGGGCTGAATCATAAATTGTAATTTAATCTAGAACGACATGCTTGGGGCCTTAGTTAATAGGAATAGTATGCAATACCCCCAAATAAAAATTTACTCTCTTAAGTCAGGATATCCAGTTTTTGTAATACTGGCACAAACAAATTAACAAAATTAAAAATCAAATAACAGAAGTAACTGATAATCTCCTTAGTATCATCTTCAGTCTGTTTAGTTTCCCTTCATGTATAAATTTAGAAAGTCTAATTGTAAGGAGTTTTTTTTTTTTTTTTTTTTTTGAAGACCTTAATCATACTTCTAGCAATGCAGTTGATATTTGCAAATGCCCTCGCCCACACATACACAGACATTAACTTTTAAAATTAACCATAGCATGATATCAAGAATGAATCCTAGAATGTTACATTCATTAACTGGTTAGAAAAGTCTTCATTCAGTTACAAAAAAAATCATGGTATGATTGCACTAGTTTTGGTTCCATTAGAGTACATAGTGTGGGTAGATGAAAAGCAGGGAAGGGAATGTGGGAGGGTGGGGGATTGCGTGGGGTGGGGGGTGATCTGGGTTCCAGCTGTAACCTGAAACCCAGCTGTGTTTGATCTAATGTTTGTGGTTGTGATTCTTTTTTTTTTTTTTTTTTCCTTTGTTAATTGAAAACTGTAGAGTTCAAAAGAAACCTCAACAGAAATAAAATCAGTCAATCCTTTTTGTATGTCACTTACTTTTCTTATTTTAAGAAATCAAAATAAATTGGGCTTGATAGATAAATGGCTGCTATATGGTGCTGTTAAAATAATGCCTCTACTGAATTGCTAATTTAATCAGGTATTAATTCCCCAGAAAAGACAAATTTTTTTTTTTTTTTTTTTTTAGTTTAACATTTCTTCTTGCACAGTTACCAGTCTATGGTAAACATTTTAATTAACCTTTTAATTAACCTTTTAGTTTAATTAATGTTTGATCATGATATCTGTAATAATTGTAATAATTTCACATGTTTTTTATGCATTTTAACTAATTGTGTGTTAATTACCAATTTGTTAATATTTAAATATATTTAATTCAACTGTTTGAATTTCATAGTTGTCATACCTTGCAATGGCAACAGAAAACAACTTTAAGTGAAATAGCAACAAGGATACTGCAATAGAGAGGCCTTGAAAATGAATGCAGTGGGAAGGGAAGTAATATTAATAATGCAAAGTGCTAAAGGTTAACTAGCTGGTTTGGAGACTTAAAGCTTAAAATGAATCACATTCTCATCTCATTTGTATTTTACATTCGCCATACTGAGTATTTAACTTAATCTTCTGTAAAGTACTTGCTGTTGTTTCATTCTAAGTCTCTGTGTGGTGTTGGTTGGTTGTTTTTCACTAAGTGTTAATTTTCAATGCAAAATTTTCTCTTTACTGAAAATCAAATGCTTCTATTTGGTATTTTGTTGTATCATTATTAACCTTTACCACGCTAATTTGTTTCTAGAATTGTTTCCCCTGCCATTGCATTTTTTTTTAGAGTGCAGAAACACGCACACCTACTATTTTAAAATTGTTATAACTTTCTTTGTATTCTGCATATAGATTTTAATTTTCATACACTTCGACTACTTCACTGTCAATATCCACTTGAGTAAAGCCTTCAAAATCATCATCGGAGTCCTAATCAAAGAAAAACTCCCAAATAAAGGCTTTGTTAGATGCTGCCATTTTTGTTTACAAAAAATCACAAATTAATGTGGGTTTAATCGGTTTTACACCTCATGTAGTCTAGAAGAATTCAAAATGGCATTGGAAAATGGAAGTTTAGTCTTGCTCCAAAGCAGTAGTAGGCAATTTCCAGCTTAAAATACTGAAAATAACAGTTGACAAGTGTTTATTTATAGCAACCGTCTTGAGGTAACAGAATGCACCTAGAATAGCAAAGGGAGAGAATTCTACGGTTACAATTTTTGCCTGCAGCATGGTAATGGTTAAAGGTGTTAAATCGATACAGGCATCTGTCCTGATATATTTCCGCTTTATATTAATGATCTTCCTAGGGACATTACCAGATTACTAAATATCTATGCAGATGATTCTACAGCTTATGGGTGCACCTCCAAAAATTTAGATCAGATCATTGCAACTGCTTTAACAGCTCAATGAGGAAAATGCTTGAATTGAAACATTCGCTACCTTAAAAGCCAAGTTAGTAACTTTTCATCATCACTGAGCAGACCCCCGCATTCTCTCCAGTCACAGTGAATGTTTGCACTCTCTAAGAAACTCCATGATTTGAATGTCTGAGGATTCACGTTCATCTCGGATGAGCCATCACTAAAGATGTTGCCACTAAAAACCTGTATCTCCTCATATCATTCCATAGGGCATTGTAATAAAACAATGGAAAGTATAACAAATATTTGAAGGTAACTTATTCAGAAACTGAATAAGATCCTAAGGAGTTGAAATGGTGCTAGACTGATGTATGGCAGTGGAATTCATTCTTTATAAAGATTTGAGGCAATTTAGGTTTGATTTTTATGCTGACTGTTAAGAATATCATTGAGAGAGAGCACATGACAGTTCTAAGAATTGAAAGGAACCACTTTTATCACATGTATTTTTTTTTTTTTTTTTTTTTTTTTTTTTCGACAAATTAAGGAAGTCTTTGCAAAATTAACTCACATGGCATAATGACAGAAATAAAGGTCAAGAGTGAGTAATCTATTTGGCAAGTACCTGCAAAAAGATGAGGGATCAAGTACATAAGCCACACCTGTTTGGAAGGAATTCTTTTACATAAAAACAAAAGTGTGTATGTTATATATATATATATATATATTTATTCATTTCATGTTTCTGTATTTGTCTATATGCAAATGTCATTTAGGATGAGAAAAAGAAAAGGCTGTAAGCATTTTAAGAAAAATTTAAAACAAATGAATGTGTCCTAATAGTGAAATTGTAGAGCAGCAAATTTATAGAAAATGGACAATTGTGGCAAACCTGGACAAATGTGCCTGCAAAAAAAAAACAAATGCTTTAATGACATTGCTTTTTTTAACTACCTTCACTCTTTAGCAATGTTTGATTTTAAAAAGCAATGGTTAGAATTGGAATAAAACCCAAACATATGATGAAAGTGAAATTTATACTCCCCCTCACACGCTTTGAATTTACAAGAAAAATATTAAAAAATATTAAACACTATTTATTAGATTGTTTATTTACAAGAATAATTTTATATTCACAACATTCTAAAAACTAATACAATTAGAGCTAATGCAGTGCTATACTTATCATTTACCAATTTATAAAAGAACAAATGAAAACAATTTTTTATTCATAAATCATTTACTAAAGTATTAACATGTGAACCAACTTAACATTTTACAAAGTTTGAATCAATTAGCCGATGTTTTACCAAACATTCCAATAAATAAGTTTAAATAAATAATTTAATAGTGTTTTTTGTCAATTTTGAAGAACAAAATGTATAAATTTGTTTTCATATATTTAGATTTTATTAACATTCTAATCATTGCTTTTTAAAAGAATAAACATTGCTGAAGAGTGAAGGTAATTAAAAAAGCAATGTCAATGTTTAACTTTTGACAGTGTCTTATTATAGGCATGTTTGTCCATGTTTGCCACAATTTGATACTATAAAGAATATTTTGTATTGCAATTTTATCAAAATATACTGGAGACCAGATTTGAAACTTACTAAAAATGTTTTGTTTGCTGAAAACCTTTTATTTAGATTGCTGCTTTATTTCTATTTCCCTGGAAAGTGTTCAAACTACATTCTTTAGTTCTACCATTTGTAATCTTCAAAGCTAAGACCTGCCATGCACATTGTAGTGAATCACTCTCATTCCTTTCATATTCCACTCTAGTAGCTTCTTCCCACGAACCACTTCTTTGTGGAACTAACTCCCAACAGGATGCTTCCCATATTGCTAAAATCTTAACCTGTTCAAATGTAGTGTTAACAGTTATTTTTACCACATATCCCTCTTATTCTGTAACCCTCTACCTCGAATGGCTCTTGGGCCTTGTACAGGTTGAACATCATTGTAAAAAAAAAAAAAAATCCCAGAGATGGTCTGGAATGAATTTTCAAGAATTTTTCCTTTTCAATTCATAATTTTCTTTTGTTTTTGTCTGTAAGATGCATCTTTTATCAATTTGTTTCCCAGTGTGACAAAAAAAAAATTCACCCAACTTCTTGGCTAATTTTGACTTGAGAAAAGATTAAACGTAATGCTCAGCTGTTATGAAGCATGTCTGTAAAATAAGTGTCAGAATTCATTAAGGTGCTTCACTTCTGTTTATCTCTGGCCTATCTTTTTGGGTTTGTCGAATAGCAGCTGCCTTTGTAAATGCTCATGAGGGAAATGTCACTGATGTTATGCCATAGTAACTTTTTTTTTTTTTTTTTTTTTTACCTCACCCCCTCCTAGATGACTGTTGCAATACACATCTCTTCAATGTTAGCGATATTCTGTCTGCCTTATGGTTGTTTATTAAAAAAAAAAATTAACAAGACTCTATTTAGCTGATGGATGATTTACACATCTAATCATTTACAGTTTGTCTTTTGTTTTCGAAGTGAAAAAGGGACACTTCAGGGTGTTTTTTTTTTTTTTTTTTTTCCTTCTTCTTCTTCTCTGTTTGTTTTTACTTTGTGACATACACTTGATAATTAGCTGTCCTGTCTATTGAGAAGCTTCATAGTTGCTTCATTTAGCAAAGGAATTTTAGCAAGGAGAATTAAATCCTTTGTTTAAAAAATTAACTTAAATTCTTTTTCATATAAGATTGAAAAGCTTGTAAATCCTGTCTCTTTTAAATCCAAAATGTGAATGCTCCACCTAGCTAACCATTTTTTTTTCTTTTTTGTTAGTAAAAGGCCATATTTGTGGAGTACTGAATTTTTAACTAATGGATTTTGGCTCCAATGCTAGCCATTTGAACCATAGTGAGCATTCTTTACAAGAATTTTTCTGCAATTTCATTGCAATCTCTTATATTCTTACTTGGCTTTAGCTAAATTTCTTTTATTTAAATCTATTTTTCTCCACATGTAAAGCTAATCTCTAACTCTAAAGTATAGAAACTTTGAAGGAAACTGAAGAGTTTCTTGATGAGTAAGAAAAATAGAGAAAGCAAGCAACTTAATCTTTAAGTTGCTTGCTTTCTCTATTTTTCTTACCAAGAAAGTCAATTTGCACTGTTAGTTTAGTGTTAAATTTTACCAGCAACCTGATTGTTGAGAATCAAAACATTCCAATTTTTATTCCAAATGGTCAGTCTTGTGTTTAGTTGGGTGCTAAATCAGTTATCATTCAGTTTTGCTTGAAGATGAATTTAAGTTTGAAATTCAAAATCACCTTGTTGGACTTGGTTTGAGTTCTTCAGAAATCTTTTTCTCATTATTCTACATTGATCACCATCTGATTTTTTTTAAACAGTCTCGATCATACAAGTAACTTTAAATTTAATGGCAGTCATGGTGTCACAAATTTAATTTGGAAGCCAAAACAGTTTGTCTAGAAATTTTTTAAATGCAAAAGTAATTTTTATGATTAACCTTTTTTATTCTTGCCATTAAAACTTCAAAGATTTTTAAATTGTTATATTTTTAATGTTTTTGTGATCATTGCTACTGATGTAGTTTTGACTAATAACAGTAGGTAGCATGAAACTAGAAGGCAAAATATTAGTGTTTACTTTCCACACTAGTTTAAACAAATGGCATGGAATGAAATTCCCATCAATGTTAGTGAATGTAAGTCTAATTTCCTGAAATACTTAAGAGGATTTTATAAATTTCAACCAATAACATTAATTGCTCAATGAATGCTAAATGTTCCCTGTATGCAACTCCCTATACAGATGTTATAGGGAGTTGCATGTGAAGGGTGTATGAGATGCTCTTGAGATTTGAATCTGGTTAATATTGTACTGATTGACACTCCACAAATGTCAAACTCTTATAAATTCTTCTCTAAGGGGGCTACCAAAATGTTCAACCTTTTACTTAAGAGAAAAACCTCTTAAATTAATATTTCAAAAAGCATTTTTTCAGTGGAATGTAAATATTAAATGATCAGCTTTATTCTATATTAGAGACCTAAAAGAAAAAGTGATACCTAAGGTTTAAATTTAATTTTTAAAAATGAAAAATCTTTCTTGAAGTTTTTATTTTAGTCTTAATTTCAAGCTATTAGATTAAATTTAATATTTCCAATAATCAAAATACTTTGTCATATTTCAAAAACTAATTTACATTGACGGGAAGGATTTATTTTATTTTTTGCTAAAATAGCTGATTAGTGCCCCTTTTTTAGTTGTCTTTCATTGCAACGTAATTCTTTATTTAATAAATATTAGCTGATATAAAGTATAATTAATCTGATTTGAAAGAAATATTTACTGGTTTAAAATATTGCAAAAATGTATTTTTTAACCTGTCGGTAGCTATGTTGACAGGTCTAATGTTCTGCAGAGACTTTCTGTAAAACATAATTGAAGAAAATGATGTGAGCACTTTTTTTTTTTTTTTTTTTTTTTAAGTACTTGGTCATCTCAAAAGCTTAGGGAAATATTCTCCATAATCTGTTTTATTGAATTTTAGAAATGTTGACTTTAAATTTACTATTGTTGTAGCTCTTATGCTCTGATAACATTTGTATGGTCACCTGTACTTACAAAAATTGGCATGTTTATACACATACAAAAAAATTCAAAATTCTTTTTAAAATATTGCAGTTTGATTATTTGCATTAATCTTTTCTATTTATGATTAGTAAATATAGATTTCACTTAATATCATCTAAAAGGCTGAAATTAATACAGAATTTTAAGATGTTAAACTTAATAAATTTTTCTAATTAAAAAAAAAAAAAAATTCATTATTTATCATAAAAAAAAAATCTTAAACAATAGTGCCCTTAATGTTTTATTTATAAAAGCAATTAAAAGATTTTCTAATTAAATAACATAGTTTTATTGCATTTATTTTACGGTTCAGAGCAGATTTTTCAGTAAATGGTGTTTCTGTTTGGCAAAAACAAACTAACGATTTAAATTCTCCAAGGAGTCCTGCTTTTAACTCATATAAATATGAAGAGGCTGAAATTTTAATTAAAATTTCATAGAATTAAGTGGGGGATAATAGATTTTTTTTTTTTTTTTTTTTTTTTTTTTTTTTTTTCATTTGTAAATAAGTTTTGAAATTTTTATTAAAAAAATCTGACATTTGATTTTTGCTAGAATTTTTTTTTTTTTTTTTTTCATGTAGATCTTAAGTATTTATGTATATATGTAACAACTCTTGTCGCATGTGCTGTGTCCCTTCAGAACATTGCCATTCATTTAAACAAGCTTGTTAGGTAAGTTACTACCTATTACCCACTGCTTTCTCAGCCCCTGCCTTTTAACATCTTGTGAGAGCCAAATTCTCTAAGGTCTTTCCTTATGTCCCAGAAATTTCACCTTTCTGATTAAAAGTACAAATATCCTTTTTGCTTGTGTTTCATCAATGGTATGTTCAGCCTCCTTCTGTAGAACCAGATCGGTTGCTTAAAATATCTTTATGTGAGGAAATTAATCCACATTCACTGCCATATGAGGATTGATATTACACTGAAGTTCAGCACTATATATATATATATATATATATATATATATATATATATATATATATATACTTCAAATGTTATTAGTGGATACTCTTGAAATAGATGCCCCACTTTCATTTTTACTTTAAACTGCGTATTTATCTCTATTGGCTTGACTGCTCTGCATATAAATAAACTGTTTAAAGTAAAAAAAAAACATAAAACTGTGGCATCTATTTCAAATAAGAGTATCCACTAATAATCTTTAAAATGATAAAAATTGTTGGATTAAAAATAAATCCATTAATTCATTTTTATAGTGTTTTTAACGAAATGTTCATGTTTTTAATGTTTAACTTTTGGAATAGACGTTTGGCTTTCTGTGTTGCTTTAATAAAGAAATTTCTACAAGTATGTGTAGGCATTTCATTTGACTTTAAAAAAAATATTAGTGTTTCATAATTTTAATGTCTTTCTTTATATTAAATTTTTTTTTTTTTTTTTTTTTTTTATCTTATCTTATCCCCCCTGCCTCCCACTCTACTTAAAACAGCACTTTCATGTACTAAACTGCAAGATTATTCAGTTTGGAGAATTATTTAAGATTTCATTAGTCTGAAGAAATTTTGACAGAAATGAGATTCTTAGAAACTTATGGCATGATGTATTTGCTATCAACATGAGTTGAAATTCTCTTCAACTGTCTTCTTACTGTACGTTTGATTTCAGGCATACGTCATCCTGAAGAACTTTCGTTGATGAGGAAACTAGAAAAGGAAGATCTAAAGAAGAATACTTTTGTGACTCTGCGTAACAAGCGCCATCAGCATCATCATGAGGCACCACACAGCCCTGGCAACTGGAACAGTCCTCACAATTCTTCTAACAGCCTCGACCGTCTTGGCAATCGCAGTCCAATGACCCATTCACCACACGTAATAATTCTTTTTTTTTTTTTTTTTTTTCCCTCTCTCTCTCTCTCTTTCCTTTCTTTCTAGGAAAGTCTGAAGAAACACTCGTTAAACTTCCTCTTGATTCTAATTAATTATTAGCTGCGTAAGAATGTTGCTTTCAGTTAAATGTACCATTCCTCTTCCCATGCTTCACTAGACATCTTGGGAAAACTGAAACATGGAAATGACTTAACTTTTTAAAAAAAAATTTTTTTAACATGGTATTGTGTTGGGTTAATAGGGAGGAGACCTGGCTATTCATAAGCAACACGTTTGTATAGTATTTGAGTCTACTAGTGATTTGAATCTTGCTTTTTGTTGGACTAAGTAAAGGGTCTTCTGTATCTGATTATAAAATGTTAGTTAAAACCAAAATATAAAACTAATGGTAAAAAAAAAATAAAAAAAAATGGTAAAAAGTGAAAGATTTATTTAAAGATGATATAGTGCTAAATATTAAAGTTGTCACATTTGTTAAAGAGGAAAATAAAACATCTGGGCTTGAGGCATTTGGATGTCTAGTTCCACTGATCTGTGATACAGTACTGTCTGCAAATGACATTGTGTGTATATATATATATATATATATATATTATTTAAATAATATGGCTCAGAATTGTTAATGGGAGAGCAGTGTTTCAATTCCAATTGAGTTCATTATATTCACTTTATACCATAACTTTAAATAATTTGCAGGCAGGATCATTTCTCTGTTATAGATTCTCTAGTCATTGAATATTATTATTTTGGTTTTTAATGAAAATCTGTCTTCATTTATAAATTACATAGTCTATGCTATAGACTCCTGTTCATACAGGGTATAGCAGAAATACCTCCAACATTTTTGTAAGGCATTAGCTAGATCAAGACACCATTGTCACTAATGTCTTACCATTATGTGGAAGTTATTTCTGATGTATTTACAAGGAAGTAAATATTTGTTTATGGAGGCATTTGTACAAACTTCGGTTTCCATGGTCAGAGATGGGGGAGGGACAAATACTTCTATATGCCACATCCCTTTAGGACTTGGCTTCTCATTGGCAAATAATATATTTATAAAAAAAAAGAACGTTAAATATCCAAACTAAAGCATTATTAGGAAAACTTTAAATGAGAATTTTCCTTACTGTTAAATCATCCGAATTTTTCATTGAACCGCATTTCAGATTTGGTCCATTATATGATCAACATTCCTCATTTGATAGGCTGATAAATCTTGACTAAACCATAATTAAAATATTAGATTCACTTGACTAATGTTAAAGAGTTCAGCAGAATAGTTTGAACAGAATCTTTACCGTAACTGCAATTAAAAAGATTGCTAAGATGCCCTTTCATGTATTGTATAAGTAGGCAGGCATGAAATGTTTTAAATATGAATTTCAGGCAAGCAGTTGAATATCAAAAATTAGTATTTAAGTTTTCAAGTCTATAATTAGTGTTGGAAAGTCCCTTTTTATTATCTGAAATAAATTTTTTAGATCTCCTCTTTCCATAAGCTTTTTTTATGCTTAATGAAAAGCCGGTGATTTAATTATCTTATTTTTTAATCTTTGAAACCTGAACAAGCACTTAAGTTTTCATTTAGGCTCTTGTTCATATCTTAAAGACCAAAAACAACTTTTCATCTGTGCCTGTGTTCTGTCAATAAATGCTGAACAGGGTAAATGGTTGTTTGTTTTTTTTTTTTTTTTTTTTTGTTCTAACGTTTCATCTTGTACCCCAGCAAATTTTTTTTTTTTTTTTTTCCTTTAATCTATAGTTATCTTCCAAAATCACCAGCCACACATTGCAGGCAAAAAAAAATTTAAAAATTGTACTTAT
Source organism: Acanthosepion pharaonis (assembly GCA_903632075.3). NCBI lineage: Eukaryota > Metazoa > Mollusca > Cephalopoda > Sepiida > Sepiidae > Acanthosepion > Acanthosepion pharaonis. The sequence continues at coordinate 5,397,271 of CAHIKZ030002722.1, read as the reverse complement.
AAATTATTGGTCACTTGGAGTCTTTAAATTTGTAAACCAACATCATACTTTTTATTGCTTAGTTATTTGTATATAATTTTTGGGGTGGAGGGGGATGTTCAAAGGTGGTGCTCATCTGTAGATTAATGATGCTTTCTTAGATTTTGCATGATTGTACCATATGGAATGCAATTGCTGAGCAGTTGTAAGTCCACCTGAAGCTGTATATGCTTCCTTTTGCATACACTTTCCTTTTCCTCTTAGGAAAAGAATGACATTCTTCCAAATCTCTACCTGTATTCCTTGACAGTCTCATTACTGGCATACCACAATGTTTGATTTAATGCAGTCAGATTAAGGACTTTTTGTGACTTGTCAGCTTCTTACTATTATTATGGAATCTGATGGGGACCAATAACTTTATACCAACAATCTTCATTAAAAACATTAAAACATTGATAGGATAAATATGAATGTATCAGTTTATTAAAAAAAGTTTTAGTTACTTAAATTTACATCACGTCACACATTCTGTTAACCATGTACAATGAAATTAACTTATGTACTGAGATTATTTCGACATAAGACCACAAGTATGTAGCACCCAGTGAGGATCAAACTATATAATGGTTAACCAAACTATTGTTACCCATTATCATTCCATGCTGAAGTGCTCAGCTCTAGTTATTAATATTATTTCCAATTGACATTTTATTGCCATTATGTAATTTCTTGTGTTAAAAATAATTCCTTTTTAGAAAACTAGATGAACAGAATAAATCTGAAAGCTTATTTTGTGCTTAATTTTTAATGCGCAAATTTCTATCGGTAAAAACTTAGAATATATTATTTAGGTATATTGTCACTAGATTACATTTAATACTTCTAAAATCCATAAACTCAGGCAGTCAGTCAGGCATAATGTTTTGTTTTTGTTTATTATTTTTTTCCCTAATGAATGTCATATCACTTAAGAACATTATCGATCAAAGTGCTAAAATAAGTGAACTATTCTCCCAGATTCCTTTTTTTTTCTTTATCTATGGTTGGCTAAGTTTGCTTTAAATGGACTGGTTTCTCCATTATTTGGAATTGTTATCCTTCTCTTACACTGGTTGCCACCTAAGGCTAAATAAGCCCAGTCTACCATGCTATTTAACACACAACTGGAGAAAGAAATAGTTTTGTACCTTTTCAAAGAGCATTACTACAAAATTCAATAAAACCATTTAGACCAGAATTCTGATTGCCAGTTTCACTGTGCTGATAACTGTTACACTATATCTGCATATCCAATTAATTAATACTTGCTTGCTAACATGGAAGCACCCATAGATATTTATTAACTTTACCCGATCTGACACAAGGCCAAAAGTGTGGAGCAACCAGTAATGATCACTCTACAGAAGAAATGGATTGGAGATTAGCTTGCTAACTATTACACCATTTGTGAGGAACCCAGTTTTTAAGTTGTGGGCTTTAAAGAGCAAATGGTTTAAGTATCTTAGTTCACAATTGCATAAGGTCCCCTAATAATTCACTTCATATATAGAGCCCCCAAGAGGAAGAGTCCATTTACAGAGAAGTGAGGTAGGAAGGATCCACAACACCAATTTAACATTAATCATGGTAAATTTGTCGAAGACCAGAGGTCACAACTGTCAAAACGTGATAAAGATACAAACAATAGTCTACATATAAATAACATACTCCTCATCCCAGCAATTCAGACATAAATTATTGTAGGATTGTAACACACACACACACACACACACACATCACATTGAAACACCAGTTCCTGTACAATTCTAAAGTTAAGCAACATTGAGCCTTTTTCAGTACAAATAGGTGACTGCTTGGGAATGCTGGAAAGTTGGGTGTTTGTGTAATGGATAATGACTCTGAATTGTTAATCGGGAGCTGAGTTCTAATTCCAGTCATGTTTGTTATATTCACTTATGTACAAATACTCTTGGGAAAGGGTATGAATCCACCTCTTCTCCCCCAGCTATGGGTTAATTAGTAAGACTTATCACTAAACCATAATTATCCCCAAAAATAAAAAAATATAATGGTGTACGAAAAATGTTTAGAATTCAGCATTAAATAACCCACAGAGGTTGGTATGTGCCCCCTACCCACATTCACACACACACACACACTCTGGGGAGCTATGGTTAACAAGCTAATATCTCGAACCATTAATACAGTTGTGAATTGGTTCAATACTGTGTTCCCTGAACTAATGTTAGGCTATAAACTATGAATAACTTAATGGAAGTTAAAGTTGCTTTTTCAGGAACTGTTGAACAAGTGTAATTTTTTTTTCTTTTCTTTCCAGAACACTCTCTCTCCTAATACTCCACTTAGTGGCTTTAGTATGTCGTCCAACTCTCCGTACAGCACATTCAATGCCAACAACAGCTACACTGCGGGTTCTTTGCACAGCCTAAACACTGATGAAATGGAGCTGATGACCAGTCCTCATATATCAACTAAAGAAGCTTTTAACATGTTGTTGCGTCCAAAGACATATGCAGAAAAGGCCAGAATCAACAAAGGGTAGGGCATAGGATTTTACTTTTTTCATCCCCTCCCTGCCTCAAAAAAAAATTGGTAATATTTGATTTGTAGCTGAATTTAAATTATTATTTGAATAAAAAAGCATTTAATTCTATAAAAGGAAGCAAAACTTTTTTTTTTTCTTTTTTAAATCTCTCTTTCCCTTGTAATGTTCCTTTCTTCATCTGTGATGTCAATGCCTGAATATAAATAATGTTTCTCCGTACTCTACTTAATATTAATATCTGGTGAAAACTGATTATATGGGTAGGTCCTTTTAAATCTGATCCAAACTATTGTTTTTATTAATCTATGGTAGAAGTGTTTGTTTCGGAACTGCAGGGTGGAAAATAATTTGTTACCCACAAAGATATGTAGACACTTTTGTATTCTATTGAGACTAAGAAGTAAGGGCTGGACAGCTCCCACCCAAATATGACAGCAGTACTCCATTTTAAGTCTGATTTGGCTCTTGTAAAGTATAGCATGAGGTGTCAAGTACTTACTAGAGCAGTATGGGAAGCCGACTATTTTACCTGCATCTTTAGCGATGGATCACATGTATGTTTCACTTGAGGACTGGTTTGAGTTTAAGGCCTAATAGTCTCTCAAAGCATGGGGGTTCCTCAACTGTACATCCATTCATTGTAACTGATGATTGTTTGGGGTTTTGATTGGCAATGATGGAATGTGACTAGTTTGGTTTTCAAGGCATTGAATGTAACCAGCCAGTTCCCCACTGAGATATATATATATATATATATATATATATATATATATATATATATATAAATTAATGACAGTGTAAAAAATTTTCATGCAACTCATTTTGGCCTGCATTGAACTATTTATGTTGATGTAACTACATTGAAGAGGGGAGGGGAGCTGCTGAAATTTTGAACCTTTTTAATTTTTTTAAGTAAATCTCGAGGCATATAGTGTAGCTAATTTCTCTCTCTTATATATATATATATATATATATATATGAATCTCAAAATTGTTGATGATATTTCTCAAAATTGTTGATAAAATCACATTCAATAATATTAATTCACATTCCACCTCTTGGGCATAAAACTACTAATAAATAGTGAAAAAAAAAAAAAAAATATAAGCAAAAAATCCATCTCCGTGTAAAAGATTTTATACAAAAACCTGTTTATAACCGAGACTGATCACTGATGACCCAATTTTAAAATCTGTATTTTTAATCAAGATGTGTGGCTTGAAACTTTACCCATTTCTATATTCATAATTTCACAAAAAAATGGAACAAATTTTTAGAATCCAAGGAGGACCCCAAGTACAAATAAATTTTACTGAATGGGACAAATTTTACAAAGAATATTTTGTTTTACATTTAGTGCACAATGGACTTTCAAGTATGAATGCCCACTATCAAAATTATACCGCCTTCCCAAGTCAAGGCACTCCTTTAAACCTTGCTATTTGAAGCAGAAAAATTATCTTCCAGTTCAAATAGGTTATTTCCTCTTTTCTGAAATTAAGAGGAAATATTTTTCCCTTTCTCACAAACTATTCAGAATTCTAAATGAGATACTATTCTGAATATTTTGCTGACTAAAGCAAGTTGACTGCTTTAAATGAGTGTCATACACATTAGATGGCTAAGGAACTCAAAATAAATAGAATGATTATCATACAAAAAATGTGTAAAGGAAAGAAAAGAGCCAATTATAAAAATGGATTTTACTAAAACCACAACATAATAGGATACTGTAAAAAAATCTGTGAAAGGAACTTACATTTGGAATGCAGGGGCTAAGGCTAAAGGTGACTGTTCTATAGAAGTACAGTGTTTTATTTATATATATATATATATATATATATATATTGGATTGATGTGAGTTTGTGACCTTGGGTTTCATGCTTTTGCAATCATCAGACAAACTGATTAATTTTTAAATTTTGGATTTATATAGGGTTGCATATATGTGTTTTTATATAAATTTAAAAATTAATCAGCTTGTTTGACAATCACAAAAGCGTGAAACCTAGGGTCACAAACTCGCATCAGTCCAATTAAATATATTATCTCTATCACTGATATTGAGTGCTTTCCAATAAGTACGGCGCGTATATAATATAAATAATATATATAATAAATTGCGTGTATAATATATATATATATATATGTGTGTGTGCATGCACAGCATATCATCATTCAAACATGTTTCATTGAATAATAGACATTGTCTACTTATTTTTATGCTGATCCTTTCCAGTTTCTTAAGATGAAATTCATCAAGAAATGCAACATTTTTTTTTTTTTTTTTTTTTTATAACTGAAGTACTTTTCATCTTCAGAGGTAAATTACACAAAAAAACTTATTGTAAGTGCGATAAAATCTGCATTCCATTGTGATAATAATTTTTAAGAACATGCTCTGTTATAGCTGTTTTAGGTTTTCATTGTAGTTATGGAATAACAAGTGTTTGAACATAAGGGAGCTGACCAGAAATTGGTAGAAATGTAAAATGGCATGCATATATATATATATATATATATATATATATGTCATCATTTATCAAGTTTTACATTTATCCTCTTGCAGGGAATTATTGTAGCTGAGAAATTAAGAATAAAATTGTGCAGGAGTGATACACTGTTTCTAATACTGTTATAAAAGATGTCCTTCAATTTTTGCTATATTTTATTTCCTTGTTATATATATATATATATATATATATTTTTTTTATTTTTTTTTTAATACTTTTATTTTTAATGTAATAATTTATCTGAATCTCTTTTTACAAATGGTAATTTATTCAACTCTGATTATAATGACCCAGTTTTGTTATAAAAAGTAATATTGTGGGTGGAAAATCAAATTCTGTGACAAGATGCTGTTTTAAATTCCCTATCATCTTTTCCTAAATAAATATCCAGAAATTTTATTTGTTTTGCCTGCCTTTAAATATTTGTAATTTTATTTATTTTTATTTTTTTTTTTTTGTTTTTGTTGGAAAAATTCTTGGCAAACTTTTCCACAATTTATTGTAAAAATTAAGTTTTTTTTTTTTTTTTTTTTTTTTTTTTTCCCTAGGTGGCTAGATTCTTCAGTTTCCTTGATGGAACAAGGAATTAGAGAGAAAGAACTTTTGCTGCTGAAATTTAAATTCTTCACCTTTTATGACCTTAGTCCAAAGGTAGGTAATTTGGTAAATCATTTTAAAAATTATTTTATATAGTTTTTATATTACATTTGTAAAACTTAAACACTTCAAAAGGAAAAGTTGAAGCACTGTTAAAAACTTTAAGGAAAACTTTTGAAGCTTATGTTTAAGCATCTTTACTTCTTAATTTTGAGAGAATTAGAATCTTTGTAAGTGATTGATAAAAGAATTAGAACTTGTTGACATGCAGGTGGTAAAGGCTTCTCACATCCTTTAATTGCCCCCCCCTCACCTCTTTCTTTAATCTGTAAATTGTCTGAAATTCATTTCAGTTGTCCTATGTTTGCTAACCAAAATTATTGCATAGTCTGTCCTACTTTTCCTCAGCTGTGTGTGTGTATATATATATATATATATATATATATATATATATATATATATATATATTATCTGAAGACTTTGAGTTTAACAAGATTTGGTACTTTGATTAGATTTGATAGAAAAATTTTAGGTTTGTGTGAAAATATGAATAATTTTCACCACAAATCCAAGCAAACTCTTTACTTAGGTTTTGTACAGATCCTGGAAACCTTGAAATGTCCAAGAAAATTGACAGGGCCTTTTCCAGGGCTTGAAAAATCCAGGAAAAACGACAATAGCACAACAGCTCCTGGAAAAGTCCTGGCATTTTCTAAAGTGGGCTGCCCACACATTTCTTTTTCTCAATTTGTTGCTGGTCGGTGTATGCATTGAGAGATTAACATGTGTCCCCTGAAATACCCACAACAAACATGGCACACATGAGTTCGCATAAACACTATGTAAAGAAATGACAAGAACCAATATATATGTACAAACAAATGATAATGTATTGACAGCAAAGGTATACAAGTGACATAGACAATGATGTGTGTGTCAAATGAATGTGAAAACTTAATGGTCCAAAGTATGTGTAGCGAGTGAATGTGCATACATGTGTGTGTGTTTTGTTTGTGTTTCCCAAGGAAAAGTGTGTTCTCCATGAGAAATTTACACATTGATGTGTAAGCAGAAAAAGCAAGAGAGCGAGAAAAACATTACCAAGTATTTATAGTCCGGAGAGTGTCTCCTAGTAGCAGCTTCAAAAATTAGGTGGCGGTAAACCAACAAATTCATGAAAGTCAAAATGCCAAATCCTAGAAATCTGGCTTTTTTTTTAAAGCTAAAATTGTCCTTTAAAGAAAATGTATTTTAAGTCATCAGTAATATTTGGCAGTTATTCAATAATTGTGAATAGCAGCTTGTTTCCTTGAAAGGGAGAATATGAAGGCGTGTCTTCTCCTAGCTGCTATCCTTACTCAAAAAGAAGAAAAGCAAAGATAAAAGTTGTCTGGGCAAGTCAACATCTCCGTCAAAGATAAGTTAATTCACATTCTTTGAATTTGTACTTAAAAGGGAAATAATAAATTACAGTAATAAAAAAAAATACATTTTAGTAGAATCTCGAAATATTTGTTTTTTTAAAATTTGTACAATTGAAAATTTATTAACATATCAATTTCAAAAGTAAAAAGCTGGTGGGTGAGTTCATGCTAAAAAATAGATACTTTACCCGTGTCTTTGTGTAAACTGTTTGTCTAAATTATTGGCAAAAATAACAAGTTTGAGAATCAAATTTAACACAAAATATAGATGGGAAGAATGATAGACTAGAAAATGTCTTTGATGTATCTTAGTATAGGATAAAAAATGTGTCTTTGAAACAATAAGAATATTAAAGTTTGCAAGCTAATAATGACTTGTTAAGTGTGGGGAAAAAAAATGATGAAATATATTAAACTTATTTTTTTTTTTTTTTTTTTTTTTTTAATTGTCTTTATTAAAATTTCTATCTGTTAACCTTGTCAAAAGTAAAAGTATTTTTGTATTTCTGCCATAGATGGCTAGAAAATGTACAAACATTTGAACAACTCCTAGACATTTGGCCAGATCTTACCAAATTTGTAAACTTGATTTTAAAAAAAAAAACAAAAACAAAAAAAAACAGAAAAATGTCCCCAGACCAAGTCCTCCTCTGCAGTACTGTCAACCGTGAATGACATTTTATTTCCTGTGAAACTGCAGATTTTTGTATCTGTTTCTTTTTAGCATGATCATGAAACTGTCCTTTTGTAAAGTAAGAGCACATTAAGAAGAAAATTACTTTTTCCAAGCTAAATGTAAGAATTTTGTCCAACCCAAATATGCACAAAGATGCTACAAAGATGAAGTGTAGATTTCTAGCAGATATGGCTATGCAAAATTTATCCAACAAAGGAAACTTATCAACAAAGGTCTGTTTGTGTGAAGAATTACCAAAAGACAATGTTCATCACTATCAGTGAGAAACTTCTGGCAAAGTTTTCCCCTTGGATACTCTTTTATGAGCTCACTTGCATGGCTGAACCTTGGGAAAAAATCTGCCACAGAAGACCGTCTAAAAAGATGTCTTTCTCACATGATGGCCAGAAAACAAGTCAGCAAGTTTGATCATCATCAGTTGTTCAGATTGCTTGTACTCTCTCATGGACAGGCCTCAGTGGATTGAGGTTTCTCAGTTAGTAAGGGAATTTCTACTGACAATATGAAACAGCAGACTCTGGTTGCACAGTACATTATAATAGACTATTTTGGCCACAGTTGGCGATTCTGGGAATGTTCCCATGGCTAAGGCTCTTCTTTGCAGTGCTTCCAATACCAGAACAGCATGCAAACCAATACCTTGAGGCTGAAAAGAGGAAGCAGGAAGAAACAGCTGGACAAAAATGGAAATCCATGCTTATGGAAACTGAAGAACTGAAGACCAAAAAATACAAGCTTGAAAATGGCACTCAAAATTTGCTGAAGTTAGCTGACAGCTATGTGGAGAATGTTGAACAGACTCAGAACTTCACACTTATTTCAAAGCTCAATACCATGTGAAGATCTGCAAAGGACAGGTTCGTAGAGATATCAAAACTGGAAGAGGAACTGAATGCTAAACTAGATGAACTGAAAATATTAGCATCATTGTTCTGTGCAATGAAAGCCATGAGTAGTAGGGGTAGCTAAAATGTGTACATTTTTTTTTTTTTTTTTTTTTTTTTTTAGGAAATTTGTATTTGTAGGTCTGTTCATTAAAACCATTATGCTTAACTTTACAGGTAATGTGCAGCAATCAAAAATTTTTGATATTCGCAAACCATGTGTAATCTAGATAGTTGAAATGTGTAGCAGTAAGAATTATTGTGTAATTCAGAAATTTTCAAGTGTAGAACTCCAAACTGTATAGAATGCTACACAAAATGTATAACAACCAGGCTGTATTTTAGCCTTCAACACTTTAATATCTTCACTGCTTTTAACTGATTCCATGTGGCATGAATTATTGGAACCAACTGTAGCTTTTTAAACATCTCATCTGTTAAACTATTAAAAGATAAATCACAAAGTTTGTGTTTTCTAAATTGATGACCATTTACTTTGTGTGCATGTGCCAATTCAGTCCTTGAAAAGTCCTGGAATTTTTTTTTTTTTTTTTTTTTTTTACACAGATCAGACAAAAGAAATTTTCCTGTCTGGGTTGGTACAGACTGTAGGGAGGCCATTATTTTTCTTAATTTTAAATAATAAACACCACTCTCAAATACTTTTTACTAGTTCTTCCTTTCTTTTCACTTGCACTTTCCTTGTTTTATTAGGCTTTAGGATGTGTGGGTGGCATGTAATAAACATTCATGTCACCTTAACAGACACTTTCTTGGTTTATATTCATTTTTGTATTTAATTTTAAACTTTTGTTCTGTTGATTTTTTTTTTTTTTTTTTTTTTTTTTTTTTAATTGAACCGTAATTAAGTGTAAATGCTGTTTTAAATTTATTGAATCAATTGAAAAAAAATACGTAGCAAAAGTTATAAAACTGTCATAATTCTCAAAAATAATCTTTTGAACTGTTTTTCTATTGAATGTTTGTACTTAAAAAAAAAAAAAAAAACCCCAAAAACTTGTCCTGTCAACTTAACTTTTGGTCATTCATCAAATCCAGTTGAATATCCAACTATTAAGCCTGTCCTGGGTATGATGATAAACTACATCCACGTCCAACAGTAAGGCCTCTGATCAGGTAGTTTTGATTTTAATTGCTGGTGTTCCCAGGTCCACCCTGACCTGGGGGTGGTAGCACATGTTAGGGTCCAAGCTATGGGCAAATAGTTAACCCCAAAACTGAGGTAAAAAGCATTATGAAAGTGTAAAAAAAAAAAAAAAGGTTTTAATATCAACAATGTTTTTTTTTTTTTTTTTTAAATATTACCAGCTATATATTTTGACAAAACAAAATATTACCAGGAAAAAAAGTTGTTAGCATTAAATAACCCATTGAGATTGATAGGCTGTAAAACCAAACCAAACCAGCTATTAAACCACTTTTAAGTTCATATTGACCTCGATATCAAAACCAAGTTCTTTTGATGAATGTAAATAACTCTTTTCTTATTGTTATGCTCTTAGTTTTCACCTATTGAACACCACCATCAGTCCATCATCCTGATGCAGGCCATGATCATTGATATGCACAATTTTATTTATTTCCACTAGCAGGTAGTCGCATTAACTCTGATACCTCTGTCCTGTCAAACGATCCTTGAGGAATGTCAAATACACTATTCCTGCTCTTATGCCATATTTTGTTATGGAAAATTGATATGTGCAGGGTGATTGAAAAGTAACTCTTTCTTTTATGTATGATGGACTCTCCCATTTTATAAAAATTAGGGAGTTACTTTTCAATCACCCTGTATAGTGGAAACACTGACCCTACATTTTCAGTTAAGCACTATTTATTTAGCTGTTCTTTTTGGTAAATATCACCTTTGCCATAAATTGAATTTATAAAGTATATATAATAGATCTCTCTCTTATAATTATTGGACACTTTTATAAAAAGTGCAAATTCCTGAATAAAAAAAAACTTAACTAGTGAGATTCTCTTTCACTCTAAACCTGTCAATTTTTTATAATTTTTCCTGTCTATCAAATCTACTTACTCTGCTTTTATAGTATCTTGTTGGTTATACATAGTTTTGCTGCTGGATTAACCTTTGGGGAACTAAGACTTTGCATAATCAAAGTACTTCTTTTTTTCTTTTCTTTTGAGAGTAAATACTCTCTCATATATATATATATATATATATATATATATATATATATATATATATGCCTTAAAATATATCCTTTTTTTTATCCTGAGGTTCTATTGATATACAAATTTTTTAAATGTGGTTGGATGGAATTTCCTCTCTCTCTCATACACACATATATATATATATATATATATATAAGAACTTTGATGCAGCATAATTACCAGCATGTCTTGCTAAATCAATTACAACTGAGTAGTGATTTCAGTACTGACAGTGCTCCATACTCTTGGCCTTGTGCTACATTTAAGTTACACTTGGTAAATAAATTGATGTGTGCGAGACAAATATGCTAAAAAGTTCTTGACCTTATTTTTTTTTTTTTTTGCATATGCGAGATCTGTAATCTCCTTCATGCATATCTTAATTTTTGGCACATTCTGAACATTCTCTTTGATTCTTGATGCAAATCTTTCATTACTCATGTGGAACTTGTAGCATTGTAAACTTTTCTTTTTTTTCCTATTGATTTGAAAAGTTTTGGCTGCCATTTTTGTTGTGGGAACATTTTTTTTTTTTTTCCTTGTGCATGTTTTTATATATATATATATATATATATATATATATATATATATATATATAAATAAAATGTGTGTGTGTATGGATGCTGAAGTATTTATAGGCTTTTGGACTTGGTGGGGAGTTCTCCCACTTGCTGCTGTTGTTAGTGATGGCATAGTCTTATTTACCTATATATACTGTATGCTGATAAAATGTTGGCTTTACTGCCTACTACTTATTGCAAAATTCAGCCTCATTATTCTCACTCTATTCAGGCATACTCGGCTTATCACACACAAAAACAAATTATTCTCTATAGATTATTTCACTTCTTCTGGAATAGTTTTTGCTTTAATGAAAAAGGCATATTACATGAACTGTGTGTGGAGTGGGGTCATGTGATACAAAAGCCTAAAAATAGCTGAATAGATGCCAGAACAATTTTGGTTTGGTAAATAAATAGTGCACAAGTAGAATTACTTTGGTTTTGTTGTTTTTTTTTTTTGGGGGGACATCAATAAAACTAGACACATTCAATCAATCATAGGTTGATAGACTTATTAGATTTATTTGCAGACAGTTGAAATGTCCACATTCTCTATTAGCTTTTATGAAGTGTGTGTGTGTAAAATATATATATTTGGGCAGGCAGCAACCATTCTTTTAAATGTTTCAGAAACTGAATAAACAACTGAAAAGGATCAGTATAAAAATAAGTAGGTACAATATGATTATATTATTCAACGAAGCACATATAATTTCATTGAATATGACAGACAAGGAAAACTTATTTTTATTTAGTTTTTCCAGAATCCTTACAAATTTTTTTTTTTTTTTTTTTTGTGGCAGTAAGGGTGTGCAAAAAAAAGTTCTTTTAGCCATCTGTGGCCACCAAAGGTGGCAGAAAGCACTTTTGGGGAGGTAAATGGATAATATAGATGATTTTTGCACTCCCTTACTCCAAATGAGTGGGGGTCGCGAGGAAGAATCCTGGGAAAACCTTTAAAAAAAAAAAAAATTTCCTTGTCTGTCAGATGAATGGATGGATGTCTACTAAAATGGCTAGCCAATCGCTATTGCAAACGCTTCCTCAGGTGCATTTGTATTTATACTGCACCTATGCTGAGCAGACCTTAATTACTGGAAAAGAGTGTTATCTAGCGTGATCAACAATTTGAACAAGACCAGCACACTCAAGCCCTCAGCCACAATGACTTGTGGCTTTGTGCTAGCATGGGTATCGATAGCACCCAAGGGTTCTGTTTACTCATTTTCACTCACAAGGCTTGGGTCAACCCATGGTATGGTTTTCAGGCACTTTCCATAGGTGCTGCATGCTGGGATCAACCCCTCCAGTCCAATAAGATCAGGAAGTTTCCTTCCTGACAAATTGACCATAGTGAGATTTTTTTTATTTATATATGTGTGTGTGTGTGTGTGTGTGCTTTGTTGAATAATATAGGCATATTGTCTCTACTTAATTTTATACTGATCCTTTCTCAATTGTCTAATCAGTTTCTTGATGTTGATGAAATCCATCAAGGAAGATGTCACAGTTGTGTTGCTGCTTTTTTTTTTTTTTTTTTTTTTTTTTTTGTGTGTGAAAACACTGTTATAGTTATTAAGTTTATTAAATTTTATCCATTATGGAATTTTTTTACAGAACTGTCTCCGTCCTTGTTGGATTTCATCTCAAACTGATTAGACAACTGAAAAAAATAAAAATAAGTAGACACAGTATGTCTATATTATTCAACAAAATGAGTTTGCATAAAGATATGCTGCACACACACACACACATATATATATATATATATATATATATATATATATATATATATATAATATAATTTGTGACTTAGTGATAATTCCAAGGAGGATATTAATCCAGAGAGCTCAATGTAAACTACAGAGCATTATGGTTTTCTTCTTGATTTATTATATATACTTCTTCCTATTAATGTTGACTAAAATAAAACTTCTATGCTTGCCCCATTAAAATTCAAGGAGTGAAACGTGTTGGCATAAAATGTTTTTTATCTTGCCTTTTCATATGTATTTATTAGTTTTAAGGTATGTTATGATTATGGGTAAAAGTGCTCAATATTATGGATAGGGTGCATAAATATAAAGACTGAGGTCTACACCAAGTGGCGACAGTCTTTCACACTTGGATGCAATCTTTGAACATGTATGTGTGTGACTTTAATTGTATCATTTTCTTTGTCTTTATATTTAAGTAGTGCAATTTTTTTTTTTCAATTTTGCATTGAATATATTGAATTGTCCAATTTGTGACTGACAATTTAGTATGTCAGCAGTTTTGTGGAAGGAACAATTAAGAAAAAAACAAATTCTATAGAGAGGCCAATACTTTTCTTTATTTTAAATAATAAACACCACTTTCAAATACTCACTGCAAAACTTGGCATGTTTGAATAGATTCAATATTAGAATGAATCCAGATTACAGATGACTTGTTTTATTAAAAAAAAAAAAAAATGCCTTAAGTTGTTCTTGCCAATCTTAAAATGCCATTCTCCCACACCACCAAAAAAGTGATTTGACTTTCTAACCTGGGATGTCATCATTGCTTAAGCCCCTTCCAGTAAAAAAAAAAAAAAATATATATTTTTGTTCTTTTCTTTCTGTATCGGGTACTGAAAGGTTCTGATGAAGAAAAACAAGAAAAAAATTTGTTTGGCTACTTCGAATTCTGGAAAGTGGGTTGTAGCAAAATCTCCTTGGCATTCCTTTATTTTCAAAGTTCTTTTCTGTCCTTTAAGGTCACAACTTAAGAGCAGAAAAATTCGCTGACACCTAAGAAATGAACTGTGTGAGTGAGACAGAATAATAATCGAGAACTCATTTAAACAAGGTGTATTTTTTTTCTCGACAAGTTGTTGGACATCTGGAGGTTAAACTGGATATTTTAAAATTATTTTTGAATGTCATGATCAGGAACTAATTGTTATCAGCATCCAGTTGTCATAGAAAAATGTGAGTGTGCTCTCCTATCCCCACTGCAATGTTACAATTCTGACTTTAATATCAGTCAACTGATATGTAATGGCAAATTATTTTTAATGGCTTTCATTTTATTTCTAATTAGAGTGCATCTGTTTATGGTAGTCAGTTGAGATCAGTTTGCTATAAAATGTTTAAAACCTCTAACCTAATGATTACAAATAATCACAAAAGATTAATTCTTACATTGGTCATGTAAGTATCACACATTTCTCATAGGTTAACTTGTCAGTTATCGAAACTTAGTACAGTTCATGCTCATATTGATCATCACAAAGAAATAACATACAACAATTAGTTTTAGATAATATCAAAATACAAAAAGAAACTAAAAATTCTCAAAGCTACTACTATAAAACAAAACAAAGGAACATCCTGTTAATTATCGTTCACTACAGCAGATGTTAATTTAAAATGCGGATTAAAAATATTTAACATGCATATGAAATATTTGCTTGTCAAACTCTGAGATCCTGCCACATATGTAACTTATGGATATTTAATTTTAGACTCACTCCACCCCAAATGCTCAAGATATATATAACTCTTTATGATAATTTAGTCTCTGATACTTTTGTCCATCTTTGACAAAAACACTAACTTTGGATAGTTTATTCAATCCTGATGTTGATGGGCAAATTATTTGAATATATTCTTGCTGCTTAAATATACCTTGTTAGAAATAACTTCTAAAGTCTGGATCTCTAAATCAAACTAGAGGAAGTTTATAAGACCAATGTCTTTACAAGATAAGTACCAGTATCCATAATGTTGTAGAAGTAGTAAGAATAAAGCAGCAGCCACACAACTGGGTCAGCAGATGTGAAATGACTAACACACTTCAAATTGAATGCAGCTAAAAGCAAAGGTTGACTGCAAAGCCTTTAAGTTTTTCTACCCATGGCAGTGCATTTATCCACTCACAAATGCAATGTCAGATATTTGTTGCAACTCGAGTGTAATCCATACTTAATACCTGATAGATTTATTTCTGCTTTGAGCATTTTGAACACTTGACACACCCTAAAAACATTAAGAAAACTTAGTTAAATTTTATATTATAATTAATATTACTTATCTATTATTATAATTCTAACCTGATTATGAATATTTAAAACTTCCAAAAAGTGTTAAGTGCCTTTTTGTTTTGATCACTTGAATAAAAGTCTAGATTTTTTTTTTTAAACAAATTATTGCTCCATTTTCTGAAAATGTAATTTGTAAAAACTGATTTTGTTTCAATCTGTTGGAATAAATTCTGCTTGAATAGTTTACAACGGATATATAATAACAATTTTCTGCTAATTTAAATCTTATCTAATAATAAAGTGATATCTTGAGGAAATATAAAATATTAACCCTGTATACAATATGAAACATACAATGTACTTCTCTACCTAATAGTTACTACATATGTCAACATAATAGTCATGCACTACACCATGACTCTTATTGTTGGCAATCTAAACTTTCATTCATTAATTTTTGACTGGTTTTCTTCCCTTTTGATTTTAATTGCTTTTCATCACATCTATCCACACCCACTTGGCCGATGTCCATTTGTGAACAAAAACATTGAGTGGAAATAGTTTTACCGGGATCTATTTAGTTTGCATCTTTTATTTCAGAAAGTTTGACTAACCATCACAGCTGCTTTGCTGATTAATTAACTGGCCTAAGAAATTTGGTTGTCTTGATTAGAACATCTTCCTGATCAGTTCTATTGACTGATAGCTGTTGATTGACAACAATTTGAATAGTGGTGATTTTTAAAATGGAAAAAAAAAAGGGAATTAAAATGAAGACTAAAGTTAAATAATTAATGGTTGACAAATGCTTAATCTCTTAAAATCTGTTTTTTTTTTTTTTTTTTGTCAGTATGATTCCATACGGATAAATCAGATTTATGAACAAGCCAAATGGGGATTAATATCTGAAGAGATTGACTGTACAGAAGAAGAAATGATCATGTTTGCTGGTTTGCAGGTATGTTTCCACTTTTGAATTCCCTTTTCCCCATGATACAGGGCATAAAACCAATTTTTTATAGTTTCAATACTGCAAAATCAAATACTTTCCATAATTTGACAACAACAAATATCCCTTTTAAGGATTATTTGTTCACATTTAGACTTAAATTTTTTTTTTTTTTTTTTAATTGATCAAATCCTTCAAAAATTGTTAAATTTACTAGTATTTTCCTCAATGTTGAAAATTGGGAATATTTGTAAGCAATATTATTTTTTTCTCTTCCATACTTCAGCTGTCTCTAAAAGGTATAATTAAATTTTAAAAAGTCTTTCATCGCATATGATTAAGGAAAAACTAAAATGTTTTGCATATCACAAAACAATGAACAGTAACACTCTCTCTCTCGTATATATATGTGTGTGTGTGTGTGTAAATTGTCTGCCACTTCCTGCTATTTGAAGGTTTTCTTGTGTGTGCCTAAAATGTATGTATACATGTGTGGCGTGGTTGTAATAATTATGATTTTGAAGTAAGTTTAAGGCATTGTTTTGTATAAAAATGATGAAATGCCTTCAAAGTGAAAGTTACTTTTTGAGAAGCAAGTAAATTGTTCTGCATTAAAGAGAAATCGATTGATTTAATTAACTTGGCATTTTTATCAAAGAGCCTTTGACTTTTTGGAGTTACCATTCTGAGTTAAATTTGTTCCTATAGAAACATGAAGATCACTTGACCATCTGTCAGCCTTTATGGGTGGGTTGTGAGTGTGTGTGTGTTAAGGACTTTCAAAGAATTTGTGAAGTTGCTTTAGAGCCACTTCACTATCTTCTATGCAACATTTCTCTGAGACATGAAGCTTTATATGTGGACAAAACAAGATTGAGCTGCATTTAAAAATAAATACAAAGGTTAAGAATTCAGTTGATTTAATCGAATTTAGGAGCTCTCCAGCATGAGAATTTGTGTGTGGGGTCTTTTTTTTTTTTTTCCTTTCCTTTTCTTTTATTTAAATACTCTTTAGGATTAAGTTCCTGTAGTTAAACTAAATAATTTCTGTTTTCCTTTTTTTAAGATGCAAATTGAACTTCAAAGTGAGCAACCCCAGCCGGATCATTTTGATGAGACTGACCTTCATGCTGAAGATGATATAGACTCTGCACTAACAGAATTGCAAGAATCTCTTGAAGGCGGATCACATTCTTGCCCAACTGATATTACCAATGTCCCTGAATTAGGAACCTACATCAAAATATTCAAGTAAGTTTGTAATGTTTTACAAGTCTTCTAGATTTGTGCTTTTTAGGTATTAGTAGAAATAAATTTGTCTAATAAAATAAAAAAAAAATCTTATTTTTACCTTGTAATTATTAATTATAAAACTTTAATATTTCAGGCCAAAGAAATTTACCCTAAAAAATTTCAAGCGGTTTTACTGTGTATTTAGGGAATACACTATTTCATTGTACAAAAGTAAAGATGATACCTGTGGTAATGCTATTTCCAAAATAGCTACAAAAGGTAAGGCATTCTTGTGATATTTGTAGCGTAATCTATCTCACACCTTTGCCTTAAATTTTCAATCATGGACAGAATTTTTCCCAACTTATGCTGAAAATAAATATGTCACCTCTAGAAAAGTTTGTTTGGTTATTTTAGTTCCTATTTGGTAACACTATATATATATATATATATATATATATATATTGTCTTGAAAAATCCTTAAATTAAACCCAGAAATGTCTAAATTTCTTTTTGTTTTTGAACTGATTTATTTTGATTTTGTTTGTTTTTTTTGAAGGTTTCTTCATTCTGTCATTTTTATATCCATTTTTTCAAATTTCTTCATTTATATATATATATATATATATATATATATATATATATATATATATATATATATAAAAAAGTTTCAAATTGAAAATTATAATGTTTTATTTTTATGAAAGTATTTTATTTATTTATATATATTTGATATTTCAAATTGTCCTCAATTTTTCATCAGAAATAACTGTTTGTTACAAATAAATTAAAATTACTGTTTGTTAGCAAATAGCGTCCTTCAAGGGACGCGGACGTCACGTGATATGGAACGTCACTGTTTGGATATGAAAAATTGAGGACAATTTGAAATATCAAATATATATATAAATATAAATAAATAAATAAATTTCATAAAATAAAACATTATAATTTTCAATTTGAAATTTTTTCTATATATATATATATATATATATATATATATATATATATATATATATATATATATATATATATATTAGTTGTTTATTATTTATTCAGTTTGATGAACATTGGCTTAATACAATGTTTCAGGCCTACTGAATTGGTTGATACCTGAAAAACCAGTGCTACTAAATTTTCAACTAACTCACAAGTTAAATTTTGAATTTTTAAAAGTGGCACTTAAAGTTACAGAATTCCAAATTTAGTCATGCTGGACATTCCAATGTAATCCTCAGTAACTTTGGACACTGCTGGGGAAACTGGCAATTCTTTACAGCTGTGTGTGTGTGTGTGTGTGGAGTCACCAAATATTTCTTTTTTATTGTCCAGCAAGGAAATGTTTGTCGGTCAGTTTTATTAGTCAACTTTTAATTTCACAGATGTGACTTTTTTTTTTTTTTTTTTTTTTTTTTTTTTTTTTTTTTTAGAAGCATTAATAATTTGTCATATAAAATAGCTTGACAGCCCCAGTGTTATATGCGGATGTGTAACCAAGTGGTTTGAATGTTCGTTTTCAGTTTGTGACCCAGGTATGAATTTTGTCAGGTAGGTGATTTCTCGGTGTTGTGTTGCCTTTTGAAAATAGGTGACTGACACCACAGGTTGACTCAAGCCTTCCAAGTGAAATTGTTTAGACAGAACTGTTTGAAACCTCAATAGTTGTTCTAGCGTGAAGCCACAAGTATCATGACTGAGTGTTTGAGCATACTAGCCTTATTCAAACTGATTATGCCAAATTATGAATGCTATCTTGGAAACTAACGTCTGCTCAACATAGTTACTGTATATGGGTATGCTCAGAAAAGGAATAGCTGGATGTGTGTATGTAACTAACATCTAATTTATAGTTTGACAAACTGACAAGACATGGAACAATTATGTTTTTGAAAGTAATTTTCAAAATTTTATTTCTTTGCAATTGTGCTCAAATTAACTTTATTTTAGTACTAGAACACTTTAACAAATTCTTGGTAACTTTATTTAAAAAAAATGCTTAAATCTCTTAATTTTCTTGCCTCTTAAATATGAAATTCTCAAATATTAAAATAAATATTTTATAGGCAAGTTATTCATTTGACTAAATGTTAAGTGACATTGAATCTTTTTTTTTTTTTTTTTTTTTTTTTTTTTTTTTATGAATTTAAATGTTTTAACTTTGGCATTTTTCTTATCAAGAAAAAACCATGTAAAAAAAAAAAAATTGTTTTTCAAATTCTAATATTTCGGAAATTTTATTTGCTACAGGCTGTGAGACAAGCCCTGACGTAAACCTCTCTAGTAAGAAATATGGAATAAAATTGTTTGAACCAACAAAAGAAGGAATGTCTGAGATTTGGCTTCGGTTTGATACAGTAAGTATTTTTTATTTTAAAGTCTCTCAGGCTGATGTAGAGATCAGGTTTTGGATTATCTTTTTTTTTTTTTTGTTTTTGTTTTTAGTAATTTTTGATTGTGTATTGAATCTTATGAAAATTCCCTGAAAGGTTATTTGAATTGATGAGCACCTGATGCAGGTTGGAGAGTTCAACATCTGAAACTTTGTGATAACAAAGATGACGATAAATCTGCATGTAAATAATTTAACTGTTTAGACCGAGGGTCGGCAACCTACGGCCCGTGAGCCGGATCTGGCCTGCACAAGCATTTTGACCAGCCCGCGAGCCTGATTACCAATGACTCTATTTTTAACATGAGAGACGAGGCTTTCGAATTCGACAAAAGGCCTGCTGTTATCTTCCTCTGATCCACCCAACCGAATTTGAATACTATGACTGCAAAAACATGCTCAAAACCCAATCACCTCCATTTCAGCGTAAAAAAATAAACATAAAACAAAAACTGAGAGCCGATTTGACCGACTGGTGACAGCTTCAAAGGGACAATGTTGTCTCAGTCGGCTTTCTATTTCATTCCTCCAACAGTGACCCCCATTGCAGTGAGGTAGCAGAAATCTAAAGACAGTTAAACATACGCGCATTATACATACATGCCTCATGAATGTGTGGATGATACTGCATGTGTACGTATGTAAGTGTATATGTTTGCAACTATTTGTACTCGTATGTATGTGTATATGTGCTTCGTTTTTGTTTGGTGTGTATGTGTGTGGTTCGTTTGTGGAACCATTTTCAATAACAGTTTCAAACCTGTGTGTCATAATTTCATCCATTTCACTTCGGTTGATTTTTTTTTTTTTTTTTTTTTTTCAAGTATTTTGTCGTTCCTTGAGGAAAAGTAATTTTTGTTAGGTGTTTTTTAATTTTAGATTTTCTTTTTTTCTGATTTCTCAATGTTTATTTTCATTATGGCTTAAATATTTAGGTTGACAGGTGGGGTCTGCATATGTAATTTTCCTTAATTTTTCATTAATGGCCTTCGTCCGGCCCACGACCCGTCATTATAACATGATCCAGCCAGCGTGGTCGAATGAGTTGCCAACCCCTGGTTTAGACAATTGAAGTAATTTTGTTAATTTTACCATGTTTCAGTTTTCCAGTTTTTAATATATTACAAGTTACTGTAAATATTAATATATGTACAGAGACTTCTCAAAAGCAGCATGGCTGCTGGCTTGAAGTTTTTTTATTTTTTTTTTTTAAGCGTTTCACCCCCTGCAAGACAGGAAGCCACTAGCATGCAAGGGATTACGGAGTTGGAGCTAGAGCAAATAGGAGTGATAGAGGAAAGGACAAAGAGAAGGATAGATCAGGACATCTGGAGATGTTGATTGAGATTACATTTGAATAGTTAGAGATTATAGCTATCAAGAAAACAGGAAGAGGGGAGGGAGTTCCACAGGCGAGAGGTGTGAGACATGAAGCTATTGGAGTAGAAGAGATGGCTACATTTAAGTTTCGACAGTGAAAGGGTGTGAGCGAGATGCCAGCCTAGTAGAATGCTTAAATCCATGAAATTTGGGAACCAGTGAAAGCAGCTCCTCAGTGCAGTTACTATGAAAATATTTGTAAAAAAGACAGAGGGAGGCAACAGCACGTCTGTGAGAGAGCGACTGCAGAAGAGATGCTAGATCAGGGCCAATTACGTTGCATATCCGTCAAGAACCTTGAGACAAACATAAGGGACACCAGACCATATATGGCAGTAATACTCTATGCAAGGGTGAATGGTTGATTTGTAGATTTGAAGGATGACTCCGGTGAGAAAAATTTCCTGGCATGGCATAGGGAGCCAACTTTCCTTGCATAGTGTTGTCTGCGTAGATGCCTATTTGGGAATCTGTCAGGAAGACCGTTGATTAAGATGAGGAACAGAGTAGGGCCTAGGATTGAGCCTTGGGGAACACCTGCCTTCATGGGATAAGAGCTGGAGGAAAATCCGTTGAGAATGACCTTCAATACACAGTTTGACAGGAATGATTGTATTAAGTCAAATAATCGACCTGAAATTCCATAACCCTGAAGCTTGCAAAGAAGTCCGGCATGCCAAACCCTATCAAACGCTTTTGGAGATATCTAAAGCCACAGCACGAGCTTATCAGTTATTATGAAGAGCTTGGAAATTTCAGTGAAGTTAAATCATTTATAGCAAACGTAGGAGACATAGCTGTTTGAGGGTTCCTATAGCCTCACTAAACTTAGATAAAGTCAATTCAGGTTTGCTATGGCAAAAATTTTCTATCCCAAGTAAAACTCCTCACAAAAATGGCAAGTCATTTAGTCACAGCTTATTTTCTCTGAAAATAAATGAATTTTCATACTTTTATTGGGGTAGAATTTTGAAAAATGACCGTTTTGTCTTCATCTGGACAAAATATCAAGGAAACTTGATCTGACCCCCATGAAACTAGGTATTTTCTGAAAGCAATGTTCTTTCATTTAAAAGTAAAATTGGCTGATGTAAATGACACTTTTTTTTTTTTTTTTTTTTTTTTTTTAAAGGGGGTAAAATGTGAAAAAATTTGCATATTTTCTAGTTCTAAACAAAAATCTTCCCCAATAATGAAAAATTAACCATTGTTAATTTTCAATTATATGGCTGCAAGGAGTTAAAAAAAAATTGACACCCAGCCATGGAAATCTTTAGTAAAAGGTGAAAGATTTATCCACAATTCCTGACCATCGGAAACCATGAGGATTTTTTTTTTTTTTTTTTTTTTTTTTTTTTTTTTAAGCTCAAAAAATAGCAGCAATAAGGAAAATTAAGCCAAATTGACTTTGACATATCAGGGTCAAAGGCCAGTCAGCAATTGATAAATGTTGGAACAAGCTGTCATCAGTTTGTAATAAATCCCACCACTTACAAGATAAGAGCTAAGAGTGAAAAAAAAAAAAAAAAAAAAAAAAGAGTGGGGGCAATATTGGTAAAATGGTGTTTTTTTTTTTTTTTTTTTTTTTTTTTTCTTCAAACGTATGTTCGAACAATGGCTTGATGTGTTTTGTTTTTGAAGTGAAAAAAAAAATTTTTTTTCATAAATGATTTTTCTCAGAAAATTGGCCATAATTTTTTAATGCTAACTCTGGAGTGACATTTTTCATAGCCAAATCGAAGATTAATTACCAGTGAATAATTTCATGTGCAAACAATAGCCATCTGGATCCTATAACATGGCCTGAAAACATCTTGAAGTTAACTGATTGATCGAAAACTTGTTGCACATAATTGTTTTCTCCACAGTCAATTTCCATCATTTCATCTTGATGTCATTTTCAGACAGCCAAGCCATCAAGGATTCAGGAAAACAGTTTGGCAGGGGTTTGCTTTGAGAACTTTGCATTCTGAGATGTTTAAATGTTACTGACGAATGAGATTTTTTTTTTTGCTGAATATTTCGTTCAAGTGCCATGTTGGATTTTCCTATGACAAAAACAAGTGTTTTAAACAGCTGTGGAGTACAATCATTGAGTTTAACAACGAGACTCTGTGAAAGGGTTGGCGGGGGGGAGACTTACTTAGTAGGTTTTATTGTAATGTCATTAATTCTCTAAAACAAGTTCTAGACTTGATTGAATAATAAAAATATGAAAAAGTAAACTTCTCTTCAAAATTTTGATTTCTTTTTCAATATTGTCATCATTTAGCCCCAGACATTCTATTTACTTTGCATTCTCTTTGTGAGAAGAAATTTCTAGTTTAGTTTTGATTTGTGAACAGCAATTTCAAACTTAACATTGGATGAAAAATGCTTTCCTTGCAATTTTGGGAATACCTGAATTCTAATGAAGTCAAATTGGGTCTGTATAGTGAGTATCTAACAATTCTTAGGTTTCTTGCAGTTTATTCTGGGATATAGCCTTGCCTTGTGAGGCAAAAATCTCTGGCCTTGTTGTACTTGCAAAGTTTGGCAATGCTTTACTGAACTTTGTCATTTCCTTACTGTCTCCCTTGATTCATATCTTTTGTATGAACATAAGTGTGACTAATGAATGTTATTACTTCTTACCATCAGTAAACTGGTAATATTTGAACAGGGTTTTATATATTACTGAAAATATTATCAATGTTTCTATCATGACTAACGATGTCACTTGATAAGGGGAGATTGCTTATCAATCACCCCCCCCCTTTTTTTAATTGTTAATGCTTTATTCTAAATAGCCTTAAATGAAATCTGAATACTAATTTGATGTTTTTTATATTAGGGTATCTTCTTTTTTTTTTTTTTTTTTTTTTTTTTTTTTTTTAAATGTATGCACTTAGAATTAGCACTTGAATACAGCAAGTTTTCGGCAACTTAATATTTTGTATATTTTTCATATACTTTATTTTGCCAGCTGTGCTCTGTAACAATGAAAAAGATTTCTGAATAAAACTGATTTCTGAGATACTTGTTTAAAGGTTTAAGTTTCCTCATTTTACAGTTGAATTGGCTAGATGTAATTGTAAGTTCTATGCTAACAGTTTCTTCTCTTGCTCTTCTTGCTTGTGTAGCACTCTTCCAGCCTCTTGTTTTCCAGTCAACTTTGATGTTCAAAAAATTAAAATTTTTAAATAGTTAATTTTTTATGTTTTGCCTTCTTAATTCCTGTTCATTTGTCCTTTCTCCTTAATGTTTTTCTTTTTCTCATTCTTTCAGACTTAGTAACCTCTTCTCTTTAGTGGTTTTATTACCTTACTCAGGGTGGGTGAAATGATTACCCCCCCCCCCAAAAAAAAATGCTGGTTTCTTGTTATTGAAAACTAAACTGGATTTGCTAATAGCTTGCCAATCTAGAATAGTCAATTTTTATTTTATTGCAATTCATTGTTTCAAGCAGATGACCTATTTCTCCAGCTCTAGGAATTATAAATTAATATACTGTGCCTAGTATCCCTATCTTGGTTGTTATGGCCACATTTCAGCTGTTTTATCTTCCAACTAGTATTAATGTAATAAATAAAATTTATATTTCTAAAAGAAGCAGAACAGCTGCAACATGTTCTAAACTAGAACAGATATTAAAGTGCAGCACTTAAAACAAGTGGCAGATGTAAAAAAAAAAAAAATTTTTTTTGTTTGTTTGTTTGTTCAATCTCTTTTCTTTTCTAGGAGGAAAGTTATTGTCAGTGGATGGCTGCTTGTCGGCTAGCTTCCAAGGGGAAGACAATGGCTGATAGTTCTTATGAGAGTGAAGTGAATGCTCTGAAAACGTTCCTGAGTATGCAACAGCCAGTCTCTGGAAATTCTACTGATAACAGCTTAAGTCGGGACATCCACGTGGAGGATTACGTGGCACCTCGTTTTGCCAAAAGACTCAAGTCATCTCAGGTAAGTCTGTATTTTCTTCTTGCCAGCTTAATAGTTCTAAATTATATGACGGACAAATATAATATTATGCACAAAGAATTGACACTTAAAGAATGATAAAAAAAAATAAAGTAACATGGATAAATATGCGGTGGGACCTTGAAGCATTTACTTAAAAGTCATTTAAAATTTATTCATGACTACAGGGTGGGATGGATAAATTGTCATCTAAAATATGCAAAAATGAAAATAACAATGACATTTCATTTTAACAGATATATTTATCAAAATTACACAAAATATCTTGAAATACTAACGATCTTCAACCATGGCCTCCAGACAACTTTGAAATCTCTTTCAATTTTTCTGGACTGCCTCCGTGTTTAAGTTGGTGAATGCTGCCATAATCCTTCCCTTCAGTTCATCTTTGGTATTACAAGGAGTTTGGTTGGTCTCTTGCTCAACCGTCCCCCTCCCCCCTAATCTAGGAGGTTGCAATTTGAGGAATTAGGTGGCCAGATGTAAGGGATGATGTAGTTGCAGAAATTGTCTGACAGCCATGAACTGGGTTCTCCAGCTTGTGTAGCATGGTGCAGAGTCCTGTTGCCAGACATAGGGCCTTCCAGCAGCCACCCTCTTGACCCAGAACAGTACTGCTGCTTCAAGGCACTTGATGTAGGCCTGTGTTGAGACTGAGGCCTTGTGGAAAGATGAATGGAGGCATAACATCACCATCACTAGTGATCCCTCCAAACATTTACTAAATATATCATCCAATACTTTCCAAATTCTCCGCACTGTCCTCAGATTGATACTCTTCAATATTTGTATTGGAACTTCTGGTGCGAATGCCAAGCAGTACAGCATGCTGTTTCCAAATTTCTGGTGGAGTGAGTTGTGTCATGGTACTTTTCTCCTAGATGATGCCCAACAGACCCTACTATAGTGTGCAGTCGACATTGCATATTGTTTACTTTAAGAGGTAATATTTGTACTCTATATTTTTTAATTCAAAGAAAAATAGTTACTATGGTTACAAAACCTAGTGAGGGCTTCAGGTTAAAGGTTGTTATTGTGACCTTTCCCTTAATTGTGTGAAATGTCATGTCCAACCTATTTCAAGTGCCAATTCCAACAATACACTGCATTATCAATAAATTAAAGTCTCTCCTCTATCCACCCAACCATTTAAAAAAAAAAAAAAAAACTTAAAGTGGGTCTGACATTTTGTGGCAATGAAACTCCTTGGCTATAATAAGTAATCTAAGGATCACATTGGATATTTTGGACATTTTGAATGATTTTGGCTATCAAGATGCCTCCAGTGGACTTTGTATAAGTCTGGGATCTTCATGGAAGACTATTGCTATCTAAATGGTTTTCTTCATTTTGCTTGATAATTATGTTTTTAGTTATAAATTTGTCAGATGAAACAAAAACCAGGTTTTTTGGGTTCAAGTTGTTTGCCTTTGGTTGAAAGTCTCACCCATTTTTGCCAAAGAATGCTGTCCCAAACATCAAATATGGTGGTGGCTAGATATATATATATATATCTCCAATATAATTGGTACTTGGTTTAAAACCTCAATGGCCCTTGCAAATTGGAAACGCTGTGTGCGCAAATTATTCAAAGTAGTTTTTCCTTAATGTATTTCTTCCTATGCAATGTAACATTAAATTCAAACTTGAAAAGTAGGTCTTTCTGGAAAAAAATATTCTGATATGCAAAACAAATATATTTAATGTCTTGAACTGGGTGCTGGTATAAAATAAAACAAAAAAAAAATGGTAATGGAATTGCAGACTAGAAATTGAATTAGCTATGAGGAGTTGGTTGGGGGGGACTATGGAGATGTCAAGGTGAGATATTATGTTTGTGTCTTATTGGTCATGGCATTGCTAAGCCTTACTGGGAATTGGGGCTGATTTAAATTCAAGGAAAATTTGTTGAAATTGGGGGGATACTGAGGGTTGTTTGTTTGTTGTTTTTTTTTTTTTTTTTTTTTTTAAGATACTATTCAGGACAGTAGAGAATTCTTGAGGCACACTATCCAGCTCAAGAGTTGAATGTGAACTTAGTTTAGTTCTAAAAAAAGAATAATCAGAAGAGCTTGGAACTCTCAATTGTATAGTTGAACATCTCCAGGAATCTGTTGCAGTGGAAAAAATCAGTTTTAGAATAGCATTTAAAAACCATTGAAAATTTTAAACTTCTGGTGTGACAGTGTTTTTCAGACTTTTTTTTTTTTTTTTTTTTTAAGCTCTTTAACTTTAATTTAGATGCTTGGAAAAAAGCTATTTCAATTCCAACTTGACATCTGACCTGACCTCAAATGAGGTTGGAAGTTAGCACCACCTATGCGATCACTTTTCTTTTCTTTTTTTTTTTTTTTTTTTTTTTACTGCCCAAATTTCAGCACATGGGTTGTATCTCCAACATTAACAATACCTTTCTACCAGATTTTTCAATGGTCACAAATTAATTACCTCTGCTGGAGTAGCATTTCCATTGGCTTGTTAAATACCCATAATGGTGTATTGCCATTTGTATCCGACCTCCTCCCAAAAATATATGCACATGGGATTTGCACATACATTGCTTTTGTCTGTTTTATTCCTATTATTGAAAAAGAATTAATGAATCCATTTCTCTCCCCCACACATCAGTTGGCAGAGTAAAGGTACTTGAAACCCTTTAGATCCCCCCCTCCCCACTCTCCTGAGGTTGGGAGAGGAGAAAAAAAAACAATCTACTGGCTGGTAAGTTGGCATAAATGGCCCTAGTCCTATTTGGATTGGTCACCCCTCCCGTTCTAGTGGGCAAATCTGATCAGGTCATTGATCTTTCAAGAAAGAAGCAGTTATTAATAATGGTAGATTATTATTATTTTTTTAATAACCTGACCAAATTCCATTGGATGTTTTGTGTATGTAAAACATTTTCACTTTTTTTTTTTCTCTCTCTCTATATATATATATATATATATATATCTCTATATATATATATATATATATCTATATATATATATATATATATATATATATATATATATATCTCCTGATTACTGAAGGATTTATTTTCATTTCAGATTGTTCGTCGAATCACCGATGCTCATTCAAATGTAAAAGATTTGAACTTGACAGATGCCAAATTAGCTTACATCAAGGCATGGCAGGCACTTCCAGAATATGGCATTACATATTTTATTATTAAGATGAACACCAACAAGAAAGAAGTAAGTTTTTGGGTATGGCTGAGGGCTATTGTCATTTAGATTAAGGAAAGTTAACTTTGTAGACAAGAACAGTCTTCCCTTATGGAAAATTTCATTATTTTTATTTTTTTTTATGGTCTACGTATGTTATCAGCAAAAATACACAATTAGAATTATAGATTAATTCTTGTATAATCTCATTTGTATTTTCATAATTATACAATGCTTTTATTTCTCTTCCAGGAATTGATTGGTGTCGCTAGCAATCGTATAATTCGAATGGATCTACATTCTGGTGATTCGATCAAAACATGGCGTTACAACACTTTGCAAACTTGGACAGTCAACTGGGAATCTCGTAAAGTGATTCTAAAATTTGAAGAAGAGGAAATTGTCTTTGACAGTTTAGCTTCCGATTGCAAAGTTGTGCATGAATTCATTGGCGGATATATCTTCCTTTCAATGCGGTCTTCCGATAAAAGCCAAACTTTGGACGAAGCCCTCTTCCACAAATTAACTGGAGGCCGATTGTAATCAATTGCATAGTTTGTCACTGCCTTCTTTTTATCTGCTGAAAGATTTTTTTGTCTCTTCTGCTTTTTCATAAGAAAGCTTTCTGACTCAGTGGTTTGCTCTTACAATAGCAGCCGACCGACTGACTACCCAGGGCAAGCTTTCTAAATCAAAACGAAACTTTTATTCTTAGAGAAAAAAAAAAGACATTTCTTCCCCGTCCATTTGTTTAACTTTAAAATACATGGCCCAATATATCTTCAAATATACATTTACAAAAAAAAAAAAAAAACAACAAAAAAACAACGGTTAAGATTCCCAAATCTCATCTTGCATAAAGTAAAGACAATTTAAAACCCACTAAATATGCTTACGTTATCTCAAAAGTAACTCTGCCTTAAAAAAAATTTTTTTTATTATCTAAAAGTTTATTTTTCTTTTTAAATATGCATTTATGCTCTGTATTTATTCATTGTTTAAAGAGATTTCAGGACGTAAAAGGGCTTGCTTTATTTTTCTTATTTTTATAAATAAAGCTGTTCTCACCATCTCATTTGCTAAGACATTTTTGTGCACAATGGAAAATTCACTTGCCTTTTTTAAATGTGCTAAAAACGACAATTGTAACCTCAAACAAATGTATAAAATTCTTAAAGACTGAAAACTGCTAATCTTTACACAATTAGTCTTAATAAATAAATCAAGGAAAATAAATTTGTACAATAAAGTTATATATTATATAGTGACTTTTTTATTTATTTATTTATTTCTAGGTTTGATGATCACTTGATAAATTCTATTTAAGGTGACACATTAATGGTTACATTAATGGCTGACTGACTTCACTGATTATATATTAGAGCGGTTTCTAACTTTCTCTTTTAAAGTTTCTCCACTTGAGCAATGACTTCACTTTGATTACTCTTGACAGGTGCCTGATAAGTGGAGGGGTGGTAGAAGAAAGTTTGTTTTTTTTTCATATGTTGAATCACTTGTGTTCATAAGTTTGTATGAATTTGTACCAATGAAATCTATACAATATATATATATATATATATATATATATATTTTCATAATGAGCTGAAAAGTTCTTGGACTAACCCAGAATTCTTCAGAATTTTTTTTTTCTTCTTAGAAGTTAAGGGAATCTTAGACCACAGCACTTGTCAGAATCAAATACCAATGTTATCAATTTAGTGTGGGTCCTGCTTATATTATTCATCTGGTTTTGAAGTTAGAGATCAATTTGATGAGTTATTGGCTGAGTCACTTAACACATTTTCAAACTATCTGCATTTTTTTTCTTTCCAGAAGCACATGCAAATATTTAAGGTTCATAATTATTTATCCTAAATTAAAAAAGAAAATTGATCTTTTGTAATTTCACGTCTGTTTTCATATGCAAGAACTAAGGCCAATAACTTTGTAAAAGTTAGGGATCTAGTATTGATGTTGACAAGTGCATGTTAATCTAAAAGAAATACCCCCCCCACACTTTTTTTTTATTATTATTGGAGCAGTCTATTTAAATAGTGCCCAAATGTCATCTTACAAAAGTTTCATAGTAAGCCTGTACTGAATGGGATTCATTTCTCTTCTAGACTTTGCAATAAATATTGTAACTAAACAAAATAAAAACCATAGATTTTTTTATTTAAATGCACAAAATAATTTTTTTTATCTTCATCAGTTGACTAAATTCATTTTAAGTCACACTTACCATATTTGACAACATATAAGGTGCATTTTTTTTTTTTTTCACACTAAAAATATCTTAATTCCCCTGCATCTTATATGCCATATGTAGTTTTAAAATGCACGATAGTGGGCCAAAATTAGCTACCTGGCAACTCCTATTAACTTAGACTTTAATTATATTAATTTCAACACATTTAATATTAGTACTTTGTTTCACTAAAATTATATGCAATAAATTTAAGCTCACCCCAAGCCTGTTTTTGTATGCAAGAGCTAAGACCAATAACTCTGTAAAAGTTAGGGATCTAGTTGATAGGATCCTCATGTGAATATATTTGTAAAATGTTTCATTAATATTTTTCTTGCAATAAATTGCATTGGTATAAAGGCGATCAGAATTTTTATATCCTAATTATTCCAATAAGACGTTTACAAGACACAGGTTGTACAGATCATATAAAGGATATAATAGTTTTTATAGGCTTGTTCTTTTTTTCCTATTTTTCATTTAATTGTAATCATAATAGTTCATAAATATAGCCTAGGCTGTACCATTTACTAATAATTTTTCTTGATTTGCCCTGCTGAAATTGGGGTGCGTCTTATATGCCACCAAATATGGTACATTTGAATTTCTCAAATATGACTAGCAATGGTTGACATTGGTTAATATGTCATGTTTGTTATCAGCAAACTTTTCCTTCATCTGCTGCCAAAGTGGGTAGCAATCAATCAAGGAACCTTCCCTTGACCAACTATTTATTTTGATTCCTTTTTTGTAGTTCTAAACATTTCTCTTTTCATTGATTTTTGTGTATTTATTTTCAAGCCCTTGTTAATCTTACACTGAAGTTATGTACGACTTAAATATTTTCTCCACACTCACATTCCTTTCAAGATTGGTTGTGAATAATGTGGGCTTTCATTTTTCTACAATTATTTTTTATAATCAAAATGCCTTTTTATACTAGACCAAAGCCATAGAGGTTTTCCTTCTTAAATATAAATCAATGTTTCTATAGTGTGCATATAGAACAGAAAAAAAAACACTTCAATGGAAATAATTGTGCTAATCTTTTATATCATTCAAAAAGATCTGTTACTATGCCATCATCTGGTCTTTCTTATGCATTTCACAATTTGAATTGCAAACCGGGATTCATTAACTGCTAGTGTGGATGTTGGTAAATGGTATTTTTCAAAACACTTAAGCTTTGCACTCTACTCCTTTTCATTAACATCCATCTTGTCTATACATTTGATCAGTTTATTTCTACTGCTGCCTTATCAATTTGCTTTTCCACAAAGCCTGTAATCTGTTCTTGATTTCTACAAATCATTTTATGTCAATTGTTTACATGTATATAAAGGCTAAAAACAGTTTTCTTGGTGATTCACTTCAAATTATATACATTTTATATATTCACTCATTCAAAACTTCCTAAGTGACTTAATTTCTTTAGCTGCCATTTTTATAAAGAGTGCTGATTCTCCTCATTGGAAAGTTGCATCCAGTAATTGTTGGATCTCTTTCTGATGCACTTGTGCAATGCCCACAGCTGCAGTTGCTAAATGACCCCTGCCAGCATATTGCAGCTGAAAAAGAAAGATTAAATGAAATTTAGTGAAATTTTGCAATATTAGATTCTGTCAAATGGAATGCTATTAAAATTATTGAAACCTGCTTAGAATTACTTTTTTCACAAGTTAGTAAAATAAGGCTAAACTTAAAACTCAGGCTATTAAGGAAATGATATGTCCCGGAAAGGGATATATTTGTTCGAAGTAGCAAAGTGGTTGTTAACTACTGTAACCGGGTAGGCCAATCTAGCAGGTAACAATAATGGACTGGTCCTCATCATTAGTGGTAGGCAATAGGCGTCGTCTCTGGACCTCCACATCAGTCTGTATTTATGGCTGACACCAGCCAATCATATTACTGTGAAGGGGAACCCAGGCGTATGCATATTCATTACATCAGGAAATTTAATGGTGAACTGACCTTTTTACAATAATCACCTCAAAATTTAAATAGATGCAAAATTTCGGTGGTAGAGAGTCTAGAGATAATGTTGAAACTTGTTATTCTTTTGTGAAATTGGAAGTGATCCCTAATTTATATTTTCAATTGACAAAGTTTGTCTTTTTATAAGGGTCACACTTACAGGTCAAGTTTATAAAGAAACCAATAGGTAAGAGTACTAACAAAAATGTCAGTAACTCTGGACAATGCTATTAATTATGGAAATGTCTTCAAATCCACATATGTAAAGGGTGGAAATTTTCTTCTGCTGCTTCATTCATATAAACCTAAAATGGCATCCTTGCTTCATGTCAATATTTTTCTTTTTGCTAATAACTATTATAGTTTTATCTTCATAGTAACATTTATATTTTGACTAGTTTGTACAGACAGTCTGACTCTATTCTCATTTCTATAGTCTTCACTTGTAACATGCTAATTTTATTTTCTAGAGTATTCATAAATTTCTTTTACTAAACTCATTTCAAGATTATCAATAATATTTAAAATCTCTTTTCTTGAAGCTTAAGTTCATAAGTAGACTGTAACACCCCCCACACTATTCTTAAAAAAAAAAAAAAAAACCCTCTTGCCAATATAAATATTGCCACATATGGAACTGTTATAAAGAATATTAACTTGAAAGCTAAATTTTGACATTAAATTGTTTGGGGGGGGGGGGGAAATGCAAGGTTTTTGTGACAGCTTTCAGTTGCTGAAATTATATATATATATAAAATGTATAGCAGTTGCACATGCAAATCAAATTTATATGAACTTCTAAATATATTTTGTCCAGTCATTATCAGTTTAGTTTTTCCCATAAGCAAAAACTTTATTTAAAAAAAAAAATATCAGTGTAAATTAAAAAGGTTTTTTTTAGAAATACATGAAAAATAAACAAAATATTGCATATCACTTAAATCTTAATTCATGACTACTTATGAAAAATAAATTTAAAATCTGTAACTTAATCATTAATAAGACTGGACCTTAAGAATTACCTATGAACATTACACTTTTTTATATTTGTCACACATACACTCAAAATGAAGCATTTTTTTTTTTTTTTTTCCCCATCCTTTGCATGGAGTTAAGCAACTTTACACAATACATTTGATAAACTTTTTTTTCTTTTAACTTACTTGACATTGATTAAAGAAAAAGAATTTTTGTAATCTTTCATTAATGAGTGTTGGTCAAAAACATTTGAACAAAATATTATGAACTTTGGAAAAATTCTCTTATAAATTTGATTTGCATGTGCAACTGCTTTAATGCAAATATTTCTTAATTTCTGGAACTGAAAGCTGCCGTTGTGTACATGGTAATTGTTTAGATGCAAAAACTAAATGAGACAAAGATGAAATTGAAATATCCAAATGAAAGACTGCGGCTGGGCCAAAAAAAAAAAAAAAATTACTCACCTTACAAGCAAGAAGATTGGAAAATCTCGGGGCTACAAAAGTCCAAGCACCCATGTTTCTGTGTTCTTCTTGACTCCAAATAAATTCTGAATTAACAAATAAAATTTTAATGTTTAAACTGAAGATTATAACATTCAGAATTTAAAAAAAAAAAAAAAAAAAGTCTGGGAAGTAAACAACAAATGACATTACCATAAGTTCCAAAGTAAGTTTGCAAAAATAAATCTTACAGGATTTTTCATTTAAAATTTATTTTAGTAAATGATCTGAATATATAATCTCACTTACATGATGGTTGCTCTGAAAATAATGGTGGTATGTTGAGAGGGATGAACCATCTCATTAATACCCACCCCACCCCCAACATTGTGTTTGTTTTTTTTTGGGGGGGGGGGTTTCCTTAAAGACTGGTTTCTGATATAAAAGTGCATATAAAGCAGACGTGAATAAATGAATTGCATGATTCATTGATGCTTCATGAAAATCAGTTGATGTGAATACAGTTAGGTAGTTAGTAATGTGTTTTAGCAGTAGCAACAGATAAGACATCTTCCTAGTGATCCAGCAGAGTTTTCAACCCATTAACTGAAGAGTACCTTGAAAATGGGTTTAACTGAAAATTTGCTCTAACCAATTTTGCTCCCTATAGCCAAAAGTAAGTAGAAGGCATTGATTTTGGAGCATCTGAGAGTGTCAGGTATTTTGGAAGTCAATGTTTTCACAACAAACTATAAGTCAACCATGTTATATACAGGATAAACCATGACCATTCTCAGATGATTATAAGAAATTAATGGTCTCTCTTTAGCATTGTAAATGTCATCTTGGGGGATCAATTTACAGAGTTACTTCCCTTAGACTCTAACAAATTCGCAAAAATAAAAACTAATTTAAAGATGATCCTCCCTTCCCCTCTAACTCTCTGTCACGCTCTCTTTTTGTCTCTCTACATCCCTCTCAATATCTCTGACACACACCATACATAGGTACAAGCATATTAATATATTTAAATATTTACAATCTTATTTCGGTGCTGTATGGGAACCAATGTTTTGACATGATGTGGCCATAAGCCTGTAATGTTATTGAGCTAAATTTTCTCAAAATAAATCCG
Organism: Acanthosepion pharaonis; assembly: GCA_903632075.3. Taxonomy (NCBI): domain Eukaryota; kingdom Metazoa; phylum Mollusca; class Cephalopoda; order Sepiida; family Sepiidae; genus Acanthosepion; species Acanthosepion pharaonis. The sequence continues at coordinate 5,361,981 of CAHIKZ030002722.1, read as the reverse complement.
AAAACTTTTTTTTTTTTTTTTTTTTTGATATTATTATTTCCCAAAACATTAACTTATATGAGTTGGTTTCTCCACAGATTCACAATAAAGGTTTAAAATGAATTTTTAAAAATGAAAAATCTTTAAGCTTTATTTTAGTTTTAATTTCAAGCTAAGAAATTAAATTGAATATTTCCAAAAAGCAAAATATTTTGCAGTATATCAAAACTAATTTAAATTGATTGGAAGTAGTTTTCACTTTGAAATTTTTGATTTTAGTGCCATTTTCGTTTTTTTTTTTTTTTTAGCCATCTGTCATCAGAATGTAATTGTCTTTATTAAAAAATCTGATAAGCAGAAAAAGAAAACTAAGTTTCATTCTAGAAAATGTGTAATACAGTAGGATCTAAAACAAAGTTAATTTATGCAAAGATCAGATAAAAAAAATAGAAAATTAGATATTAAGTTTTAAACATCTGATTTACAAATCCCCAATGACATACTCAAGATATTGATATTACACACGACTTCAAAAAAAAAAAAATGCTAGGATAGAAGCACCCATCATTACTGGAAAGAGCAATAATAAACTTGAGAAACCTATTTTCCTGAAAAATTGTCAAATCTTTTTCTTTAAACAAATTTCAACTTGCAGTGGTACGAGCTACTTGATCAGTGAAAGCTGAATTTTTCCTTATAAGGAAATGGCTAATATTAACTGTTTATTTTGTGGTGCTGTGTCTAACACACACACTTTTATTTTATGTATATATATATATATATATATATATATGGAAAGTGAGACAGATACTGGAGAAAGCCAAGTCGCCCAAATCAAACATCACAAAACTGGAGAGGTTTTCAATAAAAATCCTACAGGGGAATAACATTATCATACTATCAGCTGATAAAGGCAATGCGACTGTAGTGATGGGGGGGGATGACTATACAAGAAAACTGGAAGACCTCATTAGAAATGCTAGCTATTGTAAAGAAAGACCCAACAATGAAAATAGAAAACTGTTGCAGATCCTAATCAAGAATAAGGACCACTTCCCCCAAGACATACAGGTAGTTGTTACAATGATATTCCTTTCAGGCCAATTGTTAGCTTCCAAGGCTCTGTGTGCCACCCTCTGAGTCAATTCTTTGTGGATATAGTTGACCCATTAATAGGAAAATCATCATATGTTTGAAACTTTGAAATGTTGGTAAAAATAATCAAAAATGCTCCAATCCAACCAGGTGGTGAGCCTGGACATGGTGAGTTTGTTCAAGGTATCTACAGATATCAGTAGTCAGGGATAGACTGGTTTCGGACTCATCCCTAGGAGAACGTACTAGTATACCAATAAATAATGTGATGGAGATGCTGACTTTCTGTACACAAACAATGCACTTCGGAATGGGAGCAGACATATATTCACAAGATGAAGTGCTTGGCAATAGGCTTGCCATTATCACTTAGCAATGGCTAACATATATATAGAATACTTTGAGGAAATAGCATTAGAATCAACATCACTAAAGCTAACTCTGTGGCTGAGATACATAAATGAAATCTTCATACTATGGCCACACCGGGAAGAGGTTCAGCTATTACTGGACCATGTGAACTCAATAAAATCATTGATACAGTACACAATGGAGAGAGAAAATAACAAATTAGCATTCCAGGACAACATTCAGGTGTGGTTCAACACTATGCAGACACAGCTTCCAAATAAGATGACCCATAAAGGAGAACATGATTAAGGACTGCATGTACACCATCCCATGCAGCTGTGGCAAGAAATATAAAGGAGAAACAGCTCGTCCTCACTACACCTTAAGATAAGACTATAGGAGCACTGTAAAGCCGTAAAACGAGAGAAAATAGAAAAATCAGGCATGGCTGACCCTATATGGAGAGAAAAGGGAGATCGCCACCCTCTGTGGGTGGAAGTTGAAATAATAGACACTGGAAAATATGAAAACTTAAAGAATTGGTGCATATGCTAGGTCACAAAAATCTCATAAGCTGGCCAAGCATAAACATAAATACAATATTGGAAACAGTAATAAAGACAGCTAGAGAAAAACAACAATAACAGAAATTATAATATGAGCTCTGGTGAAAAAAAAACAACAAAAAAACTGAGACATTAGTTTTATAAGTCCCAAAAATTCTATTTTAAAAAAGGACACATGGCCCAGTGGATAAAAGTGTTGGTTGAGTAATCCAATAGGGACTTGACCCAAAGGGTTGTGAGTTCAATACCTGGCTACAGCAGAGGAAACAAAAACTTAGAGTGTTGAGTTACTAAAGGGAATTAACTAAAACTGAGATTATTTACATTTTTTGGACTGTTTTCATGTTGACAATAAAGATGACGACAACAGTCTGAATAATGTAAATAATTATAATATATTATATATATATATATATATATATATAACAGATATTGAAACTGTGATGTTCAAAATAGTGGAATGACACATGGAATTAGAACAATCTACCCCCATGTACTAAATAAATGGCTTGGTTCGAAATTCCATCATATATCACCTGAAACATTATGAATATGGCAATAAAAATGAGGAACTATATATATATATATATATATTATATATGTATTTAAATAAAAAGAAAGAACAGTAAGATATATAATCCGGTGTTCTTATAGATATTTTTATTTTTACAAAATAGTGCTCAATGTAAATTTACATAGCAGTGATATTATAAATTAATTGAAAAATGTTTTTTCCCGCTACACAGTTCTAACCATGTTTCAAAAATGGAGCAAAATATGTATATATGTATGTATGTATGTGTATAAGAGAGCACTTGATTTATAAGTGTGATATTACACTTCTATCTTTTTTTTTTTTTTTAAATGCTGTTATAAAAATGTTTCTTGTAACATTGTCAAATTTTGCGTTTATTGCAATGAAGTTTTGCTATCAATGCTGGAGTGTATCGAATTTTACAGTCAATTTCCATTGTTTCTTCCTATTTTTGAAGCATGAAACATAGCAATTACATTTGAACTGTGATCCCTTAGAAACCAGAAAAGTATTTCTCATTTTCACTTAAAGTATACTATAGACAAGAATATTAATAAATAGAGGAATACTTACTAGTTGCATTTTTGTATTTCTCTATTTCTTTCTTTAAAGCTTCCACCGGGAAAGGACAAAGACTCTGCGAAAAAAGGAGATTAAAAAATAAAAAATAAAAACAAAACTGCTTAGCAGCCATATTATCTTCATATTTTTTTTCATAATCTCAGGAAGTGAATATATTTATGCCGTGGATTTTTTTTATATAGATTTCATTGAATAATACAGACATATTGTGTCTAGTTACTTTTATACTAATCCTTTCCAGTTGTTGAATCAGATTCTTGATGTTAAGATGAAATTCATCAAAGCAAGATGACTCTTCGGAAAGACGAAGTGACCCTCTAGAAAGGTGGAGTGACATCTTGGAAAGACAAGAATCTACATTAAAGCATGAAGAATACAAGAGACGTAGAATGCCCTCTGGGTGACTGTAGCGGGGAGGGAGAATATATCACCCATCAGACTGATTTTAATGGAAACGACCTGTATATGAACCCGGCTACAACGTATGATTGCGGCAGAAGATTCAACGGTTTACGCGGTTTACGTATCCATAAGTAATTCTCCTATTGGAGAATGTAAATCAAGTGATGGGATTATGAATCTGGAATACACCCACAGCGTTCAGGATTCCATCGTTGAGCGACAGCACCCTGGAGAAATCCTAAGTAAACCAAGAATACAGTGGCCCAAAGGTAACCGGAAGACTGTTTGGACTAATTTTGACAAAGAGCTTTCTTTTATCCTTAATAACAATCTTAAGGGTCACATAGGGCAAAAGATCAGTTCCTTTTGTAGAATAATATACGACGTTTGCTTTGAGTGATTTGAACCGGTAATGGAAAAGATAAAAAGAGGAAAAACGACCAAATCGACAACAAATTTAGAAAGGAAAGTTAAGATCAGAACAAACATTAGTGAAATATTATGCGCGCATCATCACGACCTAACATGCGCAGGTGAAATATTTGCATAGCCGTTTATAATGATTTTTACGAGCGCGTCAATAACGGCAAACTCGTTCAGGAACTTTCATTACGGACAGAAGCTGAGGAACAATCGTTTTATTTATTTCATTAAGAATTTGCAAAGAGGAACGATCAATTATTATTTTTTTTTTTTCATACCCTGCCTGCTGGCAAATGCTGCTGGTGGCGACTGGGGTGGCGGTCCCGCCATAGCCACTGAAACCGTGAGATCACCCCTGGTCGGCGGCTGATGAAGTCAGGGTATCGCACGTGCTAACACACGTTGTATGTTAAAAATGATGTTAAGATGAAATTCATCAAAGAGGGCGTGGTGGTTTTTTTAACACAAGTACTTTCGGGCTTTTCTAAGATCACCTTCAGGGGTAAATTACAAAGTCAAACATTAAGTGCAATAAAATTTGCATTCCATTGTGATAGCGATTTTTAAAAACACAAGTGAATATGTTCTTTAATTTTAGTTATTTTAGAATTTTTAAATTTATCCATTGTAGCTATATAGTTTTTTGCAAAACAAATATTTCAACATAAGGGAGCTGACCAGGAATTGGTAAAAATGTAAAAAAATGGCATTACTATATACATGCTATATGCACTTTAATATGTTGTTGCTATATTTGTAATAAATTTTGTTGAGTGGTGACTGGTTGATTTTGATATAAAATAAGTAGACAAAATATGTCTATATTATTCAATGAAACTCAATGAATTCAAGATCAGTATAAAAATAAGTATATAAAATATATCTATATTATTCAATATAAACATGTTTGAATGACAATATATATATATATATATATGTGTGTGTATATATATATATATATATATATATATATATATATATATATATATATATGTGTATGTGTGTGTATATATATATATATATATATATATATATATATATATATATATATATATATATTATATATATATATATATATATATATATTTATTATTAAAGTGCTCAATATCAGAGATAGAGCTAACATATTTGGTTGGATAGATGTGAGTTTGTGACCCTGGGTTTTACTCTTTTTATGATCATCAGACAAAGGGTCACAAACTCACATCAATCCAACTAAATATATATATATATATATATATATATATATATATATATATACACACACACAGTTACAGTTATGGTGGACTGGTCATGTCTTGAGAATGTCTGATGACAGGATACCCAAGATTCTAATGTACTGCCAGTTAGATCAGGGCTACAAGAATGTAGGATGCCCATGGCTAAGATACAAAGACAAGCTGAAAAGCAACTTGTTAGCTGTCAATATACCACGTAACACCCTTGAGTGCTTAGCCTTGGAGCGCGTAAAATGGAGATCAACTTGTTTCAGTGGACTCAGCAGTTTTTAATCTGCTTCTCAGAATTATCTTCAAGAAGTGAGACCAAAAACTAAAAGGTCAACTAATCTAACAGTGATCTCATCTCACAATCCTAACTCTTGCTCCATATGTGGCTTCCTTTGTAAATCTCTAGCGGGTCTTAAATGCCACTTAAGGTTATCGCACAAAATTTCATAACTGAATCAACTAAGCTGTCAGATCCTCATATGTTAAAACCAATATATATACACACACACACACACACACACTGACAAACCTCTCATCTACAGATACCCCCCACCATTAATGGACTTTGAATGCAACAGGCCAAATCTGCAAGCAAAACAAAAAATATCTGCAGGAAAAAACTTACAAATCAGTGATCTATTTAAAAATTTGTGGGCTCAGTGGAACGAATCATCATATTAGTTCTCAAAGTGACTGCTTGGCAGGCCTTTCAATTGCAAACAAAGATGGAAAGTACGATACATTAGCGCATCCATGAGAAAGTAGCCGTGAGAAATCTATTTTTGTTATTTTGATTAATATATCTATATTAAGTATATATTTATTTATGCTATATATGCATGTTTATAGTATTTGCATTGTGATCATAACTACTGGTTGTTACGATAGCGGTTTTATAACTCAAAAATAATTTCTTTCTATCTACGGACAATCAGCTTTAACAGACCACTCTTCCCCCTTATTAGTCTGTTGATGAGAAGTTTGTGCGTGTGTGTGTGTGTGTATATATATATGTGTGTGTGTGTGTGTGTGAGTGTTAAAATTTTCAATATAAGGCCATTACTTTTTTTTCATAATTATAATCAAATTAGATAAAAAGAATCAATCTTGAATCAATTTTATTTGTTTGCATTTATTAAAAAAAAAAATGATTTGACCAAATTCAGAAATGTCATCAAAATTCATTGATTACTCAAAATTAAATTCTTACTCCCAGATTATTTAAGACTTAATCTAAATCTTATGAAAACATTTTAATCACTTTGATAAGTTTTTTTTTTCTTAATTACAGAAATCTTGTAAATGGAGAGAAAAATGCAATTTTATTTGCAACTTGTGATGCAAGTTATACAATTATTTTGAGGAATCATTATTCTTGTGATTTGATTTTTAAACTTCATATAATATTTTAATTCAGAAAAAAAAAAAAAAAAATCAAATTGTAGTCAAACTTTAGTTGTATGTCTATCAAATGATTATGCCTGGCCAAGAATTTTTTGTTCTATAAACAGCACAGATTGTGTATTTTCAAGACATACTAAATTTCTCAACAAAGAGAGAAACACTGTTGGTAGTTCAAGGCCAATTTGTTTATCAATTTATACCAAAGATCCCAGACTTGAAACTTATTTTGTGCTTTGGAAAGAATAAACAAATAAATGAATAAACAACGATGAATGTTGTTTATCTTATTTCCTGAGAAATTCAATCATGGAGACATTTTTTTTTTTTTTATAATTCCAGAATATAACACCATTAAAACACTCTGCTGCAGTGGCAACTGTTCTTAACATTTTCTTGCATTCAAAGAAGAATCTGCAGTGTTATCAGTCCTGACTTGGTATCTCAACTTCAGTCTCTTTCTCACCACCATAACATAGCTTCTCTGTGCCTTTTTCTATAAATATTTTCATGTTAATTGTTCTGACGAGCTTTCCTCCTTGGTAACTAGTCTTTACAAATTTAAGCACAGACTGGTGGTAAGGTCGAAATGGCTGATATAATGATAAGTTCTATGCTAACAGTGTCTTCTATCACACTTCTCACTTCTTTCTTCCCAGTCAATTTTGATCTCCAAAAATTTAAATGCAATGTCAATTATCTTGTGTCTTCTTGATTCCTGTTCTTTTATTGTAAGTTATTATTTTTATAATTTATTTTTATTTATAAGTTATTGTCCTGTCCTTAATGTTATTCTTTTTCTCATATTCTCTCACCCTCAGTAACCCCTTGCATCTTAGTGGCTCTATTGCCTTGGTTAGGGTGAAATGATTAAGAAAACAAAAACAAATCTTTCCTTAAGAGATCTACATAAATGTGTGCATATAAAAAAATGTCTGCAGCAATTATTTGCAAAGTAAAATTAAATTTAAATTTCAAATTAACAAACTACAGCAAAATGAAAGTTTTTTTGTTTTTTTTTTACAGTAAGGTTCATCCTTTATAAGGCCCAAGGGTCACTCAAGGTAGAGGGTTACATTAGGAGCCAAATTATGTGGATAGGCAGGGAAGCTAAAGGTTAACTCTAGCCTTGAACAGCTTAAGATTGTAGTGGTCAGGAAAACATCCCCTTGGGAGTCAGTTTCACAGAGTAGTGGTTTGTGGAAAGAAGCTGTTCAAGTGGAACTTCTCACTGATGGAATACGGAAGGAATGTGAGTAGTTTGCTACTATGTAAGTGGTATGTTGTGTGCTTGCTGTGAAGGTTTGAATTGGCAAGTTAAATAATATGCAATGTTTTATCAAAATGTGCACACTTTATTTATTCCCACAAGAATGAAAAATCTTAAAGAATGCTAGTTTGGTTATTGAATGGTGTATAGAGTTCATCATGGCAATAATGCAACACAGACAATAAAAATTATTTCCACACTGCACTGTCATAACAACAGTTTCAAAAGTCTGACTTTCTGACAAGCTTCAATTCAGGAGGCCATTATTTTGAATAAGAATATTTTAAAATGTCTATTGAAATAAATTTAGTACAAAGGCACAATGCATCAATTATATGTTCAATTATATGCATATTTGGTTACCACATTAGAGCAGCTTGTTTTATTTCCATTCCCTTTTATTATAAACTAGCTTAAAAGCTGCCCTATTGAGTGAGAATTTAGCTAGCTCCTGTGGAGGATAGTTGATTGGACTTCAGTTTGTTCAGGAGTTTGAGAGTGCCTAAGTCTTTGAATATTCTCAGCATTGGAAGCTTTCCTGACTGCCGTTTGATCTGGTTTTCAATTGCACGGGACTTTCTTTTCCTTGCTGCAGCCTTGGCTATTTCTATTGCAATCTGGTCCTCTCTTGGCGGAGATTTCTTTTTACGAGGCATTACTGTTACTGTATGCAATAGGCAACAATAAACTACAGAAGAACTAAAGCCTGACCACTACATTTAAGTATTGCATTAATATTTAAACTTACCTTTTAAAAGTTCAATGATAATGTTTCTGCTGCCTCTTAATTTAAAGACAATTTAATGTACATAGATCTTTACTTTCTATACAAACAATTACTTTTATTACAGGGGTGACTTTTGCTGGTTTTTGCAATTAATTTCATTTATTTCCAAATTTATTTCCAAGTTATAAATACAAAAATTTGTTGTAAAAAAAGAAAAAATTGCCAAAAACAATCACAATGAAAACTTGGGAATCCAAAATTTCAGGATTGCAGATCCAGATCGGGTCTGGAATGGTTTTAATTTGCTCATAGAGTCAGCCTGATTCCAAAATAGTATATGTTAAGCTAGGAGTAAAGTTGAAAAAGTGTGACACACTGACATTTGCATTTATTTATATAAAAGTTACATATTAGGTTAGGTTAGTCACCATTTTGCCCATTCCTCTTTAACTGTTAGAAAGAAACTGCGAACACCAGGAAAAGCGACAAGCTGAAGACATGTGGTCCCCACTTTTTCTATTTTCCAAATTCTGCCCACCAAATGATAGCATCACCAGTATGTAATTTCTTATGTTTTTTTCTCTAAGTGCTAGACTCCCTTAATATTTTCAGTTCCAATTGCAGCGAGAATGACTGCTAAAAATCTCCCCTCTGCAAATTTATAGACAAATCCTACAGATGCATGCTGGGATTTTGTTAGACAATAAGAATGGACATTTCTTAGTTTTACACACACATTTTTTCTTTCTTGCCTTGAAGTCAGAAGTCTATAACCACTTGACTGTATCCCGGTTGCATATGAACTTGTTACTTTTTTACTGTCTTATAATTGCTTTGCTTTATTATTATTTTTATAGTTGCTTTTCTTTGTATTATATTATTTATTTCTGGTATTATTTTGTTCTGTTCTTATTTTTATTATTAGTTGTTATTGGGAATTTTTGTCAATTCCACTTACAAATGCCAACTTATTCAACAAATATCCTATGTGAACATTTGTTTAATGTAACCACTTTGTGTACATTTCCTTTGCTAGCTGTACTTTGTCATGTGGAACATGCCTAACCATGTGTTAACTGTCGTCACAGAGAGTCATATTTTAATGATATTATAACCTCATTTAACTTCCTGGTTTTTAGTAGATTAACTTAATTATTGTAAACTGTAAGAAAATCCCTGTGAGAAAAATACTTGCTACCTACCTTTTTCTATTTTTGAGGCTTGACCTTTCAGTCCTATTTCTTCTTCCATTATTTATCTCTTATTTTGTTATTCCAAATAAACTAGTTTCACCCTTTTAGTGTTCAGTATATCTATTGATGAACAGAACTGTCTTCAGGGTCTTGATTGCCATAAAGCGTTTATCTGACTGTTAAACAGGCAAGACGGATGCATATCAGGAGGTAATACAATGCAAATGATTCAATTTGCATTTTGCATGACAATCTAGTGCAACACTCAATCACTTGCAATAGACTGCTGAAAAGGAATTCATTTATTCACCAGTATGGACTTTCACAGCTAAGGCCTGCCATGCTATGTATACACATTCTCATTACCTTTGTATTCAATTAGCAAGAAGGAAGTTCCACTCAGATAGCTCAGTGTTGACTTGCATTTTTAAGTCTACACCATTTAATTTAATATTCATGAAGGTGTACTTTTTATTGCACATGTGTCCATAAGCTCAGGTTGATTTTCATTTGTATTAAATTTTTCAATTAAATCCTCTTGCTGTGTGAAGTCAATACAAGCTTCTAAAGTCATTTGGTTTGTCTGTAACCACTCAAAAATTTTTAATCTATGAGAAGTGTTATACAATCCTTTTACCAATCAGAGTTGAATTAATTCTTCCTTGTTGTTCTAGTTCATGAAATTCACAATATCCACTGGTATCTATTAATCTAAGATATTTCCTTCTAGGCTCCCCAAATTTTTGTTTCAATGCTAAGAATTTTGTTTGTTCAGTTATAACCAATCTTTTCTTTGGTTGAAAATTTCTCAATATTATTTCTTTGACTTCCTTAAATGTCAAGTTTTCACTTTCAGCTGGGTAAGTCATTAAAAAAATATTCCTAATGGCTCCACATCCTGCAGTGGCCAAAAATAAATCCATTTCTGTCCTTTAGGTGTTTGGTCATCTCATAACTCCTTTATTCTGGCATGTGCCTCAAAGGATTTTATCCAAATCTTTACGTTTTCAGGTTCCTCTATGTTCAACAGAGCTCTGTCAGGTGATACCTTTTTGTTATAATGATCCAACTTAGTAGCCGTAGATATTCTATGTACACTGACTCAAAATTGCCCATGAGCTATAGTTATAGATCTCTTTATGCTAATTACTTATCAGCTAAACCAATCCCATTACACACATCAACTTAGGTTTCTTATCAAAATCCCTACAATTTTATTTTATTAATGGAAAATTTGAATTTTATATTTTGATGAGACACAAGCTGTATGGATGCACCACAATTTTGTCTTGTAACATTTTAAATTAAAGAAATATAAGTAAAATAAAAAGAAATAACCTTTGACTTATAGGAATTTGGATGAATCTTCAAAACCAATATTAGAAAAAATATAGCATCTTTGACACTTGGAAATATGCTACATTGGCATCCATTTTTATCTTCTTAAAAATGCAATATTACTTTTGAAATAGCTAATTAATTTCTTCTTCCCATTAAGGTTACAAATTTAAAATGGATGACAGAAATTTTCATTACATTAAGAATATGGACAAACATGGAGAATTCTTAATAACTAAAATGTTTTACCATTCTATAAATTGTTTGAATAGAAATTCTAGAATCGGTCAAATCAAAAGCATTGATTTAAAGAGAAAGCCTTGAAAGACTTACCTCCAATCGAATGATGGCAGTGGTCTGACTGTTGGTTACCTCCCTTTGTTTCAGGAGAGCATAATAATGTTTTCCAGAACAGAAAACAATCCGAGTTACTGCTTCAGGTTTCAGTGTTCCATCTCCAAAGACAGGCTGGAAAGTAGTACCAGGTGCCATATCTGAAAGTTTGGCTGCAGCAGCCGAAAGACGCAGCAGAACTTTTGGGGCCACTACAATCAAGGGTTTACGATAATTGCGGACCATCTACAAAAAAACAAATAAAATTGTAATCATGAAAACCAGATTCTGTTTAGAGATTAAGAATTTTTTCATGAATAATGAACAGATTTAATTTTTTTAAATTCTTTTTAATTACCAACTAATCTCTTTTTTGAAATTTGAAAATTTCTTTTCATTGTAAAAAAGAAAAAAAAAGTTAATTTTTGGAGCTATTTTTTTTTTTATTACTTAAAAGGTATGCCAGTAATTTTATTGTATGTCTCATTTCATTAACCACTGGAGAAGAAAAAAAATTAACCTTATTAAGCCATAATTTACTGCCCTATATGTGAATATTGATGAGGTTCACTATAGAAACATTGCCAGTCCATAACAATTGACTTAAATGTCTGCCCTAGATACAGTATTTTTCTTACAATTAGAACATAAAATTTTTTTCCACCCCCACCAAAAAAAATGGTGGGGGAGGTAAAAAAAAAAATCAAGTGCAGCATTCGCCAGCAGATGACTCTTCTTCCTCACTCGCCTAAAGGAAATAGATTCCAGAGCTCTATTTCTTTGCCACCACACACTGGGCACTTTTCAGTTGACAAAGTCAGTCACATCTATTTCACCTTCTTTTTTCCTGTCAATCCACTCGTCAGACTAGCAAATGTAATCTGCCCAAAGAAGAAAACGTCTTTTTTATGTTGCTCTTATCTCACTTTTTATGTCTCTTCAAGCAGGCCAGAATTTGTATATGTGCAAATCCTGTCTTGTAGAGACGAGACAAGCACTCATAAATTGCGCCCCCAAGAACGGCGATATTTTCTTTTCAAGCACTTTGCATGCAAGACACTTCCGTGCTCATTTCAATCTCCGGGTTAAGTCATTTCTTTTGTCACAATACATATTACTACTACACTCCCCCCTGATCTCATGATCACATATGATACAACCAGGGGGTGCTCTCTTGCATTGCGTGCTTCTTCGCTGGGGTATAGCCACAGGGTTTTCATCAGATGAGTCATCAAAAGAAGAGATATTGGCTGCATCTATGCTAGGCGCTGGCATATCTGATAGTTATAACTCTTTCATTCTCTGAAGACACATCAGAACAATCCATCGGAGGGCCTGGTCCAATCATAGGCCACAGATCTTTGACATGGCGTGGCATTCTGTCAATCAAGAGCTAGTAACTCCAGTGACATGCCCAACCTTGTATTTGGTTGTACATCACTCATGGGGGACCTTTACCCACACTTGGTGGTCTGTTTTGAAGACAGTCCATTGTCAGTCAGATGCCAGTGCTGACATTCCATCAATCCCTTTCAGCCGTATGTGATAGCAATGAATCATATTGGCTGGTGCTGTAGTATGGAATACACCACTTTTGATAGAGCACACTGTTTTCTGATGCATATCCTTTTCACAGTCCCGTGTCATCGCTCGATGATGCTGTTGCACAAGGGAATGTGTGCACAACAGAACCGGAGCTGGACTCCCTACTTGTTCGGGAAATTCTTAAACAAGCTTCTGTGAAAGGCAGTGTTGTTATCCATCAAAATTTCAGCTGGCAGGTCCCACTCGCAAAACAGTGCTTTCAACAGGCTGATCACACTTACTGCATTCTGCTAGCGGAGATGTCACCAGATGTTAAACCAAGTGGGGCTTCAATAAATTAATGTCAAAAAATGGGCTCCCTTATAATGGGTAATGTAGATCGCTACCCGGTACCATGTCTCATCAACATCCAGAGCATCCTCTGGCCAGTGCACAGGTGATGGGTTGATTGACTGACATTCCTCACGCTCCCTGACGATGGTTCTCACAGTTGCCTTGGAGACTGCAGGGTTAATTTGCTTTACAAAGTAGAGTGTCCGCCTCACACCAGGATGGCCACTCTGTTGGTGTATAGTTCTGATTTGGTCAAATCCAACCGAGCTCACAAATGCAGTGTAAGTAGGTTGTATAGGTTCAGTGTTCCTCCTAATTGCATCACCCCACCTCTGAAGCACCCTCATCAGTCAATCTGCTTTGTTTTAGCTAGATTTAACCAAGGTCACATCAATCAATAATGCATATTCGTTTACCAGTTTCATCAGCATGTTGAGCCATTGTCAGATGAGCATCTCGCTTGCTGCCTTTGTTTGCACTCTGGCCCTCCCTGTGAGGGTGACACCCATTTATGGACACAAGCGGAATCTGTGAACAGGTGCAAGGTAGTCGCTTTCCAGAGGATTGCCAAATTCACTCCTTTAATAATGGCATCAAGTTCTGCAATGTTAACATGTTGGGAGTCCTTTTCTGGCCGTAACTAACAGGTGTCCTCTACCATGTTCCCACCACATTCCAATGACACACCGGCAGCAAGTGAGCTTGTGTTGACCCATACACCAAAGCCTTGACCATTGACACCCCATTTGCCATGTGCTGGGTCCTCCTTGTGCACTCTGGTGAGAACCTCCTTGATCATGGTGTTGAGAGGAACATCGTCAACTTTGTTGTCCCAACCAGCAGTAACCTTGGATGCTTTCTGCTTGATGAAGGCCATGGCTACACAAAGCCATTCACCTGCATGAAGATGCCTAACCAGCTTGCTGCATAATGAAAATACATTGCATTGGGTGATGACGCAAGGCATATCTGGGATCCCGTTCCTTCCTTTCCAGTAGAGTGTGTGATGCTCCCTCCAGACCTGTAGATCAAACACTCACACACCATCCTTTAGCTGTCAAGATAATCTTTCACATGTGCTGTGGGCACAACACTCTCGTCCACGTATATGTCATCAATGTAGGCAGACATTGCATGTTGTATGCATTAGTCTTTCGTTAAAATGGTGTCAACAATTGTCTGCATGATGGAGGGGACCACATTAAGTCCAAATCCCATACGGGTCAGACAATACCTCCATCTACTAATTAGCACGGTTTGATAGGGCCACAGCGATCGGCGCACATGTACTTGAAGATATGGCTTTCGAAGATCTAACACCGACACGTTCGAACCTGCTCATCGCCACTCTCTCAACTTTTGTGCACATACATCTGCACGAGCTGTGAATGCATCCACATGCTCATTCAATTCTTGATAGTCAAGCACAGGTCTTACTTTTTCTTTATTCAGTTGGATGACTGCTATCAGTGGGATCAGACCCTTTGGGGGCCCAAATTCCTCTTCTGGGTAAGGTACCAACCACCCATTACTGACCCATGTCTGTAACTCCCTATCATATTCTGCTCGAGCTCTAGCAGGAACGTTGTATTTGGAAACTGTTGCATAATTTCCCTGGTGGTTGATTACCAGACCACTTCCATGACACCATCCAGGATTTGGTGTGTTGATCGAATTCAGCACTAAAATCTGGTTCTTCCAATTTTATTGTAGCACTCAAAGTGAGAGCTGTCTCAGAAAAATGCATATAAGTCAACCATTCATCCATGCTTATAATATTACTGCCGCATAAGGTCCTTGATAAAATTCAAAGAAAAATCAGCAACATTATTGGTCCCGATCTGGCAGTTTCACTTCAGTCACTTTCCTACTGCTATAAGTTTACCTCTCTGTGTCTTCTATAAATATTTTAATTGTTTGGATGAGCTCTTCACTATGGTACCTAGAGTTTTTGAATTTAAGTGCTGCACTAGACTGGCATCAAGATCTCATCAATTTACAGTTGAGCTGGCTAGATGTAACTGTAAATTCTATGCTAACAGTTTCTTTTCTTGCACTTCTTGCTTATGGAACTCCCTTCCGGCTCCATGCTTTCAAGCCAACTTTAATCTGCAAAAATTTCAATTGCTAATCATCCTGATTACTCCTTCCTCTTCATGGTCATTATTAATGTGTCTCTTCCTAATTCTTTAACACCCTTTAACCCTTTATGGCTTTACTGCCTTGCATGGGATAAAACAGATTAAAAAAATAAAAAAAAAGAACAAGTTTTTGATTAGATAGAATAATGAAACTGGTATGGTTGATTGGTTGGTTGGCTTTTATGGCATATCAACCACTGTAGGTCATTTAAAGCCAAATTTAGTTTATATATATATATATATATATATATATATATATATATAGTACTAGTAAACGTATAGCTGGAAACATTATTTTTTTCAAAAACGTATACCTGGCAACAATATCTTTTTCAAAAACGTATAGCTGGCAGTTTTTTCTCTCCACTATTAGGATATCTACTAACTGTCCCATAGTCAGATGTGGCACAAGGCCTAATTTAATGTGGGCTAACTGAGCCCGTAAGCATGACCAAAAATTCCACTTATAAAACGGTGTCAAGTAGCTGTTTCCAGAGACAAGACTCTGCCTTTCAACATAGCCTCGTCTGGGAATCCTCTCTGCCTCCAGGCAGAGAGTTTGACCAGCAGAGCTGGAGATGAATCTTCAACTCTAGACTCCACTATTATTGATGCCATACGGTAGGAGAGGATGCTTATCAATTAATTGTTGCATAATTTTAAGATATGTATAAAAACTGATGAATAAATGAAATGAAAAACAAATACTGAAAGTTTGGCTGCAGTAGCTGAAAAAAGCAGCAGAAATTGCAATCATAAAAATCATTTTTTTTCTTTAGAGATTAAAATTTTTTTTTTAATGAAGATTTAATTTTTTTAACTGCAAGTACAAAATTTTTTTTTGAATTTGAAAATTTCTTTTCATTGTAAAAAAAAAAAATTCAATTTTTGGAGCATTTTTTTATTACTTAAAATGTATGCCAGTAATTTATAGGTATTTGTAGGTATTTAATATGTGTTCAATATGGCCAGAGATAGAAAATAAAGAAAATCTTACAAATTGTTTTTCATCAATTTAAAGTGAGGAAGTTTTTCTTTTATGATCATGGAAAAAAACATTTAACTTTTATGTCTCAGACAGACCCACAAATATTTTGATAACAAAAATTGCAGGACTGGTGCTTGAGGCATTTAATATGAAGGTAAAAAAAAAAAAAAAAAAAAAATTCCAAGTTGTGTTTCAGGATAGAAATCCTGCTGGCTTGGGTGTGAAAGTGAAGATTACTGACCTGTCGTCGTAGTAGGTGAAAATACTGAGCTGCTGTGGTTGGATTGACAATTTCCATATTGACATCATCCCCGTCCACTCCATCTTCACGGCTGTCACAAAGCTAAACCAAAAGATAATCAGAAAACAAGTCATAAATGATAACATTGATGTGAAATTATTTGTTATGCTGAGGCTAGTGCTGTGGAATCTTGTAAGAGATGCTTTAGCAATTGTAAAATTCATTCTATGAATTTTATGCCACCATCCTGACCCAAAACATAATGGTTGCATTAGTACTAAAGTGGGCATAAAGTGGGGGATCAATTTTGTATTGTTATTTAGTAATAAACTGATCCCTACAGAAATGCTACATTTTAATATACTAGTACTATTGATCTTATGCAAAATAAATTATTATGTTAGCAATCTTGTATGGTGACCCCAGTTGCACCTGTCCAAGGCTAATGCAGTGGAACCTTGTAGAAGATGGTTTAGCAATTGTAAAATTCATAGTGAATTTTATCAGGAGTGCCATCATTTTGATCCAAACAAAATAGAAATTAGGTTTTAATTAATTCTTTTTATTTATTTGTAGTTTAAATATGCCACATTGTTTCCAGTACTAAGTTAGCAAGAAAAGGGTAGATATTGAAATAGCCTGATTGTATATTAATTGCAGGGGACTCATTAAGTATACATTAATGAATAATTTAAAAAAAGAAAAAAAAAAAAAAAAAAGAAAAAAAGAAAGGAAAAAAAAAAAGGAAGAAAAAAGAAAAAAAAAAAGAAAAAAAAAAAGAAAGAAAAAAAAAGAAAGAAAGAAAAAAAAAAAGAAAAAAAAAAAAAAAAGAAAGAAAGAAAAAAAAAAGAAAAAAAAAAAAAAAAAAGAAAAAAAAAAAAAAAAAAAAGAAAGAAAGAAAGAAAAAAAAAAAAAGAAAGAAAAAAAAAAGAAAAAAAAGAAAAAAAAAAAAAAAAAAAAAAAAAAAAAAAAAAAAAAAAAAAAAAAAAAAGAAAAAAAAAGAAAAGAAAAAGGTGTCTTCCAGTTCAAAATTGTAAACATGAAAGTTTTGGTAGCGTACAAGTGCATTAAGTTTATTATTAAATTCTTATTTTAAAAACACTATCTAAAAAAACAAAAATTTATGTGACATGTTCTCAGATAAAAGGTATTATGACTATGGATGCTCACAAAATCAAAAATTCAGACAATCAATAAAAAAAAAACATAAAAATGCAAACAAAACTTGGACACAATTGATAGAATACCATCCAAGGATATTTAGTCTTTATGTATTATCAAAGATACACAAACCCAAACCTAATAACTAAAACAATGGTTTAATATCATCAGTATAGACGGTGCTCTTCACAAATTAGCAAAAGGCCAAGACAAAATTTTAACAACTCTTTTAGGAAGAATGAACTTCTCATGCCTAAAATAATTCTGGTAATCCCATTAAAAAAAATGAAAAATACAAAAAACATAGTCGTGGTTAGCTTAGATATTAAATATTTATCCATTAACATACCCGTTGGCAAATGTATAAATCTTCTAAGACACCATCTTGTAAAATTAAAAATGTCTCCAAGAAAGTAATTAAATATTTGTTGTCTTTGCACAAACCAATTTTTTTTTCACATTAGATATTTATTTTACAAACAAAAATTGTCAATCAGGCCTATTTCAGATATCATACCACAAAATGTTAAATATTTTCACTATATGGTAATGGTAATATTAGGAGTTTCCTTATAAGGAAACATTTAGTATTCACTGACTGAACAACCAGTGATGACACCTGACTAATATATTTGAAAAAACATTATCAGATTTCATAATTAAACTTATAATAAACATAATTTAAAGAAAGAAAAAAACCTATAATTGAATTCATGTAAGAAAAACCAAAAATAATATCACCTGATCTTTTCCTGATCCTTTATTAATTTGACCTAAAACTAAATGTATTAAAAGGCAAGGCTCGAGAACCTCTTTATTTATTTTTAAAATCACTTCCTGTAAAACTTCTGTTGGATTTATCTCTTCACTTTGGTCACCTTTACTCCAAGTAATATTATATATTAATTATATATATGTATATATATATATATATATATATATATATATATATATATATATAACAATGAACTCTCCCGTCGGTTTCGACATATGAGGATCTGACATATCTCAGTTATGAAAGTTTGTGCGATAATCTTAAGTGGCATTTAAGACCCGCTAGTGATTTACAAAGGGGGCCACATATGGAGCAAGTGTGAGGATTGTGAAATGAGATCACTGTTAGATTGGCTAATCTTTTAGATCTTGCTCTCACTTCTTGAAGAGGATTCAGACAAGTGGATTGAAAATTTCTGAAAAGTTCTGAGTCCACTAAAACACGTTGATCTCTATTATACCCACTCCAAAGCTAAGGGTGTTATGTGGTATATTGACTGCTGACAAGTTGCTTCCCAGTTTGTTTTTGTATCTTAGCCATGGGCATCCTACATTCCTGTAGCCCTGATCTAACTGGCTCTACATTAGGATCTTGGGTATCCTGTCATCAGACACTCTCAGACCAGTCCACCATAACTGAGACTGTATGATAAAAGTCTCGATTCCTCCAATATTACAACTGTTAAACAGGTCTATGTTAGATGTCCTATCTTGAACTCCACAGATTGCATGCAGACAGCTTTTATGGAAAACATCTAGCTGGCATATATGGTACCTGTATGGAGTCTACGACTCTGAGCCATACAAAAGGATGGCAAGTACAACATCTCTGTAAACCCAATTTTTCGTATCCAGTCGAATACCCCGCTCATTCCACAAGCGATAATGAAGTTTGTTGAAAGCACTGGTAGCCTTAGCAATCTAATGCATGATTTCATCATCTAAAGTTCCACTGTAATTGACTTTGCTACCAAGATAGGTGAAAGACTTTACATAGTTCAGGGGTTTAATATATATATATGAGTCTAGCTCAACGATTGGCCAATAATAATCTTATAATTATTTCCATGCAAATAACTTAGCAGTGCCACCTGTGTAGGTCTACCTTTTTCAAACTGCCATTTTGTTTACTGATTTTTATTTCTACCCAAATTCTGTACAGATAGACAAAATACTTCTCTTGGTAAAGGGAAAAATTTGATTAAACAACAAATTCTGAAATTTTTTATATGAAAATTTTTGCCCACCATTTTTTTCACCCTTTCATTTGACTTTTAAATATAAAGATTTGAAAAACAAACAAAAAGATCTTCGTACTTGCAAAAATCTTTCCATCCTGCAAGAAGAATGCTCAGGCCCAGCGCCATCAAAACCATGTGGCAATAACATCACAATTCCACTCTGAAGCAGCCATTTTGCTAGAAAACAAGAGATTTGATGAAAAACAATATTTCCCACAAGACAATTACGCATATAAGAGCTCTGTCCTATTCATAAGAATTGCTTAATTCTTGACCATAGACAATTCCTTTCTGACAGATTTTCAATGAACAATAAATAGCATGCATGATAAATCAATTTTAGAATTCAAGATTAAAAAACAAATCATCAATGAATAAGTACTGAAGAAGTAACAATTCCATATATTGATAATTATGATGAGGATTTCTGATGCAGTGTGTTGGTTAATGAGCTGCTCAAAGAAGCTACATTTATTGTAGCGAATTTGATCTTCACTAGGTGTTCCTCCTTGAATATGTTTTGTGCCAGGTTAAGTTAAATTTAGTAAATATCAGCTTAGTGCCATGACGGCTAATGTTTTTCCTATTTCAAAGTAGCAATTTACATGCAACAGTAGGTCAAAAGCCGCCACAATGATGAGAGCTGCCATGACGACAGCCAGGGACCAGGGCAGGAGCTGCCACAATGATGACAGCCAGGGACCAGGGTAGGAGCTACCACAATGATAGCCAGGAACCAGGGCAAGATCTCCGATAACACACAGAGCTCAATAATTTACACTAAATTTTCCCTACAATGTTATTTATTTCTGGATATGAAGCACCCAGTAAGAATCCCCCGAAAGAGAGCACCCAGTAAGATTACAATAGTAATGAAAGCTTAGGGTTTTTTTAAAATATTTGATTATCTTAGTAAGATCATCAAATATTTACTAAGCTTAGTCTGACAAAAGGCTAAAAGTCATAGGGTACCCAGTGTAGGTTTAACTAACAAATTTGTCTTATGGAAGATTGATATTTAAAAATATTTACTAATCTTAGTTTGATTTGACATAAGGGTATAAAAATAAGGCAACATTACAACTACAACTAATTGGTTTAGCCAGATTAGCTTACAACTCATTACTATATCAAGAGTATATAGAGAAATCAGTTGAGGAATACTGACACTACACAATCTTCCAAGTAGTAAGAGTCTGTTTGTCTTGAAAAAAATCAGCATTTAAAATCTTGGTTTTTACTTGCATTTTGATAATCAACCCAAATGCTAGTGGAAAATACACCACTTCCTCAACTATAAAAGCAGGTCCTAAACTAACTGTAGTCTGGTACAAGGTAAAAAAAATATGGAGCACCCAGTAAGAATCCTCGAAAGTAAGAATTACAATAGTAATGAAAGCTTAGGATTTTTTTTAATATTTGATTATCTTAGTAAGATAATCAAATATTTACTAAGCTTAGTCTGACAAAAGGCTAAAAGTCATAGGGTACCCAGTGTAGGTTTAACTAACTTTAAGAGTAACAGCCTGCTAAATATATACAGAGGTTGATATATCGCTAAGCAAAATCAACCAAATCTGCAAAATAAGCTTGTTAACCATCGACAAGGCAACAAAATCACTGGCATCAACTAGAGTTTCATTTTGGCACAGATAAAAGAAGCATAATTAATCTTTAGTTAATTCAAGTAACGTAAAGAAAAATTAAAGAGAGACAGAATAATAACTGTGAGAAGACATCTGCATAGTTCATAGGCATATTTTTTGTTGGTTTATTTTGCAGTTGAACAAACAAACTATAACTTGTATTTTGCTTACAATAACAATCTTGTATCAAAGATTATTTTTAAACACATTTCAGTTTGTTTATTTTCATTTGAGCTTTTCTGGCTAAATTGAAAGCTACCAATGTGAAAGTAATAAGCAACAAAGATTCTCCTTACAATATCAGAAAAATCTTGCAACAGTAAAATCCAGTTCAACTAAATTGGAATAATCCACTTGTAGGTGAGGTGGGCAGCTTCCATAATTCTGCTAAGAGAAAGTTTACTTACACTTCCACATTTAAAAAAATTTTTTAAATTATTAAGCCCCAAAAAACATTTTAGGAGAACACTTCTTAATATTAAAAAGGGACGCTCCATACTTAGTAAGGCAATCTATCAACTGTTTCCTGCTTTCACATCACAGAAACTTTATGATCTGCCCATTCTGAATTCTTTCTTGCCACTAATTTCAATCCAATCATTTTTCTCTGACAGATTGTCGGAGTTGCAGTTGACACAAATCCTCCTTTATCAATTCCTTGAACCAGCAGAGGAACAGGTCTTTTCGAAATATGACCTCTCATTCATAAAGAAGTCCTCAAAAAAAAAAATCTTAACACGTCAGAGGGACTAGCAAAAAAAATCCCATTTTAGTTAGGCTATTTTACAAACCTAGTTGTAATATACTTCTAGTCATTTTAGACCATAGTTATCTTTGGCTAACCTTGTAGTATTTTTTTTTAGAGACTTTTCAGTTAGCTTAGCCAATTTCTCTTGCTGGTCCCCTCGACACAAGACAGTGATTTCTCCCTAGCTTCGAGGAGGCTGTCGGCGGCCGCAACACCACTTCCACAATAACACCAATCTAATCTACAGGCCCCATTTAAAACTTCATTGGCCAAGGGCGCCCTATCTCTGGGCTGTGTATTAAGTTACGCTCCCATTTCTTTTGTCTGCCAACTATGACGATAGTTGGGAACTTTTAGAATTTCTCTCTCTTCCTTCCCAACACGTCAAGTTGGCATCCCGGCAATGACAAACAACGTTGGCAAACCATGAACTGCTGCAACAAGTTGGCATCCCGGCAATGACAAACAACGAGTTGGCAACACGAACTACAGAAACAAGTTGGCACCCACAACATATTTTAAGCTTCAACAACCAACAAAGATCATCCTGGCATCAATCAACAAATCAACAACCACCATGTTGCGATCATCCTGGCAACAACTCACATCAGCGTCAACCCCCAACAACGATGATCCTAGCAACTGCCAACCTCGACCATCAATGCCTGTCACTAAAACTTCTGCAGCTTCCAGCACCTCCACCGTTTCCGACCATCTTCATTTCCAATTCCTTTTAGAATAAACCTGTATATCATATATATCCTCGTTCTGTCGTCCATATTGTTTCACCGTATAGATATAAACGTCTTCAAAAAAATGTTAACCGGCCTCTTGAAACCTCTGTTCACCCCCACCCTTCCGTGATACGGGCCCACTGGACCGCCACAAGGCATATAAATATTTTAATGACTTCACTACCTTAAAGAGCAGTCTGCAGTTGGTGACACAAATCAGGTTTTACCTGTTATCAATTCAGAAAACTGTGCTGAAATGAAAATTGCAAGAAATAGAAAAGTTCATAAAGTCATCTGAAATATAATAAAAAATAAAAAAAATAAAAAAGTCAGAATACTAGTCTGAAAAAAAAAATATCATTGAATCAAATGTCATTTTTAAAACTAAGAAAAAAATCTTTTGCCATTTTTCTCAAATTTGTTAGTAAAAAGAAAGTATGAAATTTGTGGTGTGAAGATAGAAATAAACAAGACAGTCAAACACCTGATTTCAACATTTCAACATACAAATGCGTATGTATAGATATAACACCACCCGTATACATACATGTGTCATAGCCGAGGCTGCCCACATATGTTTATATATGTATGAGTCCCGACGGACGACCAAGTGTGTATATATGCCTGCATACATTGATGTTTTGCGTTAGCATGACGAATGACAAAACGATTGAAATTTCCCCACCACTTCCACAATAATCTCCAATACCTGCTCCAAAGCTACATAAACCCAAATTTTTAAAACATTAATCAGTTTGTCTGACGATCGCTAAAGCCATGAAACCCAGGGTCACAAACTCACATCTATCAACCAAATATATATATATATATATATATATATATATATATATACACACACATGTGATTGAAAAGTAACTCCCTATTTTGCATACAGTGGCCAGCCAGGATTCCTGACTTTTAAAGACCCTGATGTTTTTCTTTGGGGTTACATTAAAGAGCAACTCTACCAAACCATGATTTTGGAAGAACTTGAAGGGTGAATACAAGAAGTTATGTTTTCCATTCCACAAAAGATCCTGGTGAAATCAGTTGACGCAATTCCTGGGCTGGTAGTAAAATCTGGTGCCCACATCATATTTTAAATAAAGCCTCATACTAAATGCTTGCATCTCATATCCATTTCTTGTAAAAATTATAGTTAATAAATAAATTATAAGTATTTTAAAAAGAGGAGTTTACTTTTTATGCCATGCATGAATTTTTTTAAATAATCATGTATCTTTTCGATACATGACTGATGAAATTAGGAATTTTCCCACATTTGGTTGCCATTTCTTTAACAGTAGACCAGTTGCCATCCAAGGCTATAGAACCTGGTCTGTCTTTGCTATTAACCGACAGCTGGGGGAACAGAAGAATTGGATTCATACCTTTCTCAAGGGTATTTAGCTCGTAAGTTTGATTTTTTTTAATGGATTTGACTGGAATTTGAACTTGGCTCTCCATTCATTATTCAATCAATCATAAAAAATATCCATTACTCCTCCATGCCTCCATTAAATAAACACAAAATTCAGTCACCATATATATATATATATATATATATGGTTTTTACATTTAACTAAAAAAAAAGTAACCACAGGCAGTGTGAAATTTGAACTGTTCCTTCTAAAAAAAAATGCTTTGACTTTGAGAGAGGAAACACACTTTTCTTATCACTCCGACAGCCACAAGGCATATAAATAGTTCAGAGACATCAACTGAAGATTGTGTTGAACTGTCATTAACTTTGTTTCTTTCTTTACTCTTTTGCAGCACGTCTTGTTAAGACATTTATTAATTCATGTTTGTTTAAATTTCATGTGTTCTTCTTATTTCTACCAGACTCATTTGTCCACCAAAACATTGCAAAAATAATAATTCTTTCTGTTTCGCAACTATATATATATATATATATATATATATAAAAAAAGGCTCAAACATTAATATTCCATGGTTATAATTTATTACATTGGAATCGTAATCACGATCCAATTCATCAGACCTACAAATTCAAAAAGAAATCGCAAAATATAATTCCGGGTATAAAAAAACAAAATTTTAGTGAGAGTATATGTGTGGGAGTGGGAAACAAGTGTGAGAGGGAAATGTATGAAAGCTCTAGAGAGAGGTGCAACAGAAGAAATTTGAATTTTAACCATGGAATATTAGTGTTTGAGCCTTTTTTATTATATTATTACTCTGTCCTGGACATTGAGTTCTACTTGGATTCTATCCTCTTGGAATTTTATATATATATAATAATAATAATAATAATAATAATAATAATGGACTCTCCTGTCAGTTTCAACGTATGAGAATCTGATTCAGTTATGAAATTTTGTGCGATAATCTTGTGGCATTTAAGACCCGCTAGTGATTTACAAAGGAGGCCAGATATAGAGCAAGTGTGAGGATTGTGAGATGAGATCATCGTTAGATTGGCTGACCTTTTAGATCTTGCTCTCGCTTCTTGAAGATGATTCAGACAAGCAGATTGAAAATTGCTGAGTCCACTAAAAAAAACAAATTGATCTCCATTCTACCTGCTCCAAAAAATATAAGCACTCAAGGGTGTTATGTGGTATATTAAACGGATTTTAAGTTGCTTCTCAGCTTGTCTTTGTATCTTAGCCATGGGCGTCCTACATTCCTGTACCCCTGATCTAACTGGCTGTACATTAATATATATATATATATATATATATATATATACACACACATGTGTATATTGACCACTAATATTATATATATGAAATTTTTTTCTATTATTTTAGTAAGAAACTGATCCTTCATCATTTTGTGTTGTAGTTAAAGAATTTTAAAGAACTTACAGATGTCACATGATTTCATTTGAAAGGAACATGTTACATTCTCATTTTATGAAATCCTGGGCAACGCTGTGTCATTCTTCTCATGTATATATACATACTAAAAATCATACTCTAAGCATCAAGTTCTGTATACTTACTTTCTCCACTGGTCACATATGTGTCAATGATTGGCTGAGCACCATTAAAGAAATCTCCAAACTGGGCTTCCCAAATAACCAGGTTTTTGGGGTTCTCTAAACTCATGCCATATTCAAAGCCAAGAACAGCTTCCTCAGACAAAACACTGTTAGCCACCTACAAATGCAACAAAATTCAATATTGGTCAACTTCATTTTAGTATTTGCACACACACACACATACACACAGTATTGTCTAAAATTCTGGGACAAAATATTATTTATTATGCAAATGAAGTGACATTTTTTTTTAAATAAGTGCAGATCTAGTGTAGAAGTAAGTGAAAGAATGAACAGTGAAATTAGGAATGATTGATTTGTTTTCCAACTATTTAATGCATGGTGTGTGTGTGGGGGGGGTAAGATGCGTGATTCGTATCTTTTCCAAGGGTATTTGCGTATAAGAGAATGTAACAAACCCCACACTGGAACAGTACAGTCAATAAATAATAGATTTATTTATCTCAATTTCATTGGTTGAATACATAAGATTTAGAATTATGTATTATTTTGATTTTTTTTTTCAAAGTATTTGCTTCTTTGTTTTGAAAATTCATGTCTTTTATTCAAATATTCTATAATCATAAAAAATATCAATAGTTTCAAGAACGTTAAACTAAAAAAATAAACACAAAATATGACTAATTCCACCAGTTAAATAGTAACATGAATTCAAAGATAATTTTACATTTAACTAAAAAAAAAGTAACTAAAGCAGTAAAACATTTTGAAAAAACTACAATATTAAAAAAAAAAATTCAGTTTGTTAAAAAATATCGTAGTGTAAATAAAATCAATTTGAAATCAATGGCTGTCTGAAATGTAAGAAAATTCAAAGAAATGTTTAGTCTTCACCGATGTTAACACATGAAAATATTAAATGAAAAAGAATATAAGTGACTCATTGTAATTTTTCAAGGAACTGACATGGTTATTATATATAAAACAAAGGGAAGCAAAGATTTCTGTTGTAATATATCTTTGTATTCCATACCTGTGTTCGTGTTATTCTTTCATTGGTTCTAACTTTGGACCATCACCATGGTACAAGGAACTTGGACCATAACAGTAACTTTTTGGCAAATGATGCAAACATTACTGACAGAAGGATTTTATACAAGTGAAATTGAAAACTTTTTAAAAGGAAGTTTTTTTTTCATTTTTTATGTTCCATTGAATGTATGTTTTGCAATATTTTGTGTATTTGTTTTTAAAAAAAAAAAAAAAAGAAAGTTTATCTTTACTTTTAATTTCATAAATTAAACATTTCATAAGATTAAATTGTTAAAAAAAGAAATGCTAAGAAAGTCTATAAGAAAATCTCTACATTTTAAGAATCAATAATGAAGAAGGCTGGAGAATGAACCAGCCGAAATAGAAATGTAGTAGTTATTACGCACCTCAAATTTTCCAGTTTGTGACGGGACCATATGATTTAAAGGGATTATTATATCATCCGTAGTTTGATCTACAATCATTGCATGTCTGTGACTGAAAGTGCCACGACCAACATCCTGCCCACTGATACGCACATTGAAACCTGGCAAGTTAAAAAAAAAAACAATATTATGGTAGTAGTTATAGTCTCAGCTGGTGAGTCTAAGATCTTTAAATACAATATTGTTTCCAGGACAAGAAATTAATGTTCTGATTAAACAAACACTACAAAAGAATTAATAGATTCATTTTTAATCTGACATTTTTATTACTTCAAACGTTATTTTTAGTGGATACTCGTGTTTGAAATAGATGCTGTTTGTTTTTTTTTTAATTATTAAACAGTGTGTATTACATCTACCGGTGTATGCACTTGAGAAAACTTACTAAAAAGAATGTAGGAGAAACTACTGTCTGATCTAGCATGCTTTAGACAGCTCAGCCAAGAAGAGCCTCATAGTCCAGCAAGTTTCCATTTGTCTTTTTAAGTAATGCACATGTCCCCAATCAGATTTTTCTCAAAAGCTATATTTTCTAAGTTTTGTATCCCAAATGTAAACAAAACAATTTCTAAAGAATTAATGGATTCATTTTTAATCCAACAATTTTTTTATTATTTCAATTGCTATTTTTAGTGCATACCCATGTTTGAAATAAATGTTTGTATTTTTTTTTTTAATTATTAAACAATATGTATACCATCTACTGGCATGTATGCCTGAGAAAACTTTAAAAAAAAAAAAAAAAAAAAAAAGAAAAAAGAGAATGTGCTCTGGCAGGGTTTGAACCTGCATTCCCCCTTTGTAGGAGAAACCACTGTCTGATCAGGTGCGTTTTAGTCTGCCCAGCCACAGAGAGTGTCACAGCCCAGCAAGGTTCTTAAAAGAATAAATAAAAACTTGATAAATAGAAGTTCTATGACTAAGCAGTTTAAAGTATGCTGAATCAAACACAGGTATCCACTAAAAATAACAGTTGAACTTCACACTTTTGAAATAAGAGAAAATGTAAATCCTGAAGAAATGTTTTTTTCTTTTCTGGGTCGAGTAGTTATTATTATTTACATGCAGATTAATGCAAATTAATTATTTACATGCAGATTAATGCAGATTTGTTGTCAATGGGAAAGCATAGAAGAAAGGCTTATTCCCTCCATTTATGTTTCCCATATTATGGGTATTATTATATCCATGATATTGTTGCAGTCACTGTTGGCCATTCCCACACAAGAACGAATAGGGCACTTTGCTCTTGATCTTTTCATTGTGTTCTCTATATACTATATAATTTAATTTCATTTAGTTTTAGAATTGATCTAATGACTTTTTAGTTCCTTTTGTGTTATGAACCTAGTTGTAATATACCTCCTGACCATTTTTACACCTTCATTTTTCGTAACAAATCTCAGCTTATTTTTCCTTGAGATTTTTAGTATTTTGCAAGACCTGTAGTTGTTGTTCGTCTCACTGAATGTAACCTGGCAACTTCTTGCACTGAATAGTAACCTGGCAACTTCTTTTTGCAAAAAGGTTTAAGATAGTGAAGACCAGAATGGGTCAATTCTTTAGTTTGAGATAGGACTTGTGAAGACCATTTCTACCCCTTTTAGCCTGGCATTCTGTTCCTACTTGCTGCCTGCATATAGACTTGCTTGGGACATAATTCTGTGAACAGGAAATGGTATGTCTTGGGTTTTCCCAAATTGAGTAGATAGCCAGAGATAGTTTTTTTTTTTATATATATCAGGGAAAGATGTGGGGAAAACATCACCATGGTGCTTGTAAGCTGTAGCATATGCTGGAGGAGGCAGTCCTAGCCTGAGTCAAGGGACCTGGTCTAAAAATGCAACTACTTGGTTTGACTCCTGTAAACTGAATTAAATTGACTGCCACTTTCATCATTGTATGGAGTGACATCACTAAGCAGCCATGACACATGTGACTTATCTCAACCAAAGGGAGAGAATCGTCTTTTGTATTGCTACATTGTTATCACAACATTTCAGCCCTTGTGCCCTCTGGCCTTTATCAGGTGTATATCAATCCAGGTAACCTGCAAGGAATTCTGAACTGTACCTTTTTATTTAATCTACAGATGTAGACAGTTCTCATTCTGCTGCCCATGTCTAGGGATATCTCGTCTAGTTCTGACATTCCTGTACAGATGTAGAGACCTAAAGCTAATTCCATTGTGCTTATCAATCAAAACATTAGTCAGTTCCAGGAGTGCACAAAGGGTAGTGAAAAGACCTGTAGGTTATCTGGATCAACATACACCTGATGATGGTCAGAGAGCATAATAGCCAAAATGTTGTCATAACAACAACAAGAAAGATGAGGACAATAGTCGGCATGGAAATAACAACTCCTTACACCGGAAATTCAAACAGAAGCTCCTCTTTTAATATTATAGAGTCAGGTGAGGTACAAGTAATAGTGATAATCTTTGGCATCTGATATCACAATTTAACATATAAAGTTTTATTTATTTTATTTTAAGCCATTAAAATATTACTGCCATCAAATACTGACTTAAAATAATTGTTTAAAAAAAAGAAATTATCAATAATCTCAATAAAAACAAATCTGCTTGTTGTTTTATTATATACATAGAAATCCCACTTAACCTTAGGATGTCTTTTAATAACTTGAGTCTCTTTAATGCTTTTGAAATTCATAAATTGGACGTGTACAAAATTCAGAAAGGGAAATTTCCAAGAAAGGGGAGATAATTCAGTGAAGATTATTTTTATGCTCTCCAAAGTTAATTTAATGTAGACTGTTTAACAGCATATCAACTCCTTATGGGTCATTTAATGCCAAAACATTATTTTCTTAGTAGGTTTGGTGTTTTTTTTTGTTTTTTTTTTATTATGAAGATATATTGCTTGTAATTTTTTCTAATGTATTTTTATATTTTCTTATTTTGACCCCAGTTTTGGTGTTCACTATTTGCCCATAGCTGGGACCCTAACCAGTGCTACCACCTTGGGTCAGGGTGGACCTGGGATCAACAGCAATCAGAGGCCTTGCTGCCAGATGTAGTCTATTGTCATACTCAGTATGATTCAAAGTAAGTATTTATTTATACAGCTATTTGAATGGACTTCAACATAAGACCAGATTTAAAGACAGAATACCAAATGTATATGGGATTAGAGGCCAAAAAATATAGAAAAATGGCTAAAGCTCACTCAGCATTTTTGCATTTGGGAACATCTCGTGCTATTTTTAGTATATCTTCATTATTTGCACAAACATGAGCAAATAATGATAACATTTTTATTTTAACAGAAAGTTGATGTTATTGAAAACAATTGTATTGCATCATTATTTCTTATTGTGTATAAGTGAATACAAATGATCTGTTGATTAAAGTGAAGTGCAGGATGACTTGTTTGGAAACCCTTAACTCTCAGACACATTTGTTTATTGCCAGCGATCATTTTAGTTTTGTTCTCATTTCAATATTCTTTTCTACATTAACCACTAAAATTGTTTTGAAGTAACTAGAAATTTAAGCTTGCTCTTTCAATAAGTTGCCTTAACACTGGCATGCCACAATAGTCAATAGAGGAGATGGACACTACCAAGTAACTCCTCTTTTGCTAGGGATGCCATGAAATTCTTCCCTGTTGTTATATACTATAAGCCAACATAGAACTTTGAGAGAATGTTCATTGTGTCAGAAAGCTGGTTCACTTGCTAGTATCTATCTTACACATTTATAACTCTACCATTCGTCTACATATTGAATATTGCTGTTACATATGGTCTGGTGCTTCTACTATGTATTTAGAGATTAAAAGAAGAATCTGCAATGTTATTGGCCCTGACCTGGCATCAGTCACTTTCCCATCTTCATGACATAGCTTCCTCATGCTTTTTCTATAAATATTTTCATGGTAATTGTTCTGATGAGCTTTCCACTTGGTAACTAAACTTTATGAATTTAAATGCTGTACTAGATTGACAGCTAGGTCCTCTTGCTGCTGAAACAGTTAAATGTAACCGTAAGTTCTATGCTAATAGTTTCTTCTCTCACACTTCCTATTTGTGGAACTATTTTCTGGTTTCTTGCTTTCCAATCAACTTTGATCTTCAAACATTTAAATGCAATGTCAATTGTCATCTTCTGTATCCTTAATTCCTGTTCTTTTATTGTTCTCTCTTCTTAATGTTTTCTTTTATTCATAGTCTTTCATAATCAATAATCCCTTGCATCTTAGTGGCTTTAATGCCTTGCTTATGATGAAATGATTTAAAGAAGAAAAAAAAGTAACCATGGCCTTGTGAAAGTAGGGTAATGTCTGGCTGATAAGATCAATCAACCAAATCAATGAGATAAGAGACAATGGTGGTTGCATTTATCAACAGCTGTGTTTCCAAGTGCACTGTCATGTGCCTGTAACAGGAAAGAGAGAGAGAGAGAGATGTTAAGGGATTAAACGACCCCAATTCATTTTTTGTCTTTTTTTACCTTGGTAAAGAAGAGATCCAATAGCAAGGGATTCAGATGTTCCCCAGTCAAGATCCGTTCCATCAATCATTTTCTGTTTTCTTCTATCAATATGTGTTTTTTGAATAGTTGGATGGATATTCTGCAAAAGAGAAAAGAGGAAATTGTGAAATATTTTTTTACTAGTCTAAAATGATGTATTTTTGGCTCAGTATGATCTAACGATGATTGGAGTGACAAAATACTTAATCCTGGGTTAGAAAAATAAAAAATATCAAAATTAGATTGATGAAGAAATTAGTCTAAAGCAAAAAGTTCGTAATCTTTCCAGAAAAAAACCCAAAAAACCCAAAAGCCCACCATAAACAGACAATTCATTTTTTGGCCTGAGTTAAACAGAAATGCAAACAGAATAACTATGATACACATGCACACACTTTACACAAATACATAATGTAAATAAAACTGTTACATAGAACTATTATATTGTGGAACAAACACCTGAAAAGGTGCTTCCTCAATCATTACAATCTTAACCTCTTCAAGTCTAGGGTCAACTGTTACCTCTCCTACATATCTTCATAATAGGCACCTCTTACTCTGTTCTTACATGCCATTTCAATAATCTGCTACCTTGAATGGCTCCTGGGCCTTGTACTGGGTGAACAACAGGAATAAAAAGATGATTGTACAGCTGATAATGTATCACCACCACACTTAAAATGTAAGATGATATAAGTGAATGTCCAGTCAGTGCTTATGCTTTATGTGTGAATGAATATATATATATATATATATATATATATATATTTGATAAATTTGTGTATGTGAATTTGTGTGTGTGTGATGCATTCTTGTGAGTGTGACACACATACAAGAATGAGTCATTATGTATGTCTGCAGCTTAACATTTTTGTCAAATTTTAAACTTAGTTTTAACTGTACAATGATTGTTGTATGTGTAAATATTTACTGAATTAAGAGCATTGACAAAAAATGATATTATATTGAAAATAAATATTTGTTGTTTAAATGATTTTTTATAACATCAGTTTGTGAACCTTATTATTAGGATACATTTTGTAAAATACATCTATTGGTTACTTTGGTACACATCATTAGTGATGTTTCTAGCCAAGGTTCATTAGGGGTTTCGGGTCTTTCAACATCATACCCCCTCTCCACAGTGAACCAGCCGATACTGATTGAGTATCGACTTGCATACCTTCCATTAGTTACAATTTTTTCCATCCTTCTAACTATACACTGCGACTCTTCTTGGCAACTTATAGTTCAGTCCCAGATAACTTCCACTTCACCAGCAATGTACGCTATTCCATAAAAAAAGGAAGCAAACACAACCACAGTTTCTATCTGGTAAGCTTGAAGTGGTAAGTAACGATTTGTTCCCCTCACTCAGACATATACGTATACATGTACACACACGAAAACGTGCTCAAGAATCACATTCTCCTTACACTTATCCCATTTTCTGTTCATGTTAAACATCTGCCCAAAGGAAAGAAAATTTTCTTCTTTCCTTTTTTAATTAATCAGGTGAAAATAATCTATGTTATATCAGCATTTGTTGATTAACAGGTCATTGATATTTTTTGAGCTGAGTAATTGGTTTTCATACTTTGACAGTTGGCTTTTTCTTTTTTATTATTAAAGCCGACTCTTAACAATATTAACTACGAACAAAGCCACAACGTGCTAACCATATTCGGAAATTAAAAACATCCCTACCACACACTAAGACATACACATAACGCACACACTCAATTAAGCTGAAAAATCAAATCATCCTTGATAATAGCTAAAGGTATAGCTGAAAGCGCTCGAAAATATAAAACATTTGGACAGTTTTTACACACTCTTTGTCCAGAAAAGAAAGCTCTTGTTCAAACATAAGAAAAATTAAGTAAAAAGGTTAACCGTAGTACCTTGACTGTCATTTTTAATTAAACATGCATAAAGGAAGGATTGCTGCATATATATATATGACTTATATTTAGAAGTAATAAACTGAAAAACAAAAACAATCATGCTACTTACAATGTTTTCAGGAATTTCAACTGATTTCACACCAATGAATTTAAGTAAATCGGTATTCACTCCTGTATCCCAATGAGTGATTGCATTAGTGGCTTGAAAATACCCATTCCATTGCTTCAGAAGATGGAATTGCTAAACAAATAAATAAGTAAAAATAAACAAAATAAAACCTAAAAAAAACGTATAATGAATAATAATAAAAAGTAAATAAAATATAAATTAAAATTATTCAATCTTTTAATGCCATTATTTTTACTACAATTTTAGGCCAATGCATATACAAGAGGGTGCTGAAAAGTTCTTGACCCAACCCACTTTCCAAAACTCACTATTTTAATGGCCAAACATCTGAATGGCGATTTTGGAAAGTAGATTAGATCAAGAAATTTTTGGCACCCATTTGTAAATTATTTAAATTTCTCAGTGAATTTTACTAAGTTTAATGTTAAATTAAAATCTATTAAAAATAGAAAAGAATTTAAAAAATACATTTTTATAAACAAGCATACCATACTGTCAAATGCATTTACTACGTTTAAATTTTATCTGACAGAAAGCTGGAAATGTGGAACACTCAGTGAAGATCAAACATACAGTAGTAATGGTTTACTAGGCTAGCTCCATAGCCACAAGCCCATGAAGAGATGTTCAGTTTGTAAAATATACCATGAGAAAATATGAGTTGCCTCCCTTGTGTCTATTGTATATCAGGCTTATGAAACAAATGTTGTTATTTCGTCGAAACCAAAAAAATCGATACTTTTAATGTTTGCTGCTAAATATTTAGTTTGGACTATTTTCATGAACGAAAGAAATTAGTGACATAACTATAAAAAAAAAAGAAAGAAAGAAATGGCTATAGAGACAAAGTAAACTGAAAAAAAAAGTACAATGCATGTAAGTATAAAAAAAGTTTTTAATTTGTAAATTTTGTATTAAATAATTTATAACTCTCTCTCTCTTCAAGTGTCTGTCGCAGTTGGTCACTATCAAGGAATTTTGAACCCAACCTTTTAATTCGTCACTAATAATGATAACTGCTAATCTAAAAACTGCAAATAAAAAATGACTAGTTTTTTTCCATTGTTTGTTACATTTTATCAGAACACTCCAGATTGATAAAGTTTTCATTTGTTAAATTAAACATTATGAAATCAGAACAAAATAACATTTGATGAGGTGATGTCAAAAAGATAAAAACTGATCTCCCAAGATGTGGGATACAAGTTTAAATCTCATTAGAATTAATTGGTCTGGTGTGGTCTTTATGTTATTAACTAAAGAATATACTAAGCTATAGTATTGTGATAAAAAGCAACAAAAGAATGGAGAAAAACAAGTAGTAAAATCATAGCATGAGTGGGGTGCTGAAAGGCTTTTTACCTGACCAAGAAAGGGTTTAAGAATAAAAAAAAACTATTTTAATGTTTGGTCAGATTTTGAAAAGTAATAATCAAAGTGCTTCATCTAAAATTTTGATGTCATAGTTTTGTAAAGAGATAAATTATTACAAAGTTTAAATTAGTTCATCTTTTTTAGGTAAGGGACCATTAAAGAATGTTACTAAAATCCAAGAGTTTTGAAAATCCTTTTTATCACTCCGGGATGAGAGGGGAGGGCAGTGTGTACTAAAACTCAAGAGGCAAAAGATTAGAGGACAGTTTGCACTTAATTTTTTTCATTCATTTTTCTGGGTTTAAAATTATCATAAAATGTGTTTTCACTTGTCAAAAATTTTTTATCAGACTCAATAAACATTTGTTA
Organism: Acanthosepion pharaonis; assembly: GCA_903632075.3. Taxonomy (NCBI): domain Eukaryota; kingdom Metazoa; phylum Mollusca; class Cephalopoda; order Sepiida; family Sepiidae; genus Acanthosepion; species Acanthosepion pharaonis. Next base: position 5,326,278 of record CAHIKZ030002722.1, on the reverse strand, counting down.
ATTTCTTAAATGTTGCATGAAATTAACAAGAAATGCAAAGATATTGCATTATCATCTGAATCCCACATAGACATGTCTCTCTAAAAAATGAATAATCATGAAAAACATAAAAAATCCTAACCTCTTAAACAAAAGAAGTGAGTTAATTAGCACCTGTTTATGCAGATCCAAGTTCCTACTCAAACACATTGACCCAGATTAATGTAGTCTTGCTTGACAATTTTATTTCTTATATGTCAAATTCTTAGATATTTCTATTAAGGCAACAACTAAACTTGAATGAATTTTCTATTGAGTATTTTTTAAGCTCCATCAAGAACATTTTTGACAAACAAAGGCAAATATGTAGAAGCACTAGAACTTAGTAACCATAGAATTAACCTCAAATTCTTAGCAGATAGCAATAAGGACACCAACAAACCAAAATGTTGTAAATGCAATATTACATGGTTTAACCTGCCCTTCAACAAAAATGTCAAAATTAACATTAGAAATTTTTTTAGGATTTAATCTGCAAGAACTTTAGTCATTCCCCAACACTTAATAAGATCTTCAACAAAAATAACATCAAAGTTAGCTACAGTTGTGCTAAAAACATTGGCCAGTATAGAGCTCAACTCAACAATTCCATTCTAAACAAGCATTTCAACAACCTTCAAAGCAACAACATCTCCATAACTGATAACTGCAATTGCTGAAATAGCAAACCCTGCCCATTAAACAATAAATCTATGTCTAAATTGTTATTTTATAAAGCTGAAATCAAACATGGCAACAAGGTTAAATTTCATGTGGAATCTATGAAAAATAATTGGAAATTGTGCTTTTACCACCACTGAATGACATTTGGCAATAACAAATAGTGAAGCAGCACTGCCCTCTAAATTTTTCTGGAAGCTAAAAAGTAAGAATAAAAACCCAATTATCACCTCAAAATTAGTAGTGAAAGCTAAGCTCTTCAGCAGGAAAAGCAATAAATGTAACTTATGTCTCTCTGAAAAATTAATAATCATGAATAACATAAAAAATCCTAACCTCTTAAACAAAAGAAGTGAGTTAATTAGCATCTGTTTATGTAGATCCAAGTTCCTACTCAAACACATTGACCCAGATTAATGTAGTCTTGCCAGACCAGGCATCCACATTTACTAGTATTGATATTAATTTCTTTTTGTACCTTTATTGTAAAACTATTAATTTTAGAAGATAATGCATTTAATATTTTTGTCTTTCAATTTTTTCCATTATCTTATTACCATTTTCAGTATATAATTATTATTTTTTATTTTTTACTTTGTTTGCTGTCTCTTTCAGCTTTGGTCTTATTATCAGAAACATGTTCATTTATTCATCTATTTGCATTTATTATTTTTATTCAATTATTCATTTATTTGCCTTATTTATTTATTCACTTATTTACAAGTACCTCTATATGGATTTCTTCACTTATTTACAAGTACCTATATATGGATTTCATTTCATCTTATTTTATATTACCTTATCTTACTTTATCACGGCATATATTATTTTATTATTACTGTTATCACTACTTTTAGTTATTTTTTAGGAATATTAATAATAATATTCTTATTTGCTCCCGGGAAAAAAAAGAGTTACCCCCCTTGATTTTATAAGCATCTCTCTAAATTAGAATTTATATTTCTTATTTTCAATCTTAAATGTTGATCTGGGCCAAATTTCAAATTCAAAACCTACTACAATTCATTCAAACATTTTAATGTGTTTATTTGTATATTTATATGTTCCTATATAAGGCTTTTATTTCATTTTACTTTATTTTTCTTATTTTAAGTTTTTTCTTTCCATTGATATGTATTATCATTATTACTACTAGTACTTTATTTTAATTTGCTTTATTTTATATTATATTATTTTATCATGACATACTTTGTTCTTGATATTATTAGTTTTAGTTAGTTTAGCAATATTATCAATAACTCTTAATTTTTGAAAAAAGTAGAGTTGCCCCCCTTCCATTTCTCAACGTCCCATTTTTGTTTACTTACGTTTTCAAAACAAGTATCTTCCTAATTTAGAATTTATATTTCTTATTTACAACCTTATTTTCAATCTTAAATGCTAATCTGAGCTTAAATTCAAATTCACAATTAAACTATAATTCATTTAAATATTTTAATTCCAATAATATTCCACCCCAGCAATAATATATCTTGTGTCAACCAGAAAATCTTTTAAAAAACCAGTGTTGACCCAAAATATAAATAAAAATAATAAACATAATAATTTGCTCGTAGAAAATTGATTCCAGCTGATTAATGACACTAGCGGAGTCCTGTCAATGCAGCAGCCACCATATTGTGAAAAAAGATGGACTGCAATCAATGAGCATTAGAAAATGACTGCCTCCGTCGTGGGTAATGTCCATTGCTAACTTACTTCAAGTTAACTTTGCACCCAGAGTTCCTTTCTTTCAATGCACCAGTGCTGGATCAATTGACCGACAGGCTTCGCAGACTTTAACAACACATTTGACAAGCTTTCTAGACACTAACAGGTCAACAGACTTGGCAAAGTATAAGGTCCTCTTCACAAGGGTGGTCACCCAGTTCTTATTCAATCTACTCCCCACAGTGGTGCAGCTTTTCGGCACTAGCTCTTCTCTTTGCCTATGTAAATCCAACCACCTCCATGGTACTCGGGTAAGGCAATCTGGATGGCTTAGACAGGATTTCACCAGTGTCACATCTATCATCAAGGCATATTCGTTTGCCAATGCTCTAAGCGCCATCTTACCAGCATCTCACCAGCCACCTTTGTGTTCACCTGTGCCTTCCCAGTCAGGGTGTCAGATATCCATTGATGCACACATGTCGAACCCGTAACCAAATGTAACACCGGTGCCAGATTTACGCCTTTTATTGCTGCATTGAGCTCAGCCAAATTGATATGCTTAGCATCTTCAGCTGGACGCAACCAACAAGCATTCTCCATGATGCTCCCATCCACTTCCAGTGCCATTCCTGTGGCCACAGAACTTGTGTCCACTCAAACCTTTATCTCACTACAACCGCAGCAGGTCTCCAAGGTGTACAGCCACTCGTCAGTGGCATCAATGTAGATAAGAGAAATTGGCAAAATGGATCTGTACCTTTGGAACAAGGATTGGCTCTAAGTACCATTGAGTCAGTCTGTACCCACCCTATATAACAGATGTGTTCAATGGATTTGACCAATTCATAGCGCAACAACTTTGACAGGATGAAACAGTGGATGAATTTTTGGCCGAGTTGCATCGCCTAGCTTGGCTGGTAAGAGGGTCACTGCCCAAAAGTTGGATGGCATGTGCATTTGTATCCGGTCTGCCACAACATCTTAGACAGCTTCTCCAGGCGTCGTCTAGAATGGATACTATGAATGTAGAGCAGTTGCTAACCTGGGGTCGGGCAATCATGACTGATGACAAGGAGCACGAGGAATCGGTTTCAGCGTGTGCTCAACAAATGTATACAGACAAGGAAGTTCTTCCCACTAACTCACACGGAGGGGCTGTCATTTGCTATAAGTGCACTGGTCCTAACCATATGGCTAGAGACTGTATGCAGGGACGTTGAGAGGGGACAGATAATCAAGCGCAAAGGAACCACTGTGAGATGCGGTGTTTTAAATGCGATAAGATTGGGCACAAGTACATTCCAAACACTAGTAAGAATACCAATAGTAAATGTAAGAATAGAAAACACAACATAATTTGGTTCAATCCACCTTTTAACAATAATGCAAGAATCAACATTGGTAGGATTTTCCTAAATTTACGACCCAAATATTTCAGCCGTAATCTTTTACTCCACAGAATCTTCAATAAGAACAACATTAAGATTAGTTACAGCTGCACTAGAAACCTTAAGCAATATATAGCAGAGCATAATAGCATAACTTTAAACAAATACTTAAGCAACACTAATAGCAATATTAACATTGAAGGAAAAAAGTGTAATTGCTGTAAAAGCATTATCTAACAAATGTATGTATAAAGGCGTCATCTATAAGGTCAGCATTAGGTATAATGGCGAAACCAAATTTTATTTTGGGTCAACAGCAAATACCTGGAAAATGAGATTTTATTATCACAAAATGACTAACAATAAAAAAATATGCAAATGCCACAGCACTCTCAAAATGTTACTGGGGTATTAAAACAGATAACTACAAACTGGTAGTAAATTGGGATTTCATTGCCACTATTACACCCTTTTCTGGCTGAGGAGAATGATGCAACATGTGTTTGCTGGAAAAAAAGATTCAACCTCAAAAATATTAATAATTTAAATCTGCTTAATAAGCGAAATGAGCTCATGCTAAGTTGTCATAGGAAAAAGTTTCTTTTAAAATATTTTAATTCTGGATAAATGTATTATCCACATTTCACCCTCATATTTTAGGTTATATATTGATTACCACCCCCCCTTAACAGTTTCAATGTATATTATCATTCAAAGCATCAATTTTAAACTTTAAACATCGTTTTAATTTTTTTTTGGCCTCCTACCTACACCCTATTTTCTGTATTTACACCCTAATATTATATTTGACTTATTTTAAATTTGAGCTGTGAATCTGCATGTAATTTAGTTCCTCCCATATATCATTTTTTAAAAGTCATAAGTTATTTGTCATGGCTGATGAGTTGGCAAACAGCGAAACTTAAGTCGCACCCCAAATGTAGGTATATGTATATTTATTAATATATATTTCTTAGCTCTGTCTAATCACATTGAGCACTGTTATGTTTACACCTTAAAGTAAATTTAGTAAATATTTATTTGCTTACCTGTTTATGCAGCTAGCATGCATATACAGTTATTAATATCTAGTTATTTAATTTACCCTCCTCACTCTCTCTCTCTCTCTCTATATATATATATATATATATATATATATATGTACCTCTAAAGATTCACTAAAACTAAGATATTATTTAATTAGAAAAGCTTTTAATTGCTTTTATGAATAAGATATATTATGGACACTATTGTGTTAAATAAATATTTTTCAATGAATAATTAATTTTTACAAGAATTTTTATTTTTTTTATTAAATTTTACTTAGAATAAAAGTGTAAAATGTTTTAAAATTCTGTATTAATTTGTACCAGTTAGATGATATAGTTATTAAGTAAATATTATATTTACTAATCATAAATGAAAAATTTTAATACAATTCAGCATTTTCCCTTGGTGTGGCCTAATTATAACTGACATTCACATTTATATCTCTCCCTACCAACGATATAATTGCATCAATAAGAACATTATTTTAAGTCAATGAAGTCCTTTCAGATAATAAAACCTGTTATATAGAATTTTTTCCATTCTGTAATTCAGTGATATATATGGGATGCTCATGGAATTTCACTGAAGATGAAAATCAGTGTCTATCGAGCAGTCATTCTCACCACACTTCTTTATGGGTCAGAACTGTGGATGCCATACAGGATGCACATCAATCAACTTGATGTATTTTCATAAACACAGTCTTCATTCAATATGCTGTTATACATGGCAGGACAAAATCTCTAACGCTGATGTTTTCATCAAATGTGGCATCAGTGGTATTGAATCCTTTCTGTTGCAATCACAGTGCAGATGGGCTGGTCATGTCATCAGAATGAGTGATGAACAGATGCCGAAAATCCTCATGTATAGCCAACTTTTTCATGGTAAGCATAATGTAGGCTGTCCTTGGTTACACTTCAAGGACAAACTTAAATACAATTTGATTGCTGCAAACATCCTATAGAGGAATTAAAACTTGCTGTTGAAAACCAAGCAAACTGGATAAACACCTGTTACCAAGGCATAACTAATTTTGAAAAGAAACATCTCAACCATCCAAAAGAATTAAGAACCAAAACTAAATCTCAAGCTAATACATCAGCCCATATGACGGTCAACCCTTCAGCATGTCTTTCATGTGGATTTGTTTGCAAATACCATGCAGGATTATCGTCTCATATGAAACAAACATAAAAACTGCACTGAAAGACACTCATACATCAAAAATGACAGGAGAGTCCATCATCATATCATATATCAATTGATAATTTATACCTGAAATACATGAAGATTATGAAGTCATTATTTATCATATTAAAAATAACCTATAATACCTTTTTGACACTACTAACACCTAAACTATCAACTGATGAAAATAACTTAAACAATCTTTAAAATTGTTGTACAAAAACTACTAGAGAAAAAAAAAAACTGGTAACTGCGGAAAAAGTTGAAATAAATAATACTCAATACATATATGAATACAAATAAATAAATCAAAATTATATATATGTAATAAATGAAATAAAAGAATTAATAATTGTGAATTATTTTAAATTATTAGCTTTACGAAATATTTACATTATTTTCTCTCTTTTTTAAAGTTAAACTTTGGATCCATTATTTTTTGGAACTTCTAAAAAATGTGTCATCTCTCCTAGAGTTCAAAACGGCAATATATCTTCCATCAGATAAAATACCCCTTGTCAATAATATAAGATCAGATGTCAAAAGGTGAAGCAGCTTGTATATATGAATAAGAATTCTCAAATACATGTTTCAAAAGAAAACAGATTTACAAACATAATTCGAATTAATAAAGATGTTGAGCTTTTTCTGTTCAAGTATAAAAGTAATGTATAGATTCCAAGTGACAATAATGCCAGTCTTACCTCAGGTACATAGCTGTCCATCTGACTAAAGTTTTTATCGAGAAAACTTCGCCATTCTTTTAGGGAATTGTCCAGATCCTCTTGAGTAGAAAAGTTTTTTTCCTTCAGAGGGGAGAAAAAAGATTTTGTTAATTTGAAATTAAATAAACAATTAAATAAGTAATTGCAATATAGGTTCAAGCCGCTATTCCACCGTGCCTCTCCCCCCTCTCTAATTTGGATATGAAGAAAAAAGAAATTTTGAAAATATTAAAGATTTTTATCTGTTTAATATGATGAACAGAAAAAAAAAAATGTTACTTACCACAACTTCTTTAGCAAAAATATCTGGAATACTGTGTCTGTTTTCCACAGCCTTGTACATGATAGGTTGCGTAAACATGGGATCATCAAGTTCATTATGGCCCCATCGTCGGAAACAGATAAGATCAATAAGGACGTCTCTCCCAAATTTTTGTCTATAGCTCACTGCAATGTGAGATGCCTGAACAACTGCCTAAAATGAAGATCACACATATAAGGCTTTTGTTTTAGTCATTTCACCCTAAGCAAGATGTTAAAGCCACTAAGATGCGAGGTGTTACTGGGTATGGAAGAAACTGAGAAACCCCCAGTAGTCTGGGTCACTTGTGAAGTATCAGCCTTTGAATAAGTACATTGATTGAAATTCTACAGTTGTGTAAATTGCAAAATCTGTGAGTTGCAGGTTGAGACAGCATTTTTGGGGGCATTTCAAATTCAAACACCTAAAAGTTAATTGACATGTTTGAAAAATAAAGTATTTTAATTTTTTTTTTTTTGAACATGAGTTGAGTTTTTTTCAATGTTTTCTTTCAGAAAATATAAAATCCCAGGGATTTTCAGGTAAAGAAGCATTTTTAAGAATAATAATTATACCTTTTTAACAACTTCAATTCGTAGAAAAAAGATAGATCCATGTGTACAGCATTGGTCTTTTAGTCAAATATCATAATTGTCACAAATTTTTGTGCTGTTGTCATGCAAGAAACCAGTTTAAAAGGAGAGATAACTCCAACTTTTACATGAAAGGATATTTTTTTATGACTTGAAATAAAACATTTAGAGATTTTATTGAAATAATTTCTTTTGTTTCGTTTTATATTATACAAGAAAAAGTTTAAGTCAAAAATCTGTCTTCTTTATTTCAGTTCTTTTATTGTTCTCACTTTTTAATGTTTCTCTTTTTTTTTATATTCTTTCAACCTTGCATCTTTGCGCCTTGCTTGGGATGAAATAATTACAACCCCCCCCCAAAAACAAAAACAAAAAAAACGAAAACAAAAAACTATTTTATTTAAATTTAGATAAAAACGATTGTCTTTTTTTTTTAATATAAAAGTAAACATTTCAGAAGTAAAACCCAGTCTTCATAGTTAAATGAAGTTATTTTTTATTTAAAAACAGTTCCAAATGGAACATTTACTTGTAGCTAAAAACTTATATATTTGTCATTGTGCAATGCTCATTGAAATTGGGCAGCAGTTCCCAGATCCACCAAGACAAAAACAAAACACACACATTATCAAATGAAGAAAAGTAATAATGTTTAAAATACATTAAAAAGCATTTCATTTTACACAGGGCCTAAGGATAAAAGCTGCCTGTTCGGTGCTTTGTTCTATGGTATCCAGGATGTGTGGCTGTCTTTAATCATGTTTTCTGCCCAAAATTAGAAATGTACTACTCCTATATATATATATATATATATATAAATTGAATTTCAGTGGATTTATAACCACTATTCCTAAGAACATTATTGTACACACTGCTATGTTTCACAAATACATCTTTGTTAGATTAGTGTTTGCTAATCCTAACATTCTACATAGGAAGAAATATATCTGATTACCGCCAGTAGGTGATTGGAATTGGGATTGATATAGATTGTTATTATATGTGTGTTTGTTAAATTGTATATAATAAATTACAACCAGGGTTATGGTATTTAGTTGTTTTAGGCTTTTTTTTTTTTTTTAGATGTCTGTGTTTGTGTGTGTGTGTGTGTGTGTGTGAGTGAGAGTGTGGTGCATGTGTGTAACTCATATAGGTGGAGGGTCAAGTTGAAGAAAGAAAGAAGTGGGGAGGAGGAAAGGAAATAATTTTTTTATTTTCTTTTTCTTCGGCGGATGATTAACATGAACAAAAATGGGATAAGTGTAAGCAGAATGAGAGACTTGAGCACATTTCTCTGTGTGAGCATGTATGTATATGTCTCAAATCAGTACTTACTACTTGAAGCCAAGCACACCGCCATATTCCTGATCAGATAGAAATTATGGCTGCATTTGGTTCCTTTTTATGAAAGAGCACACATTGCTGGTGAACTAGAAGTCACCCAGTATTGGATAATAAATTACCAAGAAGAGTTGCATGGTGTGTAGTTCAGAAGATAGAAAATATTGTAGCTAATGGAAGGAACACCGATACATGAACAGTATCGGTTGAGTTACTGTGGAGAGGGAGTATGATGTTGAAAGACCTGAAACCCCTAATGAACCTCAGCTAGAAACATCACTGATGATATGTACTAAAGATTCTAATAGATGTATTTTATGAAACAAGAACAAAAGAACAATTAAAGAGACTGAACAAACAATATGAAAACAAAGTAAAAAATTCAGTGCCAGAGTAGTGACTTGGATTTATTCTTGACCAAAATATCGAAATATGTGATGTCAGCAATATTTCAAAAAGGACAAACAGAATACACAGATAGCAAATAAATATATTTTTTAACAACCAGTTTGTTTAAAATTAAAATAAAATAAAAAAAAAGAAATTAAAAAAGAATTCCAAACTTACCTTAATATCATCAGCATTGACATGGAGTACAGGGTAGCCATTAATTTTGGCTTGATCAGTGCAGTAAAAAGAAGACCTAATAAAAAAAAAAAAGGTATTTCAAGAAAAACAGTTTTAAGAAGGAATTTGTCTTTTAATTTTTACAGCTTATCAACCCTTTCTGAGTTATTTAAATTCAAATCATATTTTGGGTTGTAGGAATATTTTTTGTGAGTGAATACTGCCTTAACAATTATTTAAGAATAATGAATTTTCCAGAAACAAGTCTTACAAGCTGTGGCAGAAATACCTCCCACATAAGACAGTAAGAGGCATATGTAAGAGGTATTCTGTGGCACTCTGTATTTAACCCATAGCTGAGGGAGGAGCAGTAATTTGTCTGAGAGAAAGATACTACATTGTATAAATTACAGAGTTAAATTAAGAAAGGCTTAATGAAAGAGAGAAGCAATTTCATGGGGAGCTGCTGAAAAGTTCTTGGTCTGACTAAAGAGGGATTCCAAAAATAAATCTGACCAAATGACTTTGGTTAGAAAAATTTTCAGCATCCCCTCATATTTATACCAATATTAAAAGAAATAATTATCAAGTTGTTACGTGTTGGAAATTGTAACAAAGGAAAAATTTTGATTTACCACAACACAGAGCTAAATCATGAGCAAATATTTAATTTACTAAAACACAACATAAAATATATACAAGATATACAATTGAGGCTTACAAAAACAGAAAACACAGAATTTACGGGCAAAGTGTTACGAGGGAGAAGGAAGGGGAGTCAAGTCTTGTTACGAGGGAGAAGGAAGGGGAGTCAAGTCTTGTTACGAGGGAGAAGGAAGGGAGTCAAGTCTTGTTACGAGGGAGAAGGAAGGGGAGAAGAAGTCTTCTTACGAGGGAGAAGGAAGGGGAGTCAAGTCTTGTTACGAGGGAGAAGGAAGGGGAGTCAAGTCTTGTTACGAGGGAGAAGGAAGGGGAGTCAAGTCTTGTTACGAGGGAGAAGGAAGGGGAGTCAAGTCTTGTTACGAGGGAGAAGGAAGGGGAGTCAAGTCTTATTACCACTTTAGGGCTAGTGAAGTAATCTAAGTGCTAACTGGAAATCCACAAATGTCAGTATATATTGAATAATTGGTAGTTTGGTCAATGAAAATAGTCAAAACTCTATTTACCAGATTTGTTCCAAGGGGTTCTCTTTTGGGTTTTTTGTTCGTCGGCAACTTTTCATAGAGATTCTTTCGGATGGATATAATAATCCTCAAATCAAAAAGCCGGAGTTGATACTGGCAGAAATTTCTTTTCACCAACTGACAACCCTTTTCCAAAAACCTATTTTTATAGGGGCTAGCACCTAATTAGCATATTTCTGGATGTTTGTTGAATCATCTAGATTTTTCTCGAATATATTAGAATGATCTAGAATCTTCCAAACATTCTATTTCTAATTTCTCTATTTTACAACTACTTCATGAATGAAAACTGTTTTGTATTAACAAGTAGGACTCAGTAGAATCCCTTACTATAGAAATGCATCCTCATAACAAAAGTTAAATGGTTAATTAAATATTTCATATTAATTAAGTCTCATGAACTTCAATGGCAGCAGTCAAGTTGCAGTAAGCTATTAATATATGAGATGACCTTGGCTCATCACAAAAAGGCCAAGAGATCAAGGAAAAAGTACAGTGGGAGAGTACCACTACCTCAACATCATTAGGACAAGTTGGTACATGTAACATCTGTGGCAGTGTCAGCCTCTAACACATTGGACTTTGCAGCATCAGCAGCTGCCTCTTGGAGACAGAAAATCAATGGTCTTCTGAAGCTCTAATCTCAATTAAGTGACTGAATCTTGCAAAATTATGTATAATCCAATATTTCCCTATGCAACTAAAAAGGGATAATAGTTTGAATGTTTGTTATAACTGGAAAACTTATTTTATGTAGATTAACATACCAAACTCCTCTCTTTAAAACTTTTAGGCAAAGAAGTTATGTTCTTTTGAATTTATACCATACTTTTGTTTATTTTATTGCTAATTTGTCAGTGATCAATGTCAAATCATCATTGCTATGTTACTCTATCTGTGTGTAGTGATATCATCTATCAGCTGATACCTTGCTAAAGACCCACCTGCAACACCTCATATAAATTGCATTGACAATTATCTGCCTTGGCAAAGAAGGCCAGCTTAATGGAGTAGACCTCCAACAAACCAGGTCAAATGACCCAGACAAAGAGGGTCATTGAGTAAAGCTAGACTCAGAGTTCTTGATGAATGACTTTTTTAGATAAAGAGCAATGGTCTCTATAAGACAGTTGTCACTAGCAGCTGAAACACAGAAAGACAGAGAGTGACAGAAGACTTCTTGCTGACATGCAAAAGGAAGAAGGCCATTGGACGGTCAAACCCCCACCCCATCCCAACAACTACTCTTACCTTTATCTCACTCATTTACAGCAGAAGAATACAGCCAGAATAAAAATTATCTCCTGGTACACTATATGGATATTCATTGAATATCACAGAATGGGCTTGGGTGCTATTTGGATATTCATTGGATATCACAGAATGGGCTTGGGTGCTATTTGGATATTCATTGGATATCACAGAATGGGCTTGGGTGCTATTTGGATATTCATTGGATATCACAGAATGGGCTTGGGTGCTATTTGGATATTCATTGGATATATTCATTGAATATCAGAATGGGCTTGGGTGCTATTTGGATATTCATTTGGATATCTATGAATGGGCTTATGGTGCTATTTGGATATTCTTTGGATATCACAGAATGGGCTTGGGTGCTATTTGGATATTCATTAGCTATAACAGAATGGGTTTGTATACTAAAGAAAAATATAATTTAACATTGAAACATCAAGAACCAGTTGCATAATGGCTTTTGAATTTTGTCTGTTGCCAATGTAAGATTGAATCTAGAAATCAATGTGTTATTAGGTTGTTCTCCTGTCATAAATATGGACTTAAATGCATTGTTGCTTGTGGAAACTGCAGGCAACAACATCCTAGATGAAGAGATGGGTGATAATGATGAGTAATTAGATCATGAAAACTTCAAACAAAACCTACTTAATATTTTCTAAAAGTTTGAGTTACCTATTATTTTTTCAATTATCTTTGATCAAAGTTGAATTCAAGTATTTGTTTTGGTTCTTAATATTTAAAATATGTTGAACCTTTGTATTATTTTTGATTTGGTAATATTCCTGATAATTTACAGAGCAGTTTTCTATGTGCATTGCCAGATTCACATGACAAAAAGTTGAATGTTACTAATAGTGTTTTATTCTGAAATAATATCGTAGATACTGTGTTATTGGTGTTTTCAGTGACAGTCTGATCTGTAAAACACACATTGATCTTATTAATTGATCTAACAAATTGTTTACACACTTTTCAAGTTTGAGCTCATAGTTTTAGATATTCCAATAGATATTTCTCATGAGGTGAGTATTGTATTATCTGAAAACTACTATTACAGAGCTGTAAAAGTGATTAAAAAAAAAAGAAGGATTTTGGTATGCTAAACACTACATTTATTGTCATTTAAAGCAGGCATGTCAAACTTGGGGCATATGGAGAGCCATATCAGCTATATCTGCAACCGTGAGGACCGCACATGCTTACAGTCTTACATTAATCACAGCTGTCAGTTATGTTCCATGTGTGATACACATTTAGGTGATCATGTATCTTTCAATACATGACTGATTTTTTCCCATAGGTTGCCATTTCTTTCTGCAGTAGACCAGTTGCCATCCAAGGCTATAGAACCTGGTCTGCTATTTACCCAGCTAATGGTAACTAACCTTTAAATACAAAATACTTACAATACAAGGTATTACAATTTAATCATTTTTATGTTGTTTTGATGATTGACATTGCTTTAGACAAATTATTCTTGACATATCAGGTTGGAATGTCTGTGTAGATCCCACTTTGATCAAAGATGACAAATGTTCATCAGTTAATCTGGTTCTGTGGGACGTTTTTATGGCCTTCATGAACAAAATTAACTGCTCACCGACATATGTGGACCCAAACATCTCCATAATCTCTGAGGTGGTAAGCTTTTTGAAGTTCTTAAATGCCTGAGGAAGGTATGAAAAAAATCTGGGTACCCCTACTTCTAGGTACTTTCCCTTGAGTGTTGAGTCAGTCTACATTTCCAGTAGTTCCATCTGTAGACTTTCTTCTGCCTGAGCAACATCCAAAGTGAATAGTGTTGAGAATAATGCAAACTGATCTTCACAAGATGAAAAAAAATCACAAAATCTTCACTGAAATTCCTTTGGCAGCAATTCCAGGTAACTGTTGTATTTAGCAAAAATAAATACAGACTCAGTATTGGCAGTTTTTTCAACTCCTTGCATATAGGAAAATGAATCAAGTTTTCATGTGACAACTGTGAGTTCAATAAAGCTAATTTTGCAATGAAACACTTGATATCTTTATATAACTGGGTGATGAGCTTATTTTTACCTTGCAATTTCAAATTAAGGTTACTCAATTGTGCAGTAATATCCACTGAAAAAGCTAGATCATGGAGCCAGCTTTCATCTTTCAATTCATCTGTGCTTTGACACTTCATCCCAAAAACATAACAATTTCATGTCACAGTAAAAAAAAATCTTTTCAGTACCTTGTGTCATAAAAGCCACCAAACTTTTGTGTAGAATGAAACATTTGTGAACTGATTATTTACGTCTTCCAATAACTGGCTAAACTGATGGTGATGCAGAGCACAACCTCTGATATAGTTCACTGTTTTGTAACAAAACTCAACACATGATCTAATTTTAAAATCTTAGAACACAAGTTCTGTTGATGAATTATACAGTGAAAATGCTTGAATGTTGAATCTGGATATGTGTTTTCTATTTTTGTACATAACTTGGCAGCAAAACCATTATGTCTCCCAACCATATTCGCAGCACCATCAGTAGATAAACACACAAGTTCACTCAAAGGCCATACTCATGGAGAAGCTGTTCAATTTTCTCAAAAATGTCCTTGCTTGTTGTAGTATCATGCATTGGGACCAGTTTAATTAGTTTTTTATAATTTTGAAATTTACTGTCACAAGCCCTGATGAAAACAGTGAGCTGTGCTATTCCAGCTGTGTCAACACTCTCATCCAGAGCAATAGAAAAATGTTCAAAACTTGAACATTACATGCCTGAGGAAGGCATGTCAACTGTTGACTCAAATCACCTACCATTTCATCAATTTGTTCAGCAACATTAATGAAATGTCTTGAAATAAATCCGACCTCTCTGGACATACAATTTCAGCTGTTTTTACAAGACATTGCTTTATGAAATCTCCTTCATTGTAAGATTTTCCACTGATGGTGATCATTTTGCAGAGTTCAAAGCTTGCAGTAACAGAACTAACATTGCCTTTCTGAATTTTTGTAAAGCAACTCTGTTGCTGTGCTAACTTAACCTTGAATTCCTTCAATTTTGAAACACACATATCTCCTTCATATTTATCATGAGATTGACGGTTTATTTCATAACGTCTTTTCACATTATATTCTTTTGGCATTGCAATGCAATGGTTGCAAATCAAACAGTTTATCTTTCCATTAACAGTGGTACAAAAATACTGTAATTCCCACTTTTCTTGAAACACATGTCCTTCTTCAGATAATTTTCTCTTTTTATGAGATGGAATAAAATTTGACATTTTTAAGGTAAAATGTTACAAAATTATGGACATTTGTTCTTATTTATTTGTCAAAGATGATCACATGATTAATCAGAAGTTAAAAATAGTCACTGACATTCAAAAACAAAAAACATATTGAGATAGAATAAACAATCTAATCATACCAATTGAAAAAAAAAAAAATCTCAGTGTTAATAATTTGCATTACCAACATAGACAAAATTCTCAATATACCAATGGCTATAGAAACCTTTGTGAAGGCTGCCAAGATGCATGTAAATGGACTTAAATTTTAACACCTACCACCATACCAACCTAAAAAAAAAATCAATAATCCATCCTGCAACTCGGAATCTGCACACAGATTGCTGCAGCCATCACAGCGATGGCCAAATTGACAAGAATATGGAGGACCAAAATCAGCTTTGAAACAAACTATAGACTGTACAAATCGTTGGTAGTCTCCATTCTCCTATACAGATGTGAACACGGTTGGCAGATTCAGAGAGAAGAATCCAAGCGTTTGAGAACAAATGCATGAGAAAACTCCTTGGCATTTTCTATTGGGAACAAAAAACAATAAGTTTGTGCAGAAAAGAGTTGAAAGTTTTATGGGACACCAGGAACCTCTTCTTGCCACTGTCAAATGGAGAAAAATAGCATGGTTTGGAGGCATTACAAGGCACGACAGTCTGTGCAAGACCATCGTGAAAGGCACTGTTGAAGGTAGACGTAGGAGAGGACACCAATGCAAAAACCGGTTGGACAATGTCAGAAGACTGTACCAGAATTGCTGATGGCTGTGTTAATAGACTGTTGTGGAAAAGAGTTAGTGTGGCTTCTGCATTTGGATCTGATCTATGATTATAAAAGTCAAGGAGATGATGATGCATAAAACATCTGTTCTGACCCTGGGGATTACAAAAACACATAAGCATCTAATCAATTACTTTCTCAATAGTAATTATCCCCTATCAAAAATCAATCACTAAGACTTCCAAACAAAATAGCAATGCTCTTTTAACCTACAAAACAAATAAGACAAATTACAGAATTCTCATGATTTTTAATTTTAGTTACAACATTCACAAACTATCTCATGGCTTATAACTATATTACGTTGAAACACTGGCAATATAATGTGTAATAAACTCTGATGCCAAGTTTGTAGACATTATTTTGACCACCACTTGCCCCACATACAATAAGTCAACCTCCTCTCTTGAGTTGTTACAGTTCAAATATATTTAATTTTTTGCAACAGATGCATTGGAGGAAACTATATTCGTGAAACTTGTACAGAATTTCATTTTCAGTTTAATAACCACAAGGAAATTATTAGTTAACAACAATCAATTTCATTAGAGCTGCACAACTAAATTAAAATTAATTTTTAAAATAAATTCCTACATTTTAGGTTTAAATAGAAATTTAGGCATACTGAATAAATAAATATGAATCCCTTACAACCTTAATAGTGTCAGACGACTAGCCAAAAAGTACTAGATTTAATCAGTAAAATAAATCACTCACATAGACAGTATCACATAAGCATTCAGGCATATTAATGAATATAAAAATCCCACACCCACCAGCACCAAGTAAGGGTGTGGTTGGAGAATTATAAAAAAAAAAAGAAAAAAGAAGACTTTCATTCCCCAGATAGTCCGTATTGTTTTAACCTAAACTCAAATAATCTCATAACCTCTATCCAAGTGTCAACTGTTCACTAATGTTTTTCTGACAAGATTTCTCAAATATTCAGGCCAATAGATGTAGTTGGATAAAAAAATAGTGTTTAATTAAAAAACGGACTCAAATATGAGTATCTATCAAAAATAACATCTAAACAAAATAAATTAAAAAGTAACAATATGTTGGATTTACTCTATTTCCTAAATATATATATATATATATATATATAATTATAAATAATGCATACATTATATTCTACTAGCGATGGGATATCGCCAATAATAGCATTAATATTGCCGATTGATTCTATGCATGATTATTAATGAAAACATTTGTAAAAATAGAATACGTGGATTTACCATATCACAAGAGAAGTTCAAATAAAAATTCTCACTTAAAATTTTGAAAAACTTAGTGTTGCGTCTTTGCATGTTCCGATATTGTACACAGCCATCAATAATATCACATTCTCAAAAAAACATCTTTCGGTCTACAAACAATTATTTTGTCTCCAAGTTTTAATTTTAAAATGAAAAAAAATATGCCTGAGGATGAATAAAGGATTATTCAAAAGTACTAGCATCTTAAAAAAATATAAACTGGAAACAACCGACAACAGTTTTATAAATGAGGATCATATCATTCTATGGATTAACAGTATTTTAATGCATACATTATATTCTACTAGCGATGGGATATAGCCAATAATAGCATTAATATTGCTGATTGATTCTATGCATGATTATTTCTTTATATATATATATATATATATATATATATATATATATATATTTTGTTTGGATTGATGTGAGTTTGTGACCCTGGGTTTCCACGCTTTTGCGATCGTTTGTCTGACGATGCAAAAGCGTGAAACCCAGGGTCACAAATTCACATCAATCCAACCAAATATGTTAGCTCTATCTCTGATATTGAGCGCTTTCTAATAAGTATAATATATAATATAATATATAAATAATATATATATATATTATATATTTATTTATATACACACTTTTCATATATATATATGTATATATATATATATATATATATATAGGCAGCATATCATCATGCAAACATGTTTCATTGAATAATATAAATTAGTACAAAAAGAAGTAGACACAATATGTCTATATTATTCAATGAAACATTTTCATGAATTTGGTCACACATTACTTACCTGCCTCGTGAAGATTCAGTTGTAAATCCAATTTGGTTGTTCACAACTAAATGTATATTGCCTCCAACAGTGAAATGAGGACATTCTGCAAAGCTAAAGGTTTCTCCGATAATACCCTGAATAAGAAAAAAAAAAAACTAAAAACAATAATTAAATTAAATTTATTCTAATTTTTCTTTTAAATCTGAGGATACTTGTTTCATAAATTTTTATTTTCTAATATTTGCTGTTGAATACAATTGTGGCAATGTTAGAAAAAATAGAAATAATATCAATATTTGAACTTAAGTAATTAAAATAATTAAGATGAAAAAAAAAAAATTCCAGTCTGAAGTTATGGGATGAGGAGTTATTATTATTTACTGGTGTAGAGTAGTTTTCACAGTGGAGGCTTGTATTTCACTAAGTCGGCCCTAAAATAGGTTTGACGTACAAAACATTAGGAACTTGATATAACAGGTAATGACGCAGCAATCTAGTTGTGGTGGCTGATACTTTAATATTCGACTAACGGTCGTCCGACATTGACTGACTGACCAACTCACTGAGCGACTGCTACTACTCCTACTTATTATAGGTGGGAGAGTCAATAGAATAGGTGTGTTCCAGTATAACATTTACACTATTCACATTCAGGCTATTACCTTTATCTTTGTTATTATTAACATTTCGGATGTGATGCCTTCTGGCCTTCATCAAGTGCATATCAATCCAAGTAATCTACAGGAAAGTTTGAAATGAACACTATATTTAATTTATAGATTGTTCTTGTTCTACTGCCTATGTCTAGGGATATCATGTCTTGCTCTTATTTTTTAGTACTGCTCACCTTGTTTCCACCAAGTTGAAATACACACTGCCCAGCCCAGACAAAAAAAAAGGTAATCATCAGTCTGGAAATCTTTACTTCACCCATTTCGGTGCAGTAAATAAAAATCAAATTTTGTCAAATCTGAGTAAAGAAAAAATCTCAGAATTTAAAAAAAAAAGAAATGTGTCGAAATATTTTATTGCAACAGTTTATATTAAACCCTTTTTAGCTTTTTGTCTTTAAATTTAGCTTTCTAGTTTATTACAAAGGAAAATAAAATCAAAATATCATCTCAAATGTATATAAATATATATATATATAAACATGAACTTAAAAATAATTATATATAAATATTAAATGCTTATATGTATGCTAACCCTGTAGACTCACCTGCGGAGTATGGGACCCACTGCCTCAATACATGAAGCAAGCAAACAATATATGCAAGGCAAATTAAGAGTAATAAGGCAAAGCACCAGTAATATGGCAAAATGTTCACAAACTAAGAATTGGGGTTGACACACAAGAGAAAGTTCAAACAAGTGAACATAGTGTGCTGACTTCAAGACAAGACTGACTGGGACTGAGTCAGATGAAACTGAGAACCAGCCTATGATTTTTTTCATCAAGTAGGTTTTTATTCTATCACTTTTATGTCAAGTTTCTTTTAAAAATTGTGGCTGGTGTAACATAATTCCTAGGTATCTGTCAGTCTTGGAGGACTATAGAATTGTGCTCTGGATCAGGTGTGAAGTTCTGCTGCTTTCAATCTATCCAGTGCATAAGGTCTGGGTAGGTAAATATGGGGAAGGGGGCACATGCAGTAGGTGTGCCTCCTTTCCATGTCAGTGAAATGATCCAATGGAAATGCAAATCATGGTTCCACTGCTTTCAGAGGAATTTCTAGAGTGTTGCTAAATATAGTCAAAAACACCCTTAGAGACTCCAACTTGTAATTTTGGGGGGGGGGGCTGATTCCTGAAGACTTCCCAATGAGTGAGTATAGCAACAAGGTAGCAGAGATTTGAAGAGACAGTGTAATATAAATAGACAGTAATGTGTATAGAGCTTCAGAAATAACAACTGTTTAACATTAATTTTCATGATAATTCCTTTTTTTAATGAAAGTATCAATAATAATAATAATAATAGGAGGAGGAGGAGGGAGATATTTTAATAAATAATACAGTTTTATTGTTGTAGCATACCTACGTATGATAATGGGTATGTCCCCATTCACATAAATACAGTAGTAAATACTGTATGTTGGTCTGCAGATGGAGATTCATTGTGGAATTCACTTGACTCACTTCTAGAAGTTGACTACTTTTTCTACACGCTGCTGGCAAATCTTATATGTGTTGTTTTTGTCCTATGTATTATCGTTCATTACCAACCTTTGTGTGATTATTCTATTCAGCCACCTTCCCTAGGTTACAACAATTATAGAGGAAAGTTAGATACAAGTAACAATAGACTATGGTATCTGGATAAGCAGATACCCCAACTTCATATATATATATATATATGTAACTTAAGGATATTTTTGAGTCATCAAAATACTTTGGGAAAAGTATGACGCTAATTTTTCCGGCACACTGCCCCATCACCAATCATTTACGACTATCTTCTTCTTACTAATCTTGCAGGATATTGGTGCAGAAAGTGGAATTGGTAAGCTGAGTTCAAATTCCAATCTGTTGTATTCACTTAACACACAAATGCACTTGAATCTGTTTCTCCTTCCTACAGGTATGAGTTAAATAGCAGGGCAGACTGAGTTCTCTAGCCTTGAGTGGCAATTAATCCAAGAGAACAAAAACTGAATTCCAAAATGGCATGTGTTCTGTCAAGCTATATTGCCCTAGCCACACTCACTGCTGCTACAGTTGCAGTACATACTGTGCAGCTATGATCCTAATGGATTACAGGACTTCTGATTAAATGCTTTTGGACTTTAAATTCTTACCTGAGCTGAAAAAGAGGCATCTCCATGCACTTGAAAGCAAAGAATTTCATTTCCTTTACTGGCATCAGTGTCCTCACTATAATCTCCTTGTTTGAGAGACTGCATTTTCGCTCGAACCTTGCCAACTGCCACTGGATTGTTAGCCTGGAAAATGAAATATTGGACAAAATCTTTTATGTTCTATTCATAGAAATTTTCAATTACAATAAAAACATTTCCTTAATCCATTATATCTTGGATAATGTGGATGCATGGTGGAATAATGGATAGCGGTTTGGATTGAGGAATTTGAGGTCTAAATTCTAGTTTTCATTAAATTCACTTATGTGAAAATATTCTTGGGGTAGGCATGAATTCATCTGTTCTCCCAGCAGCTATGTGTTAAATAGCATGGTAGACTGTGTCCTATAGCATTGAGTGGCAACTGGTGTAGAAGAAGGACAACACTGAATTCAAAATCTCCAACTACGAGAAACAGCCCCACCAACCTGCAATTGGCCAAGTGTGATGAATATGGCTACACCCACTGAAGACATGGTCAATCAGGGAAAGGTTCCTCCAAGGATCTGGATCTGTTCCAATGAGCAGGACAGACTGGGTCCTATAGCCTTGGATGGAAACCAGTCTAGGGGAAGGACAACAAAATTCAAAACCTCTAACAATGAGATAAATATCCTCACATTACCACAAGGCCTAGCGTGCTGAGTGCAATCACACGCCTGAAGACACGGTCAATCTAGGAGTGGGAATTCTCTCAATCTGGATTTGATCTAAACAGCTTTCAAACCTGGTACCTTTTATCAAGGTTTCGGGCCTATTTCAGATGTTTGTTGCGCTCTAAAATCTCTCTTAATCCTATTTCGGCAGTGCATGTGCATCTCCCCACTGGCACTTTACTTCCTGTCCTGACATTACTGTGTTCGATCATGTCTTCCTCTGACTTCCATTGTGACCTTGTGTCCACTCCTTCAGTATCCTATGCGCTATTCGTAAATCAAGTAACGTCTCTGATATGTCATTCCTATGTTTATGTATTATATATTTCAGTTTATCATTTTTTCTTTGTGTTGGTTTCATTTTTGTTAATGTTTTCAACAACACTCTCTTGAGCCCCAACCGTTTTTTTAAATATAGATTCTGCAATTTTGAAATCAGTTATCATTATAATTCATATCAATAATATGATTCTTTTGGTAACACTTTTTCATGTACAAAATCTGCATGGAAAGGACTAGGATAGTGGCTAGGACTGAGAAATTGGTGAGCCAAGTTAGAATTACAGCTGAGTTCATTAAATTCACTTATGTGAAAATATTCTTGGGGTAGGCATGAATTCATCTGTTCTCCCAGCAGCTATGTGTTAAATAGCATGGTAAACTGTGTCCTATAGCACCGAGTGGCAACTGGTCTAGAAGAAGGACAACATTGAATTCAAAATCTTCAACTATGAGATAAACAGCCCCACCAACCTGCAATTGGCCAAGCGTGTTGAATACGGCTACCACCACTGAAGACATGGTCAATCAGGGAAGGGTTCCTCCAAGAAATGAGAAGGTACTGGATCTGTTCCAATGAGCAGGACAGATTGGGTCCTATAGCCTTGGGTGGTAACCAGTCTACTACAGAAAGAAACAGCAACCTACTGTGGGAAAATCTTCTGTCTAGTCAGTCATGAATTGAAAGACATGATTATTCAAAGCAAGGAGGCATGGTGGTGTGACATACAGCTGCTCAGATTGAGGAATCGGATAACCGAGTTGGAAATTCAGTCAATTTCATTACATACACTTATGTTCTAATACTTTTGGGAAAGGTATGAATCCATCTTTTCTCCTGCCAGTTATGAGTAAATAGAAGGATAGACTGGGTCCTATAGCCTTGGGTGGCAACCAGTGTAGGAGAAGGAAAACTGAATTAAAAAACCTGAAGGCCTAGTGTATGAACCAAGGGTGACCTACACCATATTTTTTGTTGTCAGTCAAGAGCTTGGAATGGAGATGAGTGCTGCCAAGCTATCTAAAAGTCTATTGTCAAGATCATGAAGACAAAGAATCAAAATCTGATTTTTCTGCCCTCAGGTTCTCCCCCAACAATTGAAGCCATTAGGGGTAAAACCCTCTCCCATCAAACAAAAACTTGGATATGATTTAAAGTATAATACACTAATTTTTATAATAGATAATTTATTTGGATTTAAATTTTTTCAAATGACAAGTTTAACAGAAAAGTAATCAAATAAGTTTTAATTTGGGATTATTTAGATTCAAATTCTAACAAGAATTGCCATATCTGGTCAGGTGCTCCTGCTGTACATCTTGAGATTCTTGACAAAATCCAAAGGATCTGTAACATAGACAATCCTAACCAGTCACTTTTTCACCGATGTGACATGGCTTCCCTCTGTCTTTTCTACAAATATTTTCATGGCTACTGCTCTGACAAGCTTTTTTCCCTGGTGCCCAAAATACACAAATTTAAGCGTGCTACAAGATTGACATCTAGATCCCACCATTTTACTGTTGAAACTTGCCACTTCTACTCCAACAGTTTCTTTTCTTGCACTTCCCACCTGTGGAACTCTCTTCTGTTCCCTTGCTTCCCTGATAACTATGATCATCAAAAATTTAAATGCAATGTCAATTGCCATCTGTTTTTCTGGATCTCATTCAACTTTTATTTTTTCCACAATCCTCCCTATTCTCAGTCTTCTCTTTCACTTTCACTCCTTGTAACCCTCTGCATATTAGTGAGCTGAAATGAATAAACAAAAAAAAATACTTTTGTTTTTTATTTTTGGACCTGGATGTAAATATTTCAGAGGGCTTCTTCTACAAACAATGTTTGAATATTGGTATTTTGGAAAATAACTGGCACCCGGTCAGCACTCAATATAAAATATTTCTTAATAAAAATGCAAGAAAACATTTCAAAGAGTTGGACAGTTAATTCTCTTAACCTGTTTGGAGATGAAACTTTTTTTCACAGTACACATTTTTTAAACTAGTTTTCACTATTCTCTAATCTATGTTGCAACTTTTTATTATCATTTTTTTGTCTATTCATTCTTAAAGTAGAAGATTCAGAATAAAGTAGAAGCATCAGACTAGATTTGAACTCATTTCATTTACATTAGCAATTAGGAACTTTATGGATAATTTTTGAGAGCATTAAAATACCAAAGTTTTCATAATCAGGAAATGTTCATTATCTGTAATTTTTCTGCTACCATCTCTTTTTGACTTATTCGACATAGAATTGTTGAATACCTAATTGTAGTAATATCAGGTTTGGCTATCATCCAGTTCATACTCCACCCTAGTATTTTTTTTTTAACAGGAATAGAGATTTATCCCTTGTTTCCTGTTTAGGATTGGGTTTCCGGTTCCTTCTAAAGTCTTTTACATTCTTTTACTTCCAGTAGTTCCCTTGCATCTTAGTGGCTTACTTGGGGTGAAATAATTAAAAAAAAAAATCCTCTAAAATTATTTTGACATTCTGAACAAATATTTTTAACATTAACCTTTATCACTCTGTATATGATTTCATTTGTGGTACAAAAAGTTTATCCAGCCACTGAAGGTGACTCTGATCCCTGAACAATAGTGTGTTTGAATTTCATAATTGTGTTGTCATATCCTGCTCTGGCAACAGAAAATACTTTTGAGTGAAATTAATATTAAGGTTACTGTAATTGAGAGGCCTTGAAAAAGAACGCAGTATAAAGGGAAGTAATATTAATAATGAAGAGTGCTAAAAGTTAAAATTAAAAAAAATATTTAAATGCATAAGTAGTGTAATCATTAGTGGATGGAATGAGAAATCAATGAGCCGAGTTGGACTCCATTCTGAAATTAAATTTGTTGCATTCACTTTCACACAAATACCCCTGGTAAAGTATGAATCCATTTCTTTGCCTTGTAGTTAGTGTTTAAATAGCAAGGGAGACTGAGCTCTCTAGCCATGGTTGGCAATCAGTCTTGGAGAAAAACAACTCTGAATTCAAAACTACTCAAAGTCACCTGAAGTTGTGCAAGACTATGCACTGTAAAATAGATACTATGCCTGTAAAATAGAAACATGACAGATTTCAACAAGAATGGATGATCCCATTGCAGAACCATTATCTTGATTGCTATTGACATCAATGGGTACAGGGCCCAGGAAAGTTGATGATTTTATTCATCTATTTTATATATTTTTTTTTTATTGATCTATTCTTCAGTCTTTAAGAATTTGAAAAAAAGAGAAACTTGGGTGTTTAGTATGAGAGAGTGCTGAAAAGTTCTTGGCCAAAAATCATTAGAATGTAAAAATAAATTTTCATGACCATTTGGTCAGATTCCAGGAAATATGTAGGGCTGAGAACTTGTCAGCACTCTCTCATAAGTTATTCAATAGTGTGGCTAAACAACAGAGGGAAATAGTTTATGTTATCAGGGTATGTATATGTTACATGCAGTTGAAAGAGAGCAAAGTATGTAATCTGGTTACATGATTTAAATCAAGATAAGGCAGCTTTAACACTGGAAAAGTCTATAAAGTGACTAAAGTAACATCAGTGTAAACATCACTTTAGTTTGATGAAGTCCTAAAAGGACAAAACAGGGCACACAAAATATTTTCCCCACTTTGCCATAGATTTTTGTAAAATGGTTCTGATGTATAAAAATGTATATATTATTTTTCCAAATGTCTGTGTACATATATATATATATATATATATATATATATATATATATATACACACACACACACAAGTATAGGATTGGTGTAGACAGAATAAATTCCAATAACCGAAAATACTATTCTTAAAAGTGTGCTCAATACAGAGTAGAGCAAATATAATTTATTTGAAAATTATAACAAACATGTTATAAAATCACTACAAAACTAGACATTTTGTTTCAACACTTCTGGTGCCTTATGACACCAGAAATGTTGAAAGTGTTGATTTTATAACATGTTTATGTTATAATTTTCAAATAAATGATATATATATATATATATAAGATGGAGGCATAGTGGAGCAATGGATTGTGGCTTTCAGAGTGAGAAATGGGAAAGCAGAAATTCCTCCACTCTAACACACCATGTGTCTCTTTATTATTTCTTTGAATTTATTCCAAATTATTTGTTGTTTCTGTTTGGAAAGTATTTTTCTTGCCTGTTCATTTTCCTTTTGAAAAATCATATTTGTTATTTATTTCTAGTTTCTATGATCTTAATTCTGTGTTGATTTGACAATAACGAATAGTGACATCTGTATGAAGTGTGGATCGTTTTCATTGAGACCAGCATGTAATTACAGCCATTCACAATTACATATTCATAGACAGAACATCAGAAATAGAAAGAAGGAAAAAATTTTACAAAAAAAAAAAAAAATCAAAAAAATCTGGAAGTAAGTGATTACGTTAATGCAATAAACTTTAGTAAATTTGTCAATGATTAAGAAAATATTAAAAATAAAAAAACTCACCTCCAAATGAGATGGGTTAGGAATAAGAGAAAGATGAAGAGTTTTGTTGTCATATTTTAAATCTTTGGATGTATCTGTTAAAAAAAAAAAAAAAGTTAGAACATTTGTTGCCTGAAGATCTGTGATCAAATATTGAGCAAACATGGGTAAATGTTTGGTCAAAGGTCAAAAGAATGGTTTTTCGCATGATAACGTTTTTTTTTAATTACCTTCACTCTTCGACAATGTTTATTGTTTTAAAAAGCGATGATTAGAATTGTTATAAGACCTAAAAATATGAAAGTGAATTTATACATTTTCTTTGTTCTTGAGAATTAGCAGCAGAAATAATAAATGTTATTTATTTACTAGATTTTTTATAGGAATGGTTTCTAAAAAACTGGCTAAATGCCAATTGATTCAAACTTTATAAAATGGTAAATAATAAGGATACATTTACATATTTTAATAATTTAGTAAATTTTTATAAATTCATGAATAAAAAATTCTTTTCATATTTATTTCTTTATAAATTGGTAAATGATAAATATTGCATTGCATTAGTTATACTGTATTAGTTTTTAGAATATTGTAAATGTAAAATTATTCTTGTAAATAAACCATCTAATAAATAGTGTTTAATATTTTTGTTGTAAATTCTTAAGAAAAAAAAAAATATATATATCAATTCACTTTCATCATAAGTTTAGGTTTTATTCCAATTCCAATCATTGCTTTTTAAAACAATAAACATTACCAAAGAGTAAAGGTAGTTAAAAAAGCAGTGTCATGGGGAAAACCATCTTTTTGACACTCCATTTTTGTGGTGGGCATGTTTCTCCATGTTTACCAAGTATTGTCACAAATTCAAACGAGTATCCATATCATTGTTTTGATCATTTCCTCAAATGTATACAATATCAGGTCAGATAATTGATGTTTTAAGCTTTATTACCTATTATATCTGAACAAATTATCTTAAACAATGTACCATGCATTTTTATTTGGTAAACAATGATCAAAAGGACAAATAAGAACATTAGCAAAAAAAAAAAAAAAAAAAAAAATTGCAGTGACCAAAACAACAAAAATGAGGATACTAGTAGAATAATTAATGGAATAAGAGCATTTTCATTTTAATTTTAAATAATTAAAAAAAGAAATCTGCAAGAAAACTTGTGGTTTTAATCCGTTATCAATTTTTTTAACTAATGTATCATTGGTAATTGTAACTCTGTAATTTAGAAATCACAAAAAAATATGTTATTTATTTTTTCTTTTACACAAGCTTTTTGAAGCTCTTATATTTTGCTGAAAAATATTAATTAACAATTTAAAAAGTGAGTTCTTAAGATTTGTATTACTATCACAACAAACATAAGAGCCTAAATTTGCATTTTGCAAAAAAAAAAAACACTCAATTAATAAAGGTTGAATTATATATTAAATGGCTACAAAGTCAAAATTTTCCCTTGAATTGGCAAAAATCACAATGGCTGCTATCTGATTGAAAGAAACTCGGTATTGTAAAGAAATAAAAATAAAAAACTATTAAAAATAAAAATAATTGTAACATCAAGACAATTTTATGGGAAATAGTTACTTTAATCATTACACGATATAACAATATGAAGAAAATGTGAAATTTTATCTAAAATAAAATTAAAAATGTATTTTTATAAAATCAATGACTTGCTAATGTTAGCACTGGTCAAAAGTCAATTTGACAGACAACACAGATTCATGTTGATAGCTCTAGACTGAATTGCTTCTGTAATTAAGTATGGTGGCCCATAATAATAATAAAAAATATCAATATTTAATTTATTATTATTCTGTAATTTTTTTGTTCCTCATCAAGATTTTTTTTTAAATAGAACAATCATTATTTTAAAATTTAATTTTGTCACATGAAATGTTTACAAAGAATGTAATAAAAACTCAAATACATTTACTATTTTTTGGTGAAAATTATGATATTTAAAGAAGTAAAATTTTCACTGAAAAATTTAGGAAGCAAACTATTTTATTCAAAAAATGAATCATATAATTTATACACAAGTGAAGTATTGGAACAACTAAAAAAAGAAAAACAATTGCAAAATATTTCAGTGGTTTACATGCAGATATTAGAAATCAATGCACAATCTACCATATTAGTTTATTTAATCTAAAAAATAAATCCTTATTTAAATCTGCTGGATCCTATTTTGGAATTGTGTAGTTATTTAAATTTCATGTATGACATAAGTCATTTATTTGTTCTTTCAATCAGTACACCTTATCTGCAACATAACTAGTGTGTGAATGATGACAACTAGAAAGTAGAAATGTTTAAAGGTCTGTGCATCCATAGTTAATAATATCTCATCAACAGCCATATAATATTTCTTTAAATATTTTAAGAATATTTGCAGAGAATATTTTTCCAAATAAAGCACATCAAGTTAGTGATACTCCTTTTAAAAGATTAAATCAATATTATAGAAAAAAATTAAAGAAAATTTGCTTTTTTTTGTTACAGATAATACTCCTAGAGATTAAATTAAATTGTAATTATGAAAAATGTTCAAAAAGCATTATGTTTTAATGTTTTTTATTCAAGAATAAGGCATCTGATTATATTGACTTTTCTTTTGAGTACCAGTTTTTCAGGATTTATTTTTCAAGGAATTATCATTAAAAAGTGTAAATCCTAGTGTGATAGACCTTGATACATGATACACAATTGAAATTCATCAAATTAAAAAATGTGGAGTGTAATTAAATGAAAAAAAATCTTTCTCTGTAAAACTTTGAAGATAGATGGGATTAAAAAAATATACATCCACTTTTATATAAATACCAAAAGTTTTATTAAAATCCAATAATTAGATGAATCTTGGAAGATTTTTAAAATCAAAGTGTTTTTACAAACCAGAAAAAGGCAATGATATTTTTTATAGAGACAAAGTAAAAATATAAAAAGTTTAAGTAAATATTTCCAATCCTACTTAAAATCTAGAAATAATATTTATATCCGACTTATTTCATTCGTTCAGCTTCAATTAGCTGAAAAATGATCATAAAATTAAGTTTTATACAGGTTTCATAGATGTGTTATTTTTTTTTTTTTTTTTACTCAAGTGTCAAATTTTCTATCTTAAAAATTGGAATACCCAACATATGCATATAACTGCTTGGAAGCTGTCAGTAGCTGTGCAAATGATTAAGGGTTTAAATGTAGCTTAATAACAATTGATCATACCAGATGCTCTCTCCCAGAAAGCTGTAACTAAGGTCTGCTTAGCATAGTCAAAGTATAAGCCACACATGAACTCTGTAAAATGTAAATGTGCCTGAGTAGGTGTCTGCAACAAGGACTAGCAAGATATCCTAGCAGACAAGCAAACTTGGAAATAAGTAGCCAGCTATTACACATATACACGTGTGTGTATAAATAAAAGTTCAGAAGATTTATCTTCCAACTTCAAATATACTAATGTTGTTCTATTTTTAATATTGAAACTTTTGTTTACAAAAATCACCTTATCTTTAAATGCAATAAAATCCATTAGGTATTTGTTAGGTATTAACAATTTGTGCATATATATATATATATATATATATATATATATATATATATATATATATATATATATATTTATCATTTGAAAATCTATTTGCTTATTTGTTTTTCTTATTCTGACCAAAGCAGTATGAAATCATGTAGGCAGGCAAGAATTGATGACAGATCTAAACTGATTCTTTGAGAGATTAAAAACAGATAAAAATAGCACAAGATAGTAAATGTTACATTAAAAATATAACCACTACAATAGCTATGGATTCCTAACAGTGCAATAAAAATATTAGACAAACAAAAATGTCAAAGTTCTTACATAAATGAGAAAGAACATCTCCACTTCCTTTGGCATTGGGTGGCAATTCTGTCAAACCTTTCATCTATATAAAAAATAATAATTTAAATAAAATGTTTGCATTATAGAATCAATGATTATATTTATCAATTCGATAAAAGATTTGGATTAAATCATTATCTGAAATTAATTACTGTCAGTGGAAATAAAAGATGTTAGTTATATTTGTGTAATGGTAGAAAAATAAATAAAAATAAACAAATAATAAAAAGGAGACCAAAATTTCAACATCTCTAAAAATAGATGTATATTCAGAATCACTAGGCCATGAAGTCATATTTCGACCAACCAATCAGAAACTGTCTCGACCAGAATCATAGTCTTGCAACCAAATCAGAGACAAGAGCTGCTTCCAACCAGGATATAAGGTTACTAATTGCAAGCCAATCACAAGAGAAGTGGCACTTTCAAAGCAGATTTTTAGATATGTATATTATCAGATAGAAAATCAATCTAAATGATAATAGATTAATTTTATCAATTCTATGATACTGCAGTCATGGTAACATATCCAGGGCCAAAATATGATACTGTGCAAAAATTGGTTAGATGCACATACAGGAAAAGAAAGTGGGGGGAAAGGTAGTACAAGTCCAATAGGTTCACTAGGCAAAACAAATCCAGACTTCTCTCCTTGTCTTGATCTCCAATACGCCACTCCCCGTCAGAAGCGAACTCCTGCTGAATAGGCGTACCATGCTTTTATGCACCTGACCCAGCCATCACTCAGCCAATGAGCACCAAGAACCAGCCAATAAAAATGGCTACAAGTGACACCACCACTTTCATCAGCACAAAGTGCTGTCCGCTTCACCATTTGTCTGAAGCTCACCGATTTGCCATCTTCACACTCCCTTGCAAAACATAGAAGTGACTCTGACCCTTTTGGGTCACCAAGGTAAGTTACCACTACAGATACATGTGCAACCCACACTTTCTCGCATAGATACATTCAACAGCAAGGCCTCTGATCAGGAGGTTTTGTGGAGCATGGAACCACCTCTTAATTGCTGGTGTTCCCGGGTCCACCCTGACCTGGGGTGGTAGCACCTGTTAGGGTCCCAGCTATGGGTAAATAGTTAACCCCCAATTAGAATAGATTTTAAACCTTTCATAGTAAAAGATAAATCTAAGATGCTTGTAATTTTTTCTATGGCACTATGTGAAAGGACAGGTCTATATCCCCTCTTTTACTACAAGCCTAGAGGAACTTAATTAGAGAATCATTGAGGTGCTGGGTTCTCTCTTTTTTTTTTTTTTTTGCTTTTTTAGTTTTGATATTTTGTCATTGTAGATGTAATCTCCCAAAAGATGCAGGAATACAGAAGCAATATTATTTTTTTACGCTGGGGGGTTGTGAGTTATTGGTAAGGAAGTGATTGAATAAAATGAAAAATTGCACTTTGAGTTTTGATAAGTGACAAGTTAACCTATGAGAGAGTGCGGTGCATTTGCAACCAATATTTGCATTTAGTAGGTTATTGGTAATGATAAAGTGGCATGTTTTAAATTTGTTAAAGTAACTGATAATTCTAAGGTGTTTATTGCAATCAATAAGTGATACGTGCTGACAAATTATATTTTAATGGCATTTTCATCTTGTTTATAATTAAGGTGAATCAAGTTACAGTAGAATAAGTTAATGGCTATTTGCGTCATTCTTTTAAAAAAATTCTTTAAGGTTTATTTGCTTGTTACTGAAATGGTTGCGGAAATTATTGTTTAGTGTTTGTTTTATGATTCTCAATTCTTTATAAAATAATGTGTGGAAAGAAGAAATTATTTTTGCTTGGATAATCATGTTTTTTATAACAGCCATTTTTATATCTCTCAGGACATTCAATTTCGTAATAAATGAGTTTTTGCTTGTGGGTGTTTTATATGTAGAAGTAATAAAATCATGTCTACCGTCACCATGTCTATTATTAATGCTAAGTTCATAAGTAAATGGAAGAGCAGAGTTTTTTTAAGGCCTCTTTAAGTTTTTTTTAATTATTTCATCTATGCTTTTCAGTAGTATGAATGTCATCGATATATTGAATGTAAATGATACATTTGGCAAGATTATTAAAGATTCTGTTTTTTATGTGAGTCATGTAGAAATTCGATAAAATAGGGCCAATAGGTGAACTCATAGCTAAATCGCAAGAAGTAGCTAGCATCTTTCATTTATGACACTGACAACATTTAGTTCTGAATAATGACAAAAACAGATCAAATATTTGAACAAAAAACAAATAAAACTATGAACTTTGGACAACTGTAATCTGATGTACAACAACTTATTTGAAAATTGGAAAAATGCAATAAAAAATTTAAAAAAATATTTGGTTGAACTTGACACAACATTTAAAAATAATATATGAATGTAGGTCAATTGTTATGTTAGATGATCATGAGATTGATGTTGGCGATAATATAGCAGTAAAGCTTGAAGCTCCCTAATAATAACTCATACTTTTTGTTTTTTGGCTTGTTATAGATAGCAGTTGACCAACTGTCATGCATACAAAGCAGAAATATGTCATTGAATTCTTTCATGTGGAAGAAAGTTTCACTTATTGACATTCATCAAGATTTATGGAGACCAAATTGTGGATGTGAGCACAGTTAGGCAGTGGGTAATGTATTTCAAAGTATTTCACTCCTGTTGCAACATACATGCTCTTTTTCCTGTCTGAATTTCCGGAATGTATTAAGAGTTATTATTATTTACAGTTAGATTAATGCCCTCAACATTGTTGTTGATATGACTGCAACAATAAAGATAAGGATATTAGTTCCACTACAAATAAGGTAAATAATGCAGATGAGTGTATTTTCTTTTATTTTTTTTCAGAGTATACACTTTGATCTTAAGATTGCTAGAGTGCAACAGTGAACAGTAGCAGAACACACAGGTATTACAATTCCAACCAATTCCAGGTAGATTGCATAGATACTCCAATCTTGGGCAGAACAGATTGGTCAATCTCTCTGTAAATAAACCCTCATTGTTTGGATAAGTACTCTCCCAGTTCTTAATCTTATATCATAATATGCAGATGGTCTTTGGTTGTACTAGAGATATCTCGCTTGCATTATCATTGCCAGTTTTAATGCACTAAAATTTGTAAAGTTTACTTCATCTTGTTCATATTCATGTGTCTAAGGGAAACACATTCAATGGAGTCACACTCTTTTCCAAGACAACAATTTGTCTCACAAGGTTTTTGTAATGGCAGCAAAAATTAAAAAATAAATAAAAATAAAAAAAATAGTGTTCTGAGTGTGTCTGATAAAATAATTTTTTTTTTTTGATCAATTCACCTCAAGCAAGGGGATAATGCCACTAAGATGCAAGGGGCTACTGGAAAGTATTTGTTTCTAAATTTGAGTTATCATAGAAGAGAAACAATGAACATTTCAGAAACATCCAATAATAAATCATGTATAGAAAGTCGGGGGGAAAAAAAAATATTGCAAACCTTCTGAAACATGCGCACAGGTGGAAAGTCAAGCATCGTAGTGAGAAAATTGAGTCGACCCCTGTGAGGCATACACATCACAATATCAGAAATTCCACCTGAAATTGATAAAAATAAAAGCGTAAATAAATGGAAAAAAATTATATATGCGTATTTAGGCAGCATATTTTCATTCAAACAGGTTTGGTTAAATAATTTAGATATACTATGTCTGTTTATTTTTGTTTTAATCCTTTCAAGTCCATGTATCAATTTCTTGGTAGCCATAGACAATTGATTAAGAAAAATGCCAAAATTTTCTTTCAAATAATTTTATTTTCCCAAGTACTTTTAAAAGGATTAAAACAAAAATAAACATAGTATATCTAAATTATTTAACTAAACCTGTTTGAATATATATATATATATATATATATATATATATATATATATATATATAATGTGTGTGTGTGTGTGTGTGTGTGTGTGTGTGTGGCAGACTCTCCTCTGTATTTGTCGTATGAGAGTTAAGCAGCTCTGGTCCTAGGAACCAGACACCAGCACATGAGAATATATTATAGTGGTGAAGGCTTTGTGCAGAACCATCCACACTTTTTGAAGGACCGGCACTACGTACCACAAGGTCCCCAAACAACCCTCTACAGGTTTGGGAATTCAGAGTTGTCCAGCTCCTACACCAGTTGCCATTCAAAGCTATAGAACCCAGTCTGTACTGCTATTTACCCATAACTGGAGGAAGAAGAGGATTAATAGCTTTCCCAAGGGTATTAGCACGTAAGTGAATATAAGGATTCAACTGAATTCAACTTGGCTCTCCGATTCCACAATCCAAGCCACTATCCACCATGGCTCCCTATATATATATATATATATATATATATATATATATATATATATATATATATATATACAAATATAGGTAACTATACTCATTTCGAAAAACCCTCGAATTTTTGATTTGCCAATAATCAAATCAATCTCGAGGGAAAAAAAGGTTGTAAAAAAAGAAAGAGCTCGAAACATGAAAGTCTGTCAAAAAAAATCGCACAGATACAGGTTTGAAGCCCAAAGAAAAAAACCCCAATACGAGTAAACAACTAACTAACAAAAGAGCTCAATACAACTGTAGAGCAGACCTAGATAAACCTAGTGAGCCAGACAAACCTACCCAGGTTTCACCTAAGTGGATCGTCAGGGAAAGCTGGATATATATATATATATATATTAATCATTTCACCCCAAGCAAATCAATAAAGCTGCAACCGGGTAAT
This sequence comes from Acanthosepion pharaonis, assembly GCA_903632075.3. NCBI lineage: Eukaryota > Metazoa > Mollusca > Cephalopoda > Sepiida > Sepiidae > Acanthosepion > Acanthosepion pharaonis. The sequence goes on along the minus strand of CAHIKZ030002722.1, from coordinate 5,291,285 downwards.
GAGTGAAAGAATATGAAAATAAGAAAAAACACTAGTAAGGAGAGAGAACATAAAAGAACAAGAATTAAGAAGACAAATCATAACAATTGACATTGCATCTAAATTTTTGACATTGCATCTAAATTTTTGACATTCAAAGTTAATTGGAAAGCAAGAAGCACATACACTCCTCACTTGTCTGACTTAATTTTGGATTTGCCTACAGAAACTCTCATAATCTTTCTTTCATCTCTCTTGTCTATCTTTTGTGGTTTTCTGAGGGTTTTTCTTTTTTTGCACCTAAATCACTTCCAGTAGAAGCAAACATGGTTTGAACAATGTTTTCTTTTTTAATCACTTCACCACACACAAAGTAATAAAGCCACTAAGATGCCAGGAGTTACTGAGTGCGAGTGAATATGAGGAAAAAAAGGAAAGAAGAGGAATTATGAAGACAGAAGATAATGATTGATATTACATTTGAATTTTTGAAGATCAATGTTGAAAAGCAAGAAGCCGGAAGTGAATTCCATAAATAATTAAGTGCAAGAGAAGAAACTGTTAGCATAGAACTTACAGTTACATCTAGCCATTTTAGCTGTAAAATAATGACACCTTGCTGCCAATCTAGTACTGCACTTAAATTCAAAATGTCTAAGTACTATAGAGGAAAGTTCATCAGAACAATTACTACGAAAAAATTTATAGAAAAGGCACAGGGAATCTACATTATGGCAGTGAGAAAGAGACTGAAGCTGAGAAGCCAAGTTAAAACATAAAATTACAGATTCTTTTTTGTATTTTATCAAGAATCTCTAAATACATAGCAGAAGCACCAGACCAGATATGGCAGCAACATTCAATGCATGGACGAATGGTAGACTCATAAATATATAAGATAGATTCTAGCGAGAAAAATTGTCTAGCATGACACAATGAACCCACTTTCCTAGCATCAGATCTAGCAGTTGATTCAATATATTCTTTCCACTTCATGTCAGCAGAAAATGTTATCTTGAAAAGGCACAATAAGTCACTCTCTCCTGGAGATTAGCATCAGTTATGTGGATGGCAGGTAAAGTGGTTCTCTTAGACAATTAAAAGAGAACAATTTCATTTTAGAGGCATTAAAATTAAGAAGACATTCCTTGCTCTGATTAACAATAGACTGTAGATAATTTTTGAGATCAGCTGCCAATTTGACCATATCAAACCAATCAGACTTACTGAGTCATCAGCATAGATACCAAGTTGATAACTGATGACATCAAGAAAGTTGTTGATAGAAATTAGCAACAAAGTAGGTCCAATTTGATAAGACTGAATCAATTCAAGAATTTATCTATACCAAAAAAAAAATTTATTTATACCAAAACCTTTCAATTTGTGAAGAAGACCATCATGCCAAACCCAGTCAACTGTCTTTGAGATATCCAAAACAATAGCCCGAGCTTCACCACTCTTTTTCTAATAGACTTTTTCAGCAATAATTATTAATACATCAATAGTTGACCTAAAGAAGTAAAATCAATATTGCTTATCTGAAAGAAGACCCTTCCAAGATGATCAGAGCCTCAAAAAAAAAAAAAAAAAAAAAAAAAAAAAAAGGTAGTTATAATGATCAGATGGCTCACCTGAGTTTTTAAAGACTGGAACTATGGAAGAAAACTTCCAACAAGCAAGAACGCAAGAAGCAGCTGGAAATTTACTGCAGAGTTTACAGAGAACAGGAGCCAGTTCAGGAGCAAAATTCTTAAGGACTATTGCAGGGATACCATAACTTCCACATGCTTTATGGGGATCCAGGTTTGAGCTGATAGCAGAAACCATGGACATAATTATATACATATCACTAAATAGAGGCTCAGTTCTAAGTGAAAAGTCATGTAAAGATACTCTAGATGAGTCAAGAGTAGAATTTGAAGAGAATTTACAAGCAAAACATTCTACTTCATCAGCAGGTGATGTTAACACAAATAATATAAATTCTGGAAATTCCCACCTGCCTGGCTATCTCTTGTTGGGCTATCTTCCCCTTCAAAGTCACAACTTTATTCTTTGTTTCAGCAGAAATTTTAGCCATGGTTTTCATGTAAAAAAGAAAATAATGTTCAACTACAATGGCACTTGACACTCATATTAATAAGATGGAACAATTCATACTAAGAACTTTGCACATTATCATGACTATCATCTCAGATCTTTCACTGGCCTTTTTTTTTTAGATTCTTAAAGCTGTGTATCTTGTTACAAGGCACCTGCAAAAATACAACTATTTTTTTAATCCTTAAGGTCCACAGACACTACTGATAAAAGCATGCTTTTAAACAATCTTGACTTCTTAATAAAATAAAGTATAATTATTTTGTGTAGCTATTACAAAACTTTTGAACACCAGGGTAGTTTAACAAGGCAAACTTGAATCGTTGATTATAATGACTTGTGACTTTGTGCTAGCACAACTTTCTAATCTTTGGCTACTCAGTTTCACCTACAAAACTTGACTCAATCTGTTGTAACTGTTTTCAGGAACTCCTTGATGGTGCAACACACTGGGATCATCTCCCCAGTTTGATCTCTAAAAAGAATACCCGCTCGGCCCGGTGGCTAGGATCAAAGTGTAGTATCTGTGCTTTGTGAGCTGCCGAGCCGGTGTCTGTCGAACTCTCTGCTTGCAGAGAGGAACCCGACGAAGCTCCGCCGAAGGGTAGGGTTTCGTTCGGGAGGTTGATTGAACTAGCCCGCTTGGACGGGTTTAGATGGGTTTTATTTTTGGCTGGGCCTACGGGCTCAGACATACCCACATTAAAAAAGGCCTTGTGCCACATTCAATTCCTGTGGGTGAATTGATAAATACCATCTCCCCAGTTTGATATTGTCAAAAAGTCACTTCCTTGACAAATCACCCATAGTGAGATTTGAACCCAGGTCTTATGGTCAGAATGTTAATGCTCTAATCACTCGATCATATGCACATAAAGATATGATTTTTTTGTGACAGTCATGAGCACTGTTTATAATAAATTTGAATTTTATCAATTTGACTGAACTACAAACAACATTTGTATTTTCTTTCTATCAAAGGAACTTTATTGGAATTCAAATATCTACCTTTTAAATAATCTGTGCATTTCTGTAAAAGAGAATTTTGATAAACATTTGATTTATATTTTTTGATCTTTTCTCTTGTATAATTTTCTTGCATGATAACCTTGCTTTTGTTAAAAAATGTTAATAAATATTATTGTTGAATTAATTACATACTTTCTGTGTAAACAAACAAGACTACCTGTCCTTGATATCATGTTACATCATACAGATAATGATCTAACAATTTAGATCACCAAAGTAAAGCAGTGTCAAGTCTGGTCACTACTTAAATGGGAGACTACTTAAGAACAGTGGGTACTGAAAGCATTCTGCTACAATGCAAAATGTTCCAGTTCTACAAACAACACTTGTATTTTCTTTCATTAGATACTTTACTGGAATTAAAAATATTTGCATTTTAAACAATCTGTGCATTTCTGTGAAAGAGAATTTTGTTAAATGCTTGATTTGTAATTTTTATCTTTTTGTGTAATTTTCTTTCTTACAAAACTTTGCTTTTGTTTGAAAAAAGTTGCAAGCGTTAAGCAAATAAATGTTAAGTACTTTTATTGAATATGTATATTTTTAAATTTGCTATATTTATAGGTGAAATGCTTCTCAATAACAGAGATAGAGAATTTATATGTATAGACAGTGTGGACATAGGAATAAACACTGCATGGTGACTGTCAGCTTCAAAGTGATTTTTAGAGCAAGTGCCACTACTCCTTGAGTGGACTGTATGTATATGTAGCCTGCAAAAGTAGTAGTTGTATTCTTGTTCCGAAGATCATGTTGAAGAGTGAAAATAACAGTCATGCAGAGTTGATTCGTATGTAAACGTCTCTTGCTCATTTATAACGTCAAATTCTATAACAGGATGGCTCTAGACATAACCTGAGTTTCATGCTTACACAATTGAACCCCATTCAAGATGTCTGAAGTTCATATGAGCATGAAACTTGGGTTATGGCAAAAACCATCTTTCCATAGGATTTAATGTTGTTATGTGTTTTTTGCTTGGTCTAAGCAATCTAGGCTTTGAGCACTTTACTGAGCAGGTAAGTTTGCCTTAAGCCTTTTTTTCTCTTTCTTTTTTCAGTATTGTTGTTTTTATTCAAGACTGTATCTGGATAAGAGTTTTAGGTTTTGGCAAATTGTCCATTGGTTCCATCATTGGATTTTGTTTTTCTTTAATACACACACACACACACACACACACACACATATATAAATTTTCAAGCCTGAGGATTGTGGCCAGCATGAAACAGCCTGTTGCCTCTGAGTGTTGACTTCAATGGTCACTTTTATATTTACATATGCTCTATCTCTGATATTGAGCACTTTATCCCATAAATATAGCACACCTTAAAAATATATTTCTTCATATATATATATATATATATATATATATATATATATATATATATCTGGATTAGAATCAAATATGATTAAATATAAGCAAAGTTAAACTTACATCTGTGCTGAAACCTTTCTGTTACCTTCCTTAACCCTCAATATCTCTTACCATTTTTAACTCCTACATTTATTGGTGAGAAGTGTTAATTACCGCAGATTTTTAGTTAATTGAGTGGTTGTTAATTATCACAGATTTTTTTGTAAATTGATCATCATCAATTAAGAGTGGAAATATGACCATCTAGAGAACACAAAATAACATCATTATATTTACATATGTATTTGCCAGCTAATTTTACTGTGCTAATCTAGAAACAGATTACTAGCATAGTGATATGTCATTTGCCTGCTTACCTTGTTTGAATCAAGGCAGGATTCATGTCTTAACTATGCAGTGGCTGTCAAAAATGACTGGATTATTTATGTATGTATGGATGGATCAGCAATTCTACCTCAGATCAGTGGTGTGCTCTGGCCCTAGCTAGCTAAGATCAATGTAATATTTGTATTCTGTAAAAAGTCTCTCTCTCTCATATACACACATTAGAGTTGTCAACTTCCTATCTATTCATATACACAACTGAATGGAGGGGCAGAGAAAAGGAAAGGAGGAAGGAATAAAAAGGATATGAATGGGGGAAGGTAAGGGGTAAATAAGTAAGATAAATAAAAATGAAAAGAAATCCAGGTGAAAAAAAACGGAAGAGATGGAGACAAAAGGCTTGCTGTCCTAAAAGTGGAGGAAGCTTGATTAATATTTTTTGGGGGATCATGACAGATGCCTTAGTTATGTAGGTATATACTTTACTATTAATACAAACATAATATATATTATATAGGGATTCTATTAATTATCTTATTTATGATTGAGTAAAGCAAAAAATGTAAAGTAAAAAGAAATAAAACCGAAATAATATTTAAAAAAAAACAATGTAAAGAAACTAGCAAGAAGCCGGAAACTAGTAAGAGAAATAGATGGGAGCAGAAAAATTGACAGTAAAAAATAGGGGACATGGACAGAGTCAGGCAAGCAGAAAATGAAATCCCCACCCAACAAAAGAAATACTAAAAAAGAAAAAAAATTACACTGAGCAGATTGAGAGAAAATCTCATCAAATGCCGCCATCATGCTTTCACAGCCTTCCCCTCCATAACGCTTGACAGTGGTGAACTTTGATGCCAGGAAATGGTCAAAAGCCTGTAGAAAAAAGGAAAATGATTATATATTTATATATATTTCATTAGAAAACATTGAGAACAATTTCAGTTTTGAAATGTTTGTAAATTAAAAGGAAATATTATTTATGAAATTAATCTTTGAACAGCTAAGTAATTTTGACAAAGAAAGGTCAAACAGGTTTAAAAAGTGTATCTCAATATTCCCAAACATTTATTTATTTTTAAATAAAATATTTCTAAAACACACACACATATATATATATATATATATATATATATATATATATATATATATATATATATATATATATATATTTATGGACTCTCTCATTGTATTCGATGTATGAGGATGAAGCAACTCGGTTCTTAGGAACCGACAGCCAGACACCAGCACATATGATTTGATTATAGTGGTGAAGGCTTTGTGCAGAACCAACCATACTTTTTGAAGGGACAAATACAGAGACCTGGTGTACTACATGCCACAAGGTCCCCAAATGACCCTCTGCAGGTTTTGAATTCAGAGTTGTCCTTCTCCTAGACCAGTTGCCATCCAAGGCTATAGAAGCCAGTCTGTCCTGCTATTTACCCATAGCTGGAGGGAGAAGAGGATTAATACCTTTTACAAGGGTATTAGCATGTAAGTGAATGTAATGGATTTGAATGGAATTTGAACTTGGCTCTCTGATTCCTCAATCCGAGCTGATAGCCACTACTTCACTGTGCTTACTAATATAATGCTGTTACAACTATGAGAAAATAGAATAACAGAAAAATATGATGACAAGATAAAAAACAAAGATAAATTTCAAGAAAATAAACATAGGTAATTTGATTATTGGTCAGTTTTGTGAGAATCTTAATATCTTACAAATTTGGAAACTTGACAATTACTGTTGAAAAAGTATATTTTTGTTACAGTAATATCAGGAATAGTCTCAATATTAACACAAATCAAAGATCAATCCCTGAACAGAAGAAACTTCAAATGTTTGATCTTATGATTTAGTCCTTTCCTTTATATCTATGTGTTTATAGGAAAGAAATGCTATTTCCAACATAATTACATACCCACATAAATACCATATTAAAACACGCCCAAACTTTATTTTCTATCCAATAACAGACAATATTATAAACATGCCAAAAAGATTCTACAATAAAACACACCATTTAAATCAAAATTTCTAGTTTAACATCATCATGTGAAATATTTGACCAATCAGAGAAAACTAAAACCCTATTTTTATGGAGCCTACTTTCAGGAAAAATTTATAAAAATCCACACATTTTGACTTTCAAAGATCAGAGAAGTGGCTCTCTCAAAGATGAACACTAGAGAAGATGTGCTTTTTACTCCCCAGCGTGTGCTGAAAGAAACATGTCAGTGACTTCAAACAAATCAGCTATTACAACAAAGATGGTAAATAAATTTTTGCTAACAATAAAAGCCTTTTTTCAACCACATCATTTTTCTGTGGACCAACTATTCAAAGACTAACTCAACTAAAGACTATTTTTACTTCATTTGGAATTCATGAAGATATGTTTGTAAATAGAATTGATTTATTTAACAAACATAATTTCTTTATTTTTAGTTTTTTTATTGTCTGGAATTTGGATGTCCGGATTTTTAATGTGAAAAATAGATAGACGACTGATTTACCTATAAATGGTGACCTTGATAAAGAAAACCAACCTGATTTCTACATGTTCATAGACTGTGAACCCAAGTGGTCAGAATGCTTGTTTCAAAGTACATGCTCAAATCTATCAGTTTACAACATTAAAATATCATCAACTAACTAGTTAATGAGGAGGCATGGTGGAGTAATGGATAGTGGCTCAGATTGAGGAATCGGAGAGTCAAGTTCGAATTCCAGTCAAATCCATTACATTCACTTACATTCTAATACCCTTGGGAAAGATATGATTTTTCTTCTCACCCCAGCTATGGGTAAATAGCAGGACAGACCAGGTTCTATAGCCTTGGATGGCAACTGGTCTACTGCAGAAAGAAATGGCAACCTACTACAGGAAAAAAATCTGCCTCATCAGTCATGTATCGAAAGATACATGATCGTCTAAGCATGTATTACACATGGCACATAACTGACTGAATTAGTTAATAATAAAACCCAGTAAGGTATTGAAGGTCTTTGAGAAAAAAAAAAAAAAAAAAAGAATTTTGTAGTACTTTATAAAACAGTTTCACCAGTGTTGCACAAAAGTATATGAACCCCTAAGAAAATATTAAAAATATGTCTCTTTTGTCCAACAAGTCTTAATTGAACTATATATTAATTAAGAAAAACCTTTATTAAATAAATTAAGACCACTTTCAAAAGTTTTTATTAAATTGGAATTAAAATATTAATTAAAATTAAGATGTGCAAAAGTAAGGGAACCATTAAATCTAATATTTGGTAACTCCTCCTTTTGAGGTCATGGTATTGACCTTTCTTGTTCTATAATTTTTAAGTTTCTGGCAATAGTGAGTGTCAGTTTTTGACCATTTCTTGGCCAAACTCCCACAATTGCTCAATATTGTTAAATTAAATTGCATTCATGGAATGAGTACTTCTTTATAGATTAGTAGTTAAAAACTAGCCTTACAGATGATTACTGCAATGAGTTTATTCCTCATTGGGGATACAAACATGTAACATTTGTTACAATCTAATTTAGGCATTTTGAATATTGGGAATTTCAGTTATCAGTCCTCGGATCATTTTAATAGGTTTTAAAGAAATTTTCTTGTGATTTCTACAAAAGTAGGGAGTTATGTCATTCCTTAATGTCTGCAGTAATTATCTGCTGCTACAATTTTTGGAGATGCTATATTAAAAAAAAAGAAGTTACAATGGAAATTGTGTGAGAGTTTACTTAAATACTAGGCTGAGATTTTTCCTTTATAGAAATGAATAGTTTATAGAGACACATAAAAGGCACATGGCATGGTCTACAGATTTGGATGACTCATAAAAAATATATTTATCATAACATTTAGAATAGAGTTGATATTTCAGTTGTTATTCATACTCGAGAAATTTACATTAGAAATGTCTTAAACCTTTCAATCAATATACAGGCAATACTGAATAATTGATTTTAGAAGTATCTTAATGACAGCAACTTGAATTTATCAATAAGCCAAGACTGTACTTTGGACAACACGTTTTTTTCTGCTAGTTATCCTGGTCATAACTTTTTTTTCTGACACATTTTTGTTTTAAGAAAGGATATAGGCGACTATGTCTCTCCACAGATTCCTTTTATCTATGAATTATGATATCTTGGGAAAGAGACTAGAGTGGTTTGCTATTGACTTTTCCATTGTTTTCAATTCATAGTTTTTCTCCTAGACTGGATGCCACACAAGGTTAGACAGTGGCCAGTGAAGGTATAGATTTAAGTCTTTTCCAAGGTCATAAATGTGAAATGAATGAAAAAAACTCTGCCAAAACTTGAACTCTGCTCCCCAAGTTTGTTTTCTGCTTCAACAGCTATTGCACTACACACGCACACACACACAAATCTAACAAATAGTTTTCTGTCTGAAGATCATCCTTATCTGATATGTTTGACCTTAAGTCTGCATTCACAAAAAAATAAAGAATAAATAAATAACATAGGAGGAGGGAGGAAGTCATGGGATAGAGGAATAAAATTTCAAAAAAATATCTCAAAGTGTTAGCAGAGATCACATTTCTTTCTATCTCATTGGGTAGAATTCCACTATGTGAATAAGAAAACAAAAATTAAATTTAATTTATTCTGGAAAAAAAAAAAAAAAAAAAATCGCAGATAAAAAAAAGGTATATAAATTTGTAAGTTTTGCAATGTTTTTTTTTTTTAAAGTATCAAACAGCCTTAACGTGAGGAAAGGGCGATGAAACACATGACAAAAGACCGAAGCCTTCATTTCTACCAATAAGACTAATTAACTTATCTCTTTACCAGTTGAGTCAGAACACCCACTCTTGAAACACAGATTGCTGTCATTTTATGTTATGATCTGACTAGATTGACAAAATTTGACTTTGTTATTTTTGGCTTTGAAGGTCAACATATCATCAAGTTGGCAGAGCTTGGTAATTTGGGTTTCTAGTGCATGGACCAAACATGTGAACAACAACAAAATTTTGGAGAGAATGGAAACAAAAAGCAAACATACTTACCATCAGGAAGAGGCATTTGAAATTTCTGGGGCACGTAATGAGGAAGGAGGGCTTGGAAAATCTAATACTCACAGGACAGATTGAGGGAAAGAAAGATAGAGGAAAGCAACACATAACATACTTGATGAGGTTATATAAATGGATGGTAGAACAGAGTTTAGGAGAAATAACAAAAGGAAAAAACTTCTTAAGAGCTACAGGAAACAGGAAGATGTAGAGAACAATGATCGCCTATGTCCTGAAGGGACACAGTATATAAAAGAAGAATTGCAATTGAAGCAACCAATCTAATACATACACAAACCAGTCTCTGTCAAGGTTGATAAAGGGCATAGCATCTTTATGCTGCCAATGTCTGGATGGGTAAAATAGTTATGAGAGAATGGTTTGCTCAAATATTCCCTCACTATTCTTCTGCATACTAGCAGCAAAACATTATGGCAATATTTTTGCTCATAAGATCATACAGGGAGAAATGAATCTATGCCTTTCTTAAAGGAATTAGTGCAAAGTGTTCATTTTGTAACATACACTTCAGAAACTTGTGCAAATCTTGAAGCAGACGCATATATAGGTAGATTAATATGTCTGTGGCCTAACGATAAAGAAAACATTTGACTGAAACATTTTTCAGCATGACACCCTTCCTTGTCAGTGCACTTATTTTCATGGTGAACACTGATTAAGCATTATTAAAAGAAAATTTTTAATTAAAATTTAGCTTATAACTATACCTCAGACGACAGACTTATTGATTCAATCACACACACTAGATTAAAAAGAAAAAATCTTACTTTAAATTTTTCTTTTAATTAAAATTAAAAACTCAAAAACGTAGAATTGTTTCTTCTTTTTTTAATTTGAAAAATGAAAAAAAAAAAAAACCACAACTTGAATTCAAAACCAGTTTGTTACTTCCATTTTTTGTGTCATCCATCCTCTACTTCGACACATATAAAGGGTGTGACAAATGTAACACCACATTTTTTTTTTTCCAGCCGAGATGGAATTATGATGTGAAGAAATTGAGTAACCATGACTGGACCTAACACCACCAGACTTTTTCTTGCAGAATATATGGAAAGATCTTGTTTACAGGCTCAAACTGTAAACAATTCCTAAATTAAAACAAGCAATTTCTGGTAAATTTTCTGAAATTAATTTATAAATGTGTCAAATGGTTTGTAGAAGTGTGGATATTAACAACCTCGTAGGTGTTGTGTGAATTATTTTTTTAGGTGAAGATGCATGTTCAGTATGTAAATAAAGAAGACAGAAGAAGCATACAAAAACCTTGTGTTAATGCTAAAGGTCTCTTGAGTATGTTTATTTTCCTTTTAGTTCTGAAAAGATTTATGGGAAGTAAGGATATGAACAGGTAAAGATGGTCGAGTTCAAGTCAGCCTCATGCTGAATTGGGATGGCTGAATCCCTACTTTATGGATAGGTCTGCTAAAACATGTTCAATGATGTTGTTGGTAAGTGGAAAACATTCAGTTGTCAGTGGACCAGGGAAACTAACATTCCCCAGTGGGAACATATGGTTCACATCTTGAAGCCCCGTCTTGGGTATGACAATAAACTACATCTGCGTCCTGGGTAAGACGATAAACTACATCCAACAGCAAGGCCTCTGATCAGGAGGTTTTGAGGAGTGTGGAACCACCTCTTAATTGCTGGTGTTCCCAAGTCCACCCTGACCTGGAGTGGTGCACCTGTTAGGGTCCCAGCTATGGGTAAATAGTTAACTCCCAAACTGGGATCAAAACATTATGAAAGTGTAAAAATAGGTTTTAATACCAGAAATACTTTGTAAAAAGTTATTATCAGCAATAAATTTAAAAAAAAAAAAAAACTATTACAGCAATATATTTTTGAAAAAAAATTATTACCAGCAATACATTTTTGAAAAAAAAAAAAAAAATTATTATTACCAGTGATATGTTTTTGAAGGAAAAAATATTACCAGAAATATATTTTTGACAAAACAAAATATTACCATCAATAAAAACTTTGTCAGCATTAACCGATTGAGGTTGATATGCCGTAAAACAAAACATCTTGAAGCCAGAAGGAGAAAGAGAAAGATTCTGTCCTTTCTGGAAATGGGGTCATAAAATTGCACATGTGACCATAAACCTTTTTCGGTTTCTCTATAACATGCATGATGGGAAAATGAATTTATTTTTAATTTGTTATTTTATTTATTGGTTTTATTTCATTTTACCCACAGAAGTCTTGCTGATAGGGTTCAACATTGTATTGAACATGAAAGGAAGCATTTTGAACATGTTAACTAGTTTGTTAATCATAACAAATCATGTTTGTTTTGATGTGACAATACTTATAAATTTTCTTAAACTACTGTAATTTCTTTTTGTTCAATAAATAAAAAAGGGTGTTACAGCTAGATCCCTACCTGGTGGATGCTTGCAGACTCTCATGTGAACAACATATGGACTCATGTATAAATATAACGTATCGTCTCAAGCATAAACAGTCTATGTCTTACCTACTGATACAAATATGATAAAAAATATTTTAGTATTAAATAATCCAACAGAGTTTGATAGGTTGTTAAATCCACAAATCAATTAACACTTACCTAGACTAAAATTCCTCCCCTAGGAATCAAGTGACTCCACCTGACCCAATTTGAGAACTACTCTATCAGTGAAATATTAACAATGACTTGTAATTATTTACTCTGATTAACATCCTTATCTTTGTTGTTATTATCATGTTTTGGCTGTTGTGCCTCCAAGCTTTCTTCAGGTGCTTGTCAACCTGGGTAATTGTTATGGTAATTTAACCATGCACGCATGGACTCTCCTAGCTATAAATAGGAGCAGGTACTGCCTTTTGGAGGGTGAAGTTTCCAGCAGTTAGCTCTGACAGTTGGACTGAACACTCTTGTTTGTAGATGTTTGTATTACTGTTTCTGTTAATATATTTGTTTAACTCAATTTTTCTCTTCTGTCTTTATTTCTGGCCCTAACACGGCCACAACAGTAACCATTAGGGAATTTCAAAATGAACCCTTTATTAAATCTAGTGGGTGGGGGGTAGATTGTTTACCAGACATATATCCTTCCCCTTCAAGGTTTATAAAAGATTAAATTGTTGGTTCATCTATTTGCTAGATAATTGTGAGTTCAATCCCTAGGCTGGGTAGTGCAGTGGTAGACTCAGTGGCAACAGCACAAACAATAACTGCAATACCAAAAATAAAAAAAGACGTGGTGTCCCTAGACATGGATTATAGAATGAGAACAATCTATCCCCGTAGATTAAATAACATGTTCAGTTCGAAATTCCCTGAAAGTTACCTAGATTGGCAAGCAACTGAAGAAGTCTGGTGGGCACAATAGCCAAAACAGTGTAATAACAGCAAAGACGAGGGTGTTGGTCTGAGCGTAAATAATGACGACTCCTCGTCCCAGAAATTCAGATGACGACTTGTTGAGGTTACTGACTGATATGCGTATTGTTTAATATTCAGGACTTTTGAGCAAATAAAACTGAAGAAGTCCAAAAGAAAAACTTAAAGAACTCACTTGACATTTGAGCATCAACTTGGCCAAAGCAGTTTGCCGTTCTGGAGAAAGTTCAATGGAATCTCTTGTCTCAAACGCTTCAGCAAACCATTCTCGCTCTTCTTCTGTCTACAAAGATGAAAATAAACAAGCATGATTAAAAACAAAAAATTATAGACAGATGATTACATTCTAGCATTTATTTTTGGTGCTTTTTTTATGAGTTTTTAATTTTCATCAAAAGAAAGGAGATTTGAACAAATATTTTTGTTTTCTCTCAATCTAATATACAATGTTGTATCCATAGCTTGATACATACTTAGCTGAATTTTGATTGAATATGGGAGGATATAGTCTATGCTTGACCCTTCCAATTGGCCATCCAATTCAGTAATGAAAATTTCCAATGGATGTAATAAATATTCACCACTGAATTAAATTTATTGGCAAAGAAGGACATTATGAAAAACAAATGCTGTTTTGATCATCAGGCTGTGAACATTGATATACCTATATATCCATCTCTTTCAAGGTTTATAGAACTTCCTCACATTAATTGGACACTGTCACCTTCTTAGTGGTACTTCTTGCAAAGGAGTCTGGAGGGACTTTAAAAATCTCTGGTCATTTCCTGGGAGATGTCTTTTGCCTTTTCAGTTACACATCTTGATAGTTTGAAGAGATTTTAAAATCTCTGGTCACTTCCTGGAAGGTATCTTTTGCTTTCTCAGTGGAACTTTTTTTTTTCTTTTTTTAATCATTTCACCTCCCAAACAGGGTGGGAATGCCACTAGTACACAGGAGGTTACAGGGAATGAAAGTGAGAGAAAATAATGAGTATAGAGAGGATTGACAAAAAGACAAAAGATGAATGGGATTCAAGAAGATGGCAATTGACATTGCATTTAAATTTTTGAAGATTGTAGTTATCAGGGAAGCAAGTAAACAGAATAGAGTACCACAGGCAGGAAGTGCGAGAAAAGAAAATGTTGGAGCAGAAGTGGCAGCTGCATTTAGCTATTTCAGCAGTAAACGGGTGGGACCTAGATGTGAATCTAGTAGCACACTGAAATTCTTGTTGTTGGGATACCAAGCACATCAGAGAGGTTGTAATAAAAATATTTGTAGAAAAGACAGTGGGGAGCCATGTCACTTCTCAGGGTGTTGGAAGTCTGGAGAGACTTTAGAATCTCTGGTCAATTCCTGGGAGATGTCTTGCAGCATACACATCATGTTTAGCTATGAAAAAGATTATGGATAAAAATTTTGCAAATTCCTCTACTGGAGTAAAAATGCAAAGACATCATATAGAAAATCATTACAACTTGTTTTTATTCCTTAAGTTATCGGGAAACCTTTTAATTGTTAGGAGAGAGTGGCTGGTCAGTCATGCACATACAATGCAGTCTTTCTAGATGGATAAAAGACACTGCAGACAGATCCTCCTCCTGCCGTATATTAAGTCATTTCACTCCAAGCAAAGCAAATAAAGCCACTAAGACACAAGGGTTACCGAGTGTGAAAGTATCTGAGAAAAAAAAATTATCAAGGATAAAGAACAATAAATGAATGGGAATTAAGACAATATAATGATTGATATTGCAATTTCAATTTTTATCGATCAAAGTTGACTGTAAAGTAAGAAAACAAAAGAGTGTTCTACAGGTGAGAAGTGCAAGAGAAGAAACTGTTAGCATAGAAAATGATGAGACCTAGCTTCCAATCTAGTACTGCACTTAAATTCATAAAGTTGGAGTACCAAAGTGGAAATCTCATCAGAACAGTTACTATGTAAGCATTTATAGAAAAGTTACAGGGATGCCACATTATGGCAGTGGGAAAGAGACTGAAGTCAAGAAACCAATTCAAAACTGATAACATTACAGATTCTTCTTTTGATTTTATCAAGAACCTCTAAATACATGTCTAGAGACACCAGACTAGATGTAGCAGCAAATATTAAATGCATTGACAAATGATAGGCTTATAAACATGTAAGAGAAAACTTGTCTATCACAACATGGTGATTTGGTTTGGTTTATTTTGTTTAATGACATATCAACATCAATGGGTTATTTAATGCTGACAACATTTTTAGGATAAATTCGTATGAATAGAATATGTATTCTTTGGTTTAGATTGGTTTGATTTATTTTATTTTACAGCATATCAACCTCAATGGGTTATTTAATGCTGGTAATATTTTGCTTTGTCAAAAATCTGTTTCTGGTAATATATTTCCTTCAAAATTGTATTGCTGGTAATAATTTTTTCCAAAAAAGTATTGCTGGTAATAGTTAACTATTTGCCCATAGCTGGGACCCTAACAGGTGCTACCACCCCGATTCAGGGTGGACCTGGGAACACCAGCAATTAAGAGCTGGTTCCACACACCTCAAAACCTCCTGATCAGAGGCCTTGCTGCTGGACATAGTTTAATGTCTTACCCAGGATGCAGATGTAGTTTAACGTCTTACCTAGGACGCGGATGTAGTTTAACGTCTTACACAGGACAACACAACATGGTGAGAAAAATTGTCTATCACAACATGGTGAACCAACTTTTCTAGCAAGCAGACCTAGCAATATGTTTTCACTTCATGTCAGTGGAAAGCTTTAGCCTGAGAAGATATATCTTTATTTGTTGTCCATCAGTTCAAAGCAGTTGCTTGCTTTTTGAGATGCTGGCACCAGCTATATGCTATATAAAAGACACTTTATAATATACTAGCAGTAAAGCCCGGCATTGCCTGGGGATGTAACAGTAAGGGATAGATCAAGTATCAACCATCATAAAGACTGAAAAATAAAATTGACAAAGATTATTGTTTAAGGTTGATGGACACGTATGTCTTAATTAGTTTTATTTTTTTTTTTTTTTTTTAATTTTTTTACAAATTGGTCAAACTCAAACTCAAACAAAAACATTGTTTTCAATCGTTATGAGTCTACCGATTGACTAGAATTTTATTATAAACAATTGTCTTGTAAATGGAATTTTTAAAGCATTCTGAATGTAAAAATAAAGAAAAAAGTGTGCAGGACAATAAGAAATACTACCTGCTAAAAAAAAAAAGTGAATTTTTGTTGAAATCGGTTGAAAAATGTAGGAAATCCGATCCCATATATAAATGAACACACACACAAACAACCTGGGTTTTTATAATAAGTATAACTCGATATGAATTGTCCCCCTTTCATTTTCACGACAGTGATGCCTCTTAATCGTGTTTTCAAATTGATTTTGTGCAAAAACAATTGTGTTTTTCCAATTTTTGGCGCTGTCAGAACCACTGCAAGGTAATTTTACATAGTCCTGTGAAGTTTTGTTGAAATCGGTTGAAAAATGTAGGAAATCCGATCCAATATATAAACGTACAGACACACACACACACACACACACACACACACAACCTGGGTTTTATAATAAGTATGATATACACCCTTGAGCAAATTAATTGAAGCAACCACTTTACTTTCCTTTCTTTCACCATACATTCAGCTTTATACCCACTGGAATGACAGGGTGTAATCAATTTCTGTTTTTTCCTCAGATTAGGTCATTTGCAGTGGTGTGCAATAATATGAATCTATTTTTGTGATGTATGATGAAATTTGTTTGGCCTTGAAAAATATTATGTCATCCATGATTGCATCATATGTTTATCACGCCCAGACACTATTGTCTCGACTGTCAATTAGTTGTCTTACAGCCATTATCTGTGATGGACATTACTCCAAGGAAGTTTACGAAAATTGTAACACTCCACAAACACACTGGCAAGCCTTACCAGTGAGGAAATCAAAGTACTATAGATTGGTCCGGAAACTCTCCTGATTTAAATCCAATAGAGAATCTGTGGTTAATCTGCAAGGAAAGACTTTGTGGAATGGACATATGAAGTATTAACATGTGCACTGGGTCATGTTTCATTGGAAAAATACGGAAAAAGTAAATAATAATGGAATTATTCATTTTGTTTCAGTTAATTTGAACAAGGATGTATATGGGAGGATATAGTCTATGCTTGACCCTTTCAATTTTGCCATCCAATCCAGTAATTCTCAACTGTTATCCTAAATTCAATATGATGGACAAGTGTATCTATATGGTGATATACACAAACAAGCGTCAAAATTGACAATGGATGTAACAGCTTTTTATTGTTACTACTACTACTACTACTATGTTTTTTTTTTTTGGTAGTAAAACAATAAAAATAATGCAATTTTTTTTTTTATCTAAAATTTATTTTGTAATGTTTCAGTAGTCAATCCAGACAGTCTGCATTAAAAAGGAAAAAAAGAAAGAAAAAATTGAATAAATTTTCAATAATCAGGAATTGATGCAATAATTACTGACAGAATAGAACTCTATTTATAAAGTTTTTGGCTTTTGGTTGAGGAGTTAGGCAATCATTTGCATCTTCACAAGAATTTTTATAGAAATTATTTTTATTTTAATCTTCCAAGTGGAAAGGTTACAGAAAACTGACAATAACAATATGGTTGATATTAAGTGTCCTCCCACCCATACCTGAAGTAATTGGTCAAATGCAGGACTTTTGAATGCTACTTATAATTTTTTTTTTTTTTAAGGAGTCATACTTTCTCTATGCTCCTTTAACATTTGCTTCATATTCATATATAATGTCTTATAGGTTAAATAGCAAGGTAGACTGGGATCTCTATAGCCTTGATGGCAGTAATTCTAGGAGTAGGATAATTCTGAATTCAAAATATTGAGAATATTATGGGAAACCACTCACCTATATCTTTCAGTCTTCAAGAATACATGGCAATTCATAGATAATAAAGGAATCTGTGGAGAGCCATGTCCTGAAAGAGCATGACATAGTAAAAAAAAAAGAAAAGAAAAGTGATATGTAGGTAGTATAACGGTTATCAGTCTATCAGGAAAGTGGAAAGCAGACTTCAAGTTCTGGCCTAGTCAGTTACATTCACTTTTTACTAATGACTTGGGGAAAGGCATGAATCCATTTCTTCCCCTATGTACCAACATGCTCAATTATGAGTTAAATAGAAGAGTAGACTGGACCCTTTTTAGCCTTGAAGAGAAGGTCAACACTGAATTCAAAACTGTGAAAAAGGCAATGAGAAACCACTCCACTATCTTTCCCCGAGAAGACATAGCAATTCAGATAATAAAGAAATGGAGTCTGTGGAGAGCTATGATCGCCAACATCCTGAAGAGATATGGTATTTAAAAAGCAAAACTATGTGACAGAGAGGGAGACACAGTAACATAAAATAATTATATAATTATGTAAAATCATTCACACCCAGATGTTATTTGAACTTCAAAAAGCATTACCAGTAAATTGTCTTACCAAAGATTATGCAGTTAGAGGGGGGGGGGGCTAGGCCTTCTACAATGCAATCTAGCAGGATGAGCCACACCCAAAAAGGTGGAGGTTGGTTGTGAATTGATTTCCTTTTTAAATGTTGAGGAAATATAATACTTCATTCCAGTATTAGATTAAAGAACCAATGTTTGATCAAGAAACCATGAGAAGAGTTTTTATGTGACAAATGAAAGGGACTCAATCTGCAATTTGAGATGCAAATTTGAAAAATTGGAAGTTTATCTTGAAGAATCAAATGGTGCTACATAAATTGAGAGGTCCACTCATAAAAAACATGGAAAAATTTGAGAGTGGGGGGGAATAATTTTTATAGATTGGAATTCATAAGACATTTCTCAAGCCACAATATTTGTCAAAATTTGAAAAATATTTTTTATCAATTTAAGAGTAGAGCTCATTATACAAATATAGTGTAAAATCAGAGTATTTAAAATTTTTTTACAAATTGTCTACATCTCCACACTGGATGTGCAAGTGGTGAAATGAATGAAAAATTGGAAAGCCAAGTTTGAATTTACACTTATGTGCAAATATTCTTGGGAAAGATAGGAATCCATTTCTTCTCCCCCAACTAAGGGTTAAATAGCAGAACTTGTACCTTGAAAAATCATAGTTGTCTTAAAAAAAAAAAAAATTCTTACAATCCCAAAAATGTTTTGGCTTTAAATAACTGACAATGGGTTGATAAGACATAAATAAAAAAAAAATATAAAAACTCCATCTCTGCTTTTCACTTCGGTAATCTTACTGATACAGTTTGATGAGGTAAAATTTGGCAAAATACAAAATATTTTCCAATTTATTATATATATGTTTGTATTTCATTTATGATAAATAATTATTATCCCTCAATGTTAGTTCATGTGCCTTTGAAAAAGGCCCTAAAAAGAAGTTTAAAAAATTAATAAAAATAGCATCAGTCAAGGGGGAGATATCAATGATGGTAGTAAGCACAGTCTTAAACTAAGTATAATAATTTCTTTAAGAAGTCATGGATCAATTTGACACTGTATTTACATTATGCACAGGCCCACACATCTCAATTTATATCATGCAAAAACCTCACTTCTAAATTGATAAAAATCAATATTTTTTCAATTCTGACAAAAATTGTGCCTTGAGCAAAATCTAACGAGTGCTAATCTACAAAAATTATTATCTCCTAAATTTGTCCTTATTTTTTTTTTTTTTTTGAGCAAACTAATCAATTTAAGTAGTGCCAGATAAATATTTATTTTCTGTTGATACATTTTATAAAGTTGTACATTAAAATGGTTAAAAATTAATAAAGTCAGCTGATAAAAATCAAACAAGTAAGTCATATTCATTACAGATTTGTTGAAAAAAGACGAGTTCAGAACATACAAGTTTTCAAAATCCATACTCACAAAGCTAACATGTTGCCATCACTACTGTTGGCAACAAAACATTTCAGCTTATAAGACCATTATGATGCTCATGACTGATTGTAAGAGTAAAAAAAAAAAAAATTACATTGCCACATCTAAAAGACAGAATTTGTCTTGATTCTTCATTTTGTCCAACTGATTGGGTATATAATGTCGGGGAATGTTTCAATTGATGAGATAAGCCACCATTTACATCTTTCCAAGAATATTAGCAAAAACTATTTTCATTTTAAATCTTACATTATATAAAATACATTAACATGTTAATATGGCAGAGATGTTTTATTTGCAGATGAACCACGGAATTGCAATGACAGAAATTCTTGTCATCTATGTGATTAAACATTTAGCTTCTATATTAATAAGTGCTTACTTAGTTTAAATTAGTGAGATTCTAAAATGTGTCTAAACAGTATGTAAGGATGGATCAATAAATCCAATGCCTAACCCAGAGGTTTACACTATTTACATGCGGATTGTTGTCATCATTTTTTGTGCATGTTGATCCAGGTAATTCCAAACTAAACACTTTTATCAACAGGGGTAGACAGTTCTCATTCCACTGAATGTCTAGGGATCTCTCTTATTTTTAATATTGCTCAGTTATTCCACTGAGTCTAAGTACAAACTGCCCAGCCCAAGGATTGAACTCAGAAACACTTTAGTCTACTAGGCTATTGTCCTATAGGACAATTCTCTGTTGAAAACCTGGAATCTTAAACCTAACTTGCCTGTTGATGAGTGATGGTGCTCCTTGTCATGCCTGACTTCACACACTGAAGCTTTTCCTTTTTGTTACAGCTGCTGTTGAAGGTCTGCTGTCATTTGTTTTTCTTGTGGCTCCCATATAGTATTTATTTCTATGCTAGGCCTACTGAAGGGGTTATCATAGCTTAGCATATGCATTGATTCATTCAGACATTTAACTCTCCAGTTTTCTTCTTTGTCCTGTATTTTCACATCATATTCTGCATGAGTTGGCACCTGCAACAGGGATAGGCTAGCCACCTTAGCAGATTGTGTGCTTGTCAGCTAGAGAATTAATACAAATATAAAGTTTGTCACTTAGCTGATTGGTGTATCTTTAGTATCATGACTCCAGTGTTTCATAGACAGACCCTCCACCAATCACTCATCAGGAGGGCGTTTCTGTATATTTAAGTAGCAATTGTTCTTTAAGGCAAATATGATTAAAAACAAGACATTTTGCATTGATTAATTTTAATAATTGACTTTTCCAAATTATGAATAATCCTGCTCAGACAAAAAGGAAATTCTGTCAGAAATTGTCTGAAGTTCATGTCGGAAAAAAAAAATACAAGAAATATGCTCTAAGCTTTCGACTTGACTCATCATCATGGTAGGTAGAGACAATTGGTGAGTTTCAGAAATCTAGTGAGTGTTGTGATGTAAGCAAAGAGTATTGTGACCTAAATGTCTACGCAAATATGAGTATTCACTAAAAATAACATTTAAAGCGATAGTTTTAAAGTATGCTATATTTATAGGTAAAAGTGCTCAATATCAGGGATAGCGCATACATAAATATAAAACTGGATACCAAGGTCAACACCAAGTGGTGACAGTCTGTTTCAAGCTTGAACACAATCTTTAAGATATCTGAAGATTAAGCATGAAACACATTGCTGCCTCTTGGTGTTACCCTAGTGTAACACTTAAAAAAAAAAAAAAAAAAAAAAAAAAAATATGAATGTGGACACTAGGGTAACACCAATATTTTCCACTTTATCATACATCTTTCCTCCAAAACTGATCTTGATATATCAAAATTTATATATCGCTATTCCATATATATATATATATATATATATATATATATAATATATAACTATACTCTCGAAAAACCTTCAATTTTTGATTTTGCCAATAATCAAATCAATCTCAAGGAAAAAAGTTTTAAAAAAAAAAAAGAGCTAGAAACATGAAAGTCTGTCAAAAAAAAAAATCGCACAGATACAGGTTTAAAGCCCAAAGAAAAAAAACGGACACGATTAAACAACTAACTAAAAAGAGCTCAATAGAACTGTAGAGCAGACCTAGATAAACCTAGTGAGCCAGACAAACCTACCCAGGTTTCACCTAAGCTTTCCCTGGCGATCCACTTAGGTGAAACCTGGGTAGGTTTGTCTGGCTCACTAAGTTTGACTATATATATATATATATATATATATTATTATTATTAACTATACATATTATCCCTCACTGATAACATGACTCAAGTGCTGAGTATGGTCTGACCATAGCATAATTTGAATTTAAAAATGTCTGTTTAACACAATGTTGGTGCAGTTATATTTTATACTGGGATTACAGTTTTTTCATGTAAAAAATTATATTTGGCATTTGAACTAAACAAGATTTGTATATATATGTAAAAAATATAAACTTATTTTAGAGTTGTGAATATTTATTAATTTTTTTTATTATTTTAAGGGGGGGCAAGATTACTGGTTCTTTTTAAAAACAAAAAACAAACCATAATTTACATTAAAATTTAATCTGGATCAACATATAGTATATATATGTTGGTTTTTACTTAGTTTTATTCTTAGGCACTCATTAATTTCTAGAGTATGGATCAGTGCCTTATTGTCCATTTTCAACTAGTTAAGAATGTCTGTATGTTACACAGAAACACTTTTGTTATAGAGTACTGATTTGCAAGATAATCTTGCAGACATCATTACTGAGTTCCTCATTTCATGCTACCCCTATGTATTGCCTTGTACCCGATAAAGCTTAATAAATATATGGGCACAATATTTTTTTCATAAATATCAGCATACATGCATATTATATTATTCAGAATGTCTTTAAAATTGCTCCTAGTTTTTTTTTAAATGGCATTCAAGAGGACAAAATGAAGGCGACCAATTTTATATACCAGTTTTAAAGAATCTTTTATATCTTCAGCTATAAAGAACTTTGATCTTTGGGTTTTTTATTAATTTAAAAAATCAATTGAATGTTTACATTAAATTTAAACCTCCATATTGTAATTAGGATGTTAATGGTGTGTGTGTGCACGCACCCACATGTTTAAACCTGTCTACATCCCTGGGTCACAAAAATAGTTGTAAAGGTCTTTCTCTGTGGGGAGAAAAAAATCCAGCTTGTTAGTTGTGGGTCAAGCATTTAGTGAAACTGTATGTACGTATAAACACAAAAGTTTTACATATGTATTTGGGGGTCAAATATTCAGTACTACAGGAGGAAAAAGTTATATATGATAGAAACACTTATGAATAAGCAGATTATATTTATATATATATATATATATATATATATATATATATATATATATATATATTAAAAAGGATATATAAATTTTTATATATCAAGAACAATTTTAGGGAAAATTATGATAAAGTGGAAAAAACATATCATACAAAAACATATGTATTGGGATCAAATATATATTTAAATCCAACAGCATAAGATAAGGAACAAATAGGAAACATTTATAAATTTAATCTGTTTCACTTTTATTTAAGCTTTAATATGTCACTACTATCTTCAGGAATTATATACACACAGACACAACCAAAGTGACACAAAAATGGCCGCTAGAATCCAGACACATGCACACACACACACACACACACACTAACACCACAAGACAAAGGCACACAAGGTCTTCCTGACCAATGAAAAACAAACAACACAATCAAAACTTACTCTTCCATAATTCATTTAAAAAAAAATTCTGATGAAGCTTAAATAAAAGCAAATCAAGTTAAATTTATAAACATTTTCTATTTGTTTCTTATATAATATAATATATATATGAAAAAATTTTAAAGACTTATTTCCTGATTTCAAGTTTTGAAGAAGTAAATTCACTCATCAGATGCAAGATAAATCAATTGAATTTACTAACAGATGGCATATCTATTTTAAAATATGTTACATAAAGAAAAAAAAAATATACATTAACTTTTTTTATGTCAACTTAATTTTAATTTTCTTCTTTTCTAAGGAGATTATTATGTGGGATAACTTATTCTGAAATTGTTTGATTATATGTATTAGATAATTTTACCATTACAGAAAGGAATTTGTATATTGATCACTCTTCACCTAAAAATGTAGCAAACAACTTTTTTGCACAATATATATATATATATATATATATATATATATAAAAGATGAGAGGGATATACAATGTATTTAGGCAGCAAGAATTCATCCCCAAAAGTTTTATTGAATAATACTGACAAGGTCTATCTATTTACCTTTTTATACAGTTTCATTAATTTTTGACTAAGGTGTTTAATGTCAGAACTAAAAATGGTAAACTTTCCAAAATTCATTTTATATATTCAAATCACCCCAGTCGTTATCATAAATTATGACCCATCAGTTATTTGTTTGGAAAATTCTGGCGTTTTTAGTTTAGTTTGCTCAAGTTAAATTTAAGTCGGAAAAACTACATAAAAAATTAAATAAACAGACCTTGAGCATTATTCAATAAAATTAGCTTTTATATATATGTGTGTGTGTGTGTGTGTGTGTGTGTGTGTGTAATGGTACTAATTTATGACTGGTAAGAATAATTCCAAGTAGAATATTAATCCAGGGAGAGCTCAATGTAAATTTAAATTACAGAGCATTATAATAATAAATCAAGGAAAAAACCTTAACGAGCCATTTTGTGAATATTTTTATATTCATCTCTTCAGACCAAAAAATCTTAATAGATGAAGACAATTTATCTGGACAGATATACTCGTCTCCATTTATTAAGAACTTTTGGTCTGAAGAGATGAATATAAAAATATTCACAAAATTAATTATAACCAAAATGGATATTTAAGTTTTTTTGTAGATTTATTATATATATATATATATATATTATGAAATGGACAAAGTCCAACAATTATTTTAAGACATTTTTATGTTTATACATTCTTTGTTTATAATAAACAGTATTAAACAACATTTACCAGCTTGAATGTCGGAGGACGAATATTTTCTGTGAAAATTTCTCGGACATTCAGGCTGGTAATGTTGTTTAATACTGTTTATTATAAACAGTGCATCTACTTAAATATTCGTATCTATAAAAAGAATGTATAAACATAAAATGTCTTAAGATATATATATATATATATATATATATATATATATATATATATATATATATATATATATATATAAATAATAAAAAAAAGAAAGAAAAGTAAGATATATAATCCGGTGTTCTTATTGATATTTTTAATTTTACGAAGCATTCCTGCGTAGTGAAGAAATCATATTTTAAGTCAGTTAATTTATAATATATAATATCTATGCAAGGGATGGTTAAAAAAAAACACTCAAGAAATTCTACAAAAGAAAAAAAAAACAAAAAGAGAAATTCTGATGTTTGGTTAGGTTTTCAGAAGCAACACAGGCTAAGAATTTTAAAGAATATACAAGATATTCTTTATGGCACTGATATTTTGCAATTTTCAGTTAAAGAATTTGAAAAATGACAGGAAATTTTTTTTTTTTAATTCACAAAGAACACAGTCGCAATTTAACAAAGACAGATTTGAACATTTTTGGGACGCCAAAGCTATGTGTCTATATCTCCAATTTCCTTTTCTAAGGGCTCCTTTTTTGGTAAAAAAAAGGAAAAAAAAAAAAAGAAAAGAAAAAAGAGACACAAAACTTCTAGTAATACCACTCAAATACTTTTCCTCTTTTTACTTCACTTCCTCTATCTCCCTTCCTTCCGCCTATCCTGGCCCCATCCAGAATCTGGGTGGCTGTAGTCTTAGGAAACTGAACCAAATGATATTCCTGGAACTTCAAGTCTACAATTGAAAGTGGATCACTTTTGAGGAGATACAGGATATCTGCTAAGCTAGTCATACATTAGTTCATAGTGGCCAGAATTTAGGGCAGGCAAAATGAAACTGAACTACTCTGTCTTCAGCATCATACACACCATCTTCAACACTGTCTATCTCCATCATAAGGTAACTCTATATCAGGGTTCAGTTCCAGGTAGAAAACATTTTAAATTAGTAATTTTATTTTTTTATCACTAGGCAGGCCCTTGTATTTCAAAATCATTTTTTTTAACCCATTTGCACATACGTATTTGTAAAATTTGCAGTAAGCATAAATTATAAATATCTAGCATCAATGCCATTTAATAAGCATAAACATTAAAAAAAAATAAATTGAAATAATATTGATTAAATCTGACAACGATTAAACAAGGGAAAAATAGAAAAACGTTTATAAAACAATATAAACATTTTTCTTGTTTGTTCCTTATTTAATCATTTAAAAAATATATAAAACCGTTTCTTATTAAAGAGGAAGTTGGTCAATACTCTATCACAACATCTAGTCATTCTCCTTCATCAATTTGCTACATGAGCATCTTCAGCTTGGCTGTTTTTGTGTTGATTTTTTTTAAAAATCGGGACATTTCAGTTGACATTACTTGGCCTTCTTCAGGTATATAATCTAACTGGCAAAGCTCCTCCACAATCTTTTCTGCAAACAGATAGCTCTAGTAAAAAACTGCAAGGATTAAAATACTAGATTGAATATCTTCTTTGAATAATGACAATTTCTTATCTCATATTTTCAAAGAGTATTTATTAACATAGAATCATTATAGTTCTATATTATAATATTATTACCACAGTATTGTTTTAATATTTATTAGATGAAGCATTGTCAACCATTCTTTTATAATTCTGCTAGCTCCTTCCTTCGTTAGTTAGTTTGCAAGACTGTTATGCCCTGCTAATACTTCATAAATAATCAACAATTCCATTTTGACTAAGTGAAAATATAGAAATGACATATCAGAGATACTTGGTTTCAGTGAGAAAATGAAAGAAAGAATTGTTTAATGGCTGTTTCAGGAGAAAATGAAAGAAAAGTTGTTTAATGAGAAAAATGAAATGAAAGAAAGAATTGTTTAATGGCTGTTTCAGTGAGAAAATGAAAGAAAGAATTGTTTAATGGCTGTTTCAGTGAGAAAATGAAAGAAAGAATTGTTTAATGGCTGTTTCAATGAAATGGAAAAGTTGTCACTTTCCAATCTTGTGACTAAGCTTCAAGTCTCCCGTTTATTAATACAACGCATTTGGCTATTTTGCACACATATGTTAAAATAGCAAACTGCAGATCGGAAAATTATGGTATTCTTATTGATAGAAATTAAATGATTGATAAGGGTTTGAAGAGAATAAAGCCATATTCTGATAGCTAATTATAGGTGAAAAATAAAATCATAACTTCTAACGTTGGCTGAGAGTAGAGATATATTATGATGACAGTCATTGATTTCTTGACCTTACTTCTTAAAATAATGATCAGCAAAATGTACTTTAACAAAATATTGCAATAACAATCATAAATATGATCGTTATTGCAATATTTTGTTAAAAGTTGTTAAGCTCATAATTATGTGATATGGGAATTTCTACAGATATTTTATTGTCATTGAACTCACCATGAGCTTCTTCAATTATTAACTTAAGAATTAAGATTCATTAGAATATTAAAATAGAAAAACTGATATTTTCTCAGGTCTTTTTAGTTGATCTTAATTTTTAATAAGCATTTCATTTCATCTTAATTCTTAGCTGCTTTTCCCAAGAGCTTATTCATTATTTTTGATCCACACCATCTACTCACTTCCATAGATTGCTAGCCTAAAAAAAAATGCAATAAAAAGAAACTAAAAATCTGCATGAAAATAAATACAAGAATTTATTACTCTCATAAGTTTTTTTTTCTCTCCTGCCATTTTTATTATCATAAGCATCAAACTGTGCGTCAATCATAGCCCAATCGTTAATCTCTCTCTAGTCAATTTGATGACGTTTCAAGTTCAATCTCCAAATGCTTTGCTATTGTGTTTTTGTCCAAAACTATGCTTAGCAAATAACCATCTCTCCTATATGCCGTGTCCCTTTAAAACATGGGTGATCATAGCTCTCCACGACTTCCTATCCCTTATAGCACTAAGCAAGGTTTGTTCTCTTACTATTCTTCCCTGTTCATGCTCTATCAAGCTCGTTAAATATGTTACTCAGTTTCTATTTTGCCTCCAATCTGTCCTGCGAATATCAGATTCTCCAAGCCTCCTTTCCTCATTATGGGTCCCAAAGATATCAGTCTGATCCTAATCGGAGGTATTCTTTTCATTCTCATATTCTTTAAAACTTCCCCATTGTTCACATGTTGTGTCCATGGTATTCTCAGTATTCTTCTGTAAAACCACATGTCCGTTGCTTCAAGTTTCCTCTTTGTCTGTGAGGAAACTGTCCAGTACAGGCATTCCTCAATTAATGCGCATTCAATTAATGTGTTTTTGATTAGTGTGCTAAAATTTTTATATACCAAGATTCGATTAGTGCATAAATAATACTCAATTAGTGTGGTAAAACATTCTTCAGTTTAATCATAGTAATTGAAAATTTATTTTTTTAGTTACCGATGTACACATTAGCCACACTAATCAAGGGATTGCTATATTCACTATCCACGTAGGAGGATTTATATTACATAACAGTTCAGCACTTGGTTTTGTTTCCAATGAATTTCATGTTTCATCATCATCATCATCATTGCTCGACTGTAGTCAGGATCATCAAGCTAATGCAAACGATCCTTTCTTTAGCTGTATGGTATGTGCTATGCCAGGGCTACATACAATTTTGAGTTCAGAGTTACTTTCTCCTAGACCAGCTGCCATCCAAGACTATAGAACCCAGTCTGTCCTGCTATTTACCTATAGCTGGTGGGGAGAAGAAGAGGATTCATACCTTTCCCAAGTGTATTAGCATGTAAGTGAATGTAATTGATCTGACTGGAATTTGAACTTGGCTCTCCAATTCCTCAATCCAAGCCACTAACTATTACTCCACCATGCCTCTTATGTTTCTTAATATCAAGCAAAAAAACTATACTTTCCTCTTTGGTGCCTCGATTTTACGAATTTAAGTGCGGCCACATCTCTTCATTTTCTAGTTGAAATTGCACGATGTAACCATAAGTTCTATGCTAACGGTTTCTTCTTAAAACATTTCTCTCTTATAGAACTCTATTTATATATGTGGAGGAACTTTTTGCTTTCCAGTCAAATTTGATCTTCAAAAATTTAAATGCAATGTCAATCATTATCTTCTGTCTTCTTAATTCCTGTTCTTCTATTCTTCTCACTCCTTAATAGTTTTTTTTTTATCTTTGCGGCTTTATTGCCATGCTTGGAAATGATTAAAACAATTCTACTGTTTATATTAGATTGAATGAGCATTAAAAAAACAATGATGTAAATTTATTATTTTAATATTCTTTTTGAAAATCAAATTTCATAAAATAGTGATAAAAAAAAAAAATTGAAATCACAAATGTTGAAAATTACCCCCCCCCCCATTATCCATCACCTACTGTGGTAGGAAGAAGCCATTCATAAAACCTCCATTTTATCATGTAGTACCTGTGTGGGGGATAAATCCATTTAAGCAAACCTTTCTGTTGTTTTTTGGAACATGAACTCTCTGCTATGGGCAGCCCAGCGCCACCCTGCACTCTGGTCCTAACCTATCTCTCTCAACTACCAATTCCTCTTCTCAATGAAGAAGCGAATTCCTTCCCTCCAGCTCCAAAGAATGTCTGCTATTTTTACCACTCCCTAACATCATTCTTCACCTTAAAGTACCCTTCAACCACCAATAGACAGCCGCATACACCTACACTCTGCAGCCTGAAGTCAGACATTGCTTATCATATGGCTTATACAAAACTTGTAGAATGAATTTTTTTATGCTGATATCAAAACTTTGGAACCAGTGCAGACCAAAATTTCACACTGAGAAGATAAATTATTACTAAAGTCTTTTGGCCCAAACTTTTGATTTTGATAAGTGGGAAAGAGCTTTTTTCTTGTTTGATAAAAAAAAAAAAAAAAAGCCAAGTACATGTGTAATACTAACAATTTTTCATTAAAAGCATTCACAGATTTTACAGTTACTATAAAGGCATGCTGAAAAGTTTTCAGCCTAACTCACAAAAATCAATATTTCAATAAATGAACATCAGAATACTAATTTAGATAAAGGGGCTGTACAGAGAAGTTTTCAGCACCATCTCATATACATCCTCCAATAATAACCTCAACATTGGACAACGGTTAATTAATAGGTTTTATAGGTAATTTAAAAAAAATTCCATGTCCCTTCAGGACACAGGTGATCATATTCCTTTTCTCTATTACCTGTGAATTGCTATAATTCTTTAGAATTTTTTTTCATTTGTTACATGATCTGTTCATGTTCAATATTTGTCAGTAGCATCACATATCTATTATTTCAATTTTTTTTTTTAAATTTGTGATAAAATTGACGTATCTCTCAAGGTGATATAGGAAGAGAGATATCATATAGTCCAACACTTTTTTCTTTCTTTCTAATGTTATATTTCAATCAGTACCTTACACAAGCAGCTTTTGCTATTCCTATGCACTTTTGAATTTCAGTGTCACACTTTTTGCCAGCTATTATTACGCTGCCCAGATAGTTTAATTGGTGTGCTTGTTTAATTTTGACATCTCCAGTGTGTAACTCACATTACACCGTTTGCTCACCAACATCAATTCTGTCTTTTTTTGACATCTCCAGCGTGTAACTCACATTACACCGTTTGCTCACCAACATCAATTCTGTCTTTTTTTTTCTGTCAACCCTTTCTTCAACTATCCAAGTTTTTTCAGTTTTTCTTCTGAATCTGCCCTCAACCATTTCATCTGTATATTTTTATATCTGCTGATAATAAATTGTGATCATTCTTCTAATTCTTTCACAGTTATCTCATTGTTTAATAAACCTGGTGAAAAAACAAAACAAAAAAACATCCTTGCTGAGCATGCTTACTTTGATATACTCAATTTGTTCATACAGAAGCTGTTTGTCTCCAATATAGATTGCAGATTATTAGCATATCCTTTCTACTTAGATCAAGCTTTTCTAACTTTTCAATAAGTTCTTCATATCATAATTTTGGAATGTTGCCCGGGGTGGTTATTTGAAATAATAACTAGAATGGCAACTTACAAAATATAAGGGTTTATTTTAAACAAAAACAATGCAAGTAGATATTTACAAGTTCGCCTGAAGCTGGAAAGCAAGCCCATCTGAGACCAACACCATAGATGCTTATATTCCTCCTGGAACAGTCCATTTAATAGAGGTGTATCAGTTTTTTGTATACTGAGGATTATCAGTTTGTTCCCTACAACACATACCTCATTGAATTGCTTTATTTAAGCCACAGTTGTTTTTTTTTTTTTTACCTTTTACATTGGTGTCATACTTTAAAAATAAAATTTTTTTGACAACATATTAAGTTTTGTTAACCAAGCCAAACTATTATGTATGAATATAAATGGGGAATAAATAATTCTGTAAGGGTAGATTTAAAAAACATAAAATGCATTTTCAAATACCCCTACATATGTGACTGAATAATTACTTGATAAGATACAAAAGCATCTCCAAACCCTTGTGAGTGGTGAATTATACTCCACCATCCAACTTCTCTCCCACAGGCGAGATGTAGCAAGCCTCTCGCTGCTTGGACAAACATCATTCCCTGGTTCTGCCAATTCAAATCTTCACAACAAGAACATGCCATGCCACTTACATAGTAGCAAACCATCCACATTTCCTCTGTATTCCATCGGTGAGAAGTAAGTTCCACTTGAACAGCTACTTTGTACAAACTATTGCTCTGTGGAACTGACTCCCAAGTGGATGTTTCCCTGATCACTACAATCTTAACTTGTTCAAGGCTAGAGTCAACCATTATCTTGCCCTCCTATCCATACAAATTGCTTCTTAATGTAACCCTCTACAGTGAGTGGCCCTTGTAAAGAGTTAAACTTACCATAAAAAACAAAAAAAGGAAGGAAAAAGAAGAAAAAAAAAGGAAAAGAAAGAAAGGAAGAAAAAAGGGAAGAAAAAGGACGAAAGAAAAATGAAAAGAAAAGAAAAAGAAAGAAAAGTAGAAAAAAAGAAAAAGAAAAGTAGAAAAAAAGAAAGAAAAGTAGAAAAAAGAAAGAAAAGTAGAAAAAAGAAAAGAAAGAAAAGTAGAAAAAAGAAAAGAAAGAAAAGTAGAAAAAAAAAAAGAAAGAAAAGTAGAAAAAAGAAAAGAAAGAAAAGTAGAAAAAAAAGAAAAGAAAGAAAAGTAGAAAAAAGAAAAGTAGAAAAAAAGAGAATTGTATGAATGGACTTGAAGGACGATATTACTACTGTACCATAACAGTTTATATATATAATTCAAAATGTATGTCTTCTCTGCCTGTGAAGATCCTTTTCTTAGATGCAGGCTTTCCCCAGAGCAGGCTTGATGATGTGCGACCATATGGGAACTGATGTTTCAACATAATATAGCCATAAGCCCAAAATATATACAAGCATAAATAATTCAATGAAAAATTGTATGAATAATTAAAGAAAGAATGGATAACTAATTACACTGAAGATTTGTAATATATGATTTTGGAAAGCATTGAGGTGTTCCATGAAACTGGTATATAGGTATTTCTATATATTTAGGAAAGATATAAGAATTTATAAGTAATTCCCCTAGGGAAAAAAAGGGTAATAAACTAGAATTTAATAATAGTAGCCATCTTGTATTGTTGCAGTATAAACTACAGGTTGATTATGTGGGTGTTGAAAAAACGTAAACAATCCTTCCTGTAAGAAAGGCATGCTCAGAAATTGAGCAGTCATACTGAAGATGAGAAATCGCACTAATTTGCACAATGCCATCAAGTTGAAAGCTGTGATGATCAATAATCCACTTTTAACCTTTATCACTGTATTTGTTGTAGAGTAGTTTTCACAGTGGAGGCTTGTATTTCACTAAGTCAGTCCTAAAAAAAGGTTTGACGTACAAAACGTTAGGAACTTGAAATAATAGTTAATGATGCAGCAATCTAGTTGTGGTGGTTGATACTTTAATGTCCGACATCGACTGACTCACCAACTCACTGGCGACTGCTACTCCTACTACTTATTATATGTGGGAGAGTCTATTAACAATAGAATAGGTATGTTTCGGTATAACAGTATGTGACTTCATTTGCAGTACGAAAAATTTATCCTGCCCCTGAAGGTGACTGATCCCTGAACAATAGTGTATTTGAATTTAATAATTGTGCTGTTCTATCCTGCTATGGCAACAGAAAACAACTGAGTGAAATTAACAATAAGGATAATGGGAATGAGAGGCCTTGAGAAAGAATGCACTGGCAAGGTAAGTAATATTAATAATGCAGAGTGATAAAAGTTAATCATAATTTCAAACAGCTTTGTTGATCAAGACCTGAATGGTACTTGAGTTCTCTGAAAGATTAAATATTTTTGGCACTTTGTACAAACCTAGTAACAGGCACAAATTAGGGAATATTCTAGAAATTTATTCACTTTTTTTTTTTTTAGGTCAGATTTAATGTTAAAATGTCAGAGATGGAAGATCTTAGGAATATAGATGAGGAGTTGTTGTTTTTGTTGTTTTTTTCTCTCTCTTGTTTTCTACTGAAAACACTTGACATTTGAGGTGAAATTTTTTTCCTCAATTTGAATAATAGGATAATGTTTGCACAATAAATGCAACTAGAAAAAACAACAGAAACTGCCCAGCAGGATTAACACATTAAGTATTCAAGCTATCAATAAAAAGTACCATATTTTTCAGTGTACAAGATTACCCCCATAATTTGATATCAAAATCTGATTGTGAAGATATGAATATTATACATAAGTCACGAGTAAATATATTTAAATAAGATTGTATAATTTAGTTTGTTTGAATATATTATTTATAACAATAGCATGGATTCCAAAAGTGCAATGCGCATGAGCAATCAAAGTGCTTAATTCAATTATCATCTGTAATTACCTAATCAGTATTTCAGTTTTCACATGGATACTCAGTAGTCTGGTATGTGCTTACCATTATGTTGGATGCAACACTGAAAGCCAAAGTACCATATATTAGGTTGAGGAAGCAAAATACTTTGATTATATACTAATTTTCAAAGTATCAGATTGAATTTTGCTAAATTGTTTCCATATATAACTGTAGCTACCCACCTTCAAAAAAAAAGTTATGTTAATTTCCATACTATTGCCTTGGGGGGGGGAGCATAAATGTAACTTTTCTCCCTCTCCTCAGTTATGAGTAAAACAGTAGGGTAGACTGAGCTCTTTAGCCTTGGGTGATAGCCAGTCAAGAAGGACTACTATAAATTCAAAACTGTAGAGAAGGCACTGGAAAATTACTCTTTTCCAAGAACAATCTTGATAATTCACAGATGTCTTTTTAATCAAGTCACCCCAAGCAAGGCAATAAATCCACTAAGACACAAGGGGTTACTGAGGGTGAAAAAATCTGAGAAAAAGAAAAAAACATCATGGAGAGGGGCCAATTAAAGAACAGGAATTAAGAAAACAGAAGATTATGATACACTGCATTTAGATTTTTGATGATCAACATTGACTGGAAAGAAAGAAGCCAGAAGAGAGTTTCATGAGTAAGAAATGGGAGAGAAGAAACTGTTAGCATCGAACTTATGGTTACATCTAACAATTTTGACTGTAAAATGATGAGACCTAACTGCCAATCTAGTATTGCACTAAAAAAATGGAAAGTTGAGGTACCAAAATGGAAATTGAGGTACCAAAACGAAAAAATTGATGTGAAAATATTTATAGAAAAGACACAGGAGAGCTATGTTATGGTGGTAGGAAACTGACTGAAGCTGAAATGTTAGGACCAATAAATAAAGAAATCAGTGGAAAACCATGATTGCTTTCATCCTGAAGGGACATAATATAAAAAAAAAAAAAAAAAAAAAGAGACTTATAATTATTTATTTCTTATGTAAGTTTTTTTTAAAAAATTGTATGTATTTTATTATAAACTCACGATGAACAATGTGGGAAAGGGCTTTCACCCAAGAGAGAAGTTGGTAGCCAAGAACTTAAAATAGTGAGCTAATTCAATATCTTATAGCTTGATTACAACTTGAAGACAGCTACAGAATAGAAATAATTTCAAGAGCATCACAAACAATGGCACCTATCTTGTGGTAGCTTCTTCAAAACACAAAGAATGTGGATGAGTGACTAAACAAGTTCTGTTTTATGACACATGAACTTTTCCATAATGGTCAAATAGACAAGTCATTCATTTTCTGTTAAAATACCAAAATTTTGAATTAGTACAAATTCAAGCATTCCACTGAAAGTTAAGACACTCCCTGAGGTTTATCATTGTTATTTTGATCCTATGACTTTTTAGAGAACCCAAAAAGAAAAATCACCTAGTGTGTGTCCTATATTCTACGTACTGAGTTGGAAAATGGTTAAATTTTTGCCTCTGAGAGATACTTACAAAAATGTTGGAAAAGTGTATAATATTTTTAAAAAATGATAAATAAATAAAATTTAAAAAGTCACAATTATTATCCAAAATTTTCCTTCAAAATTGAGTTTTGATGAAGTTGAATTTACAGAATTAAAAACTGACAAACATCCAAAAAAAGGAGAAACAAAAAACACAAATAAAGCGTAATGACAAAAACAAAGACAAGAATGAAAAACATAAAAATCTGACAAGAAATAAAAAAAAAAATTAACAATGCCATGAAAAAAAAACAAAAAAAACTAACAAAGACAAGAAACAGAAAAACTAACAATGAAAAGAAACAAAAAACAGAGACAAGAAACAAAAAACAGAGACAAGAAACAAAAAAGAAAAGAAATAGTGGGAAATGAGAAGCAAAAAAAGCAAAAGCAAGAAATTAAAAAAAAAAAAACAAGAAAGGGTGGTGGAGAACTAAGGCAAGGAAGAGAATCAAAAAACAAAGAAAAGTAACAAGGAAAAAATGAAAACAAAAAAGAAAAAGACAACAAAAAAAAGAAAGATGAAAAGCACAGAAACAAAACAAAAATAGACAACTACTATCTATATTGTTATTATTTGATGAATTATCCAACCCTGGCCTGCTCAACTTTATTTTATTATTTGTGCTTGATCAACATTTGATATTATAATGGTTTGGAGTGACTCCTGCCTGTCATCAAGAGGCTTTGTCATTTTAAACATTTATTGTGGTGGATTCTCTCTTTTTTCCCTGCCTTTTCCTCTATCAATCTCACCTTTCTCTTGTTTACAGTTGTTCTGACCTTCAAGCCAGATGGAATTTGATTTGGGTCCTGACCCCTGCAGAGGAATTTCAGTTAGTTGGATACCCAGGCCAGCGTATGGGAAAGCTTCCCCAACTCCCTAAATTTTCTCTCCTCTTCTTATTTCTAGTCTGTACTGATTTTACACAGGGATTGCCTCATATTTTGACATGTCAGTATTCATTAAGCTAATCAGTCTCACCTTAAGATACTTGTTCAAGTATCTATTATTATTATTATTAAAAACAAAAGGTTAGGAAGGAAATTCCCATCAATACTAGAAAGAGTAATAAGAGTGGACTTGAGAAATCCATTTTCCTGAAAAAGATTTTGAAAGAAAAAGATTTTAAAAATTCCAATTATCATTAACGGTTCAGTTTATGAATACCAAATATTCCCTTATAAGGAAATGGGAAATTTCACTATTACCATTCCTGCAGGTTAATTATGACTTTTCTTGGTACAGGAAATGCTCAATTAATATAGTGCATATCTCCTCAAAAAGTGCTAGGTTAATTGCAACTTAAAACTTTTTATTGTGAAAAAATTAGTATAAAACCATTTGTTACCACTTTTTATCTCTCAACTTCAGACAACACTTGGAGTTGATTCTTTGTAAAAATCTTCATGGAACCAAAGCAGAAGTAGATCACAGATTATCAGAGTTAATGTTAATTGAGCTTAAGATTTTTTTTTATAATTTGTACAATAATTCATACTAGAAATACCTGTTAAAATTTCACATTTTTCCAATTTTAATTTTCCAAAAGAATCTTAATTCTTTAGTTAATGATCAAATAAGCTCCTTGACCATAAAATACAAAAGGAAATTCTCCCTGTTGCATCATTAAATATTTGAGCTTAATAAGTTTAACAAAATATTTCAATAACAATGTATGAATGCAGGTGATTATTTAAAGAAGTGGGTACAAATGAAAGATTCAAAGTTGACAACATTTCCATTTCACCAAAGTAGACATTAAAAACATGAGAGTATTATCACCTTTATTTTCTTTTTCTCATTAAAACTAAACAGCATCTTATATATCTTTTATGTCTTTCCTTGTGATCAAAACAGAATAGTTCATTATTTTAGATTGCAATAATTTTCTTTTGGAGATAATAATGGTTTAGCGATATAAATTTTACCAATTAACCCATAGCGGTGGGGGGGGGGGGGGAGAGAAAAGGTGCAGATCCATACTTTTCCGAAGGGTATCTGCATGTAAGTGAATATAACAAACCCAACAAGAATTGGAATTCGGCTCTCCTATTTACAATTCCAAACCATTATCCATTACGCCACCTGCACATCTAAGCTTACAGCACCTTGTATTCGGAAGCAGTCATGATAACTGAAGTTAAGGAACTGACCAAGCTTGAAGTTGCTTAACTTTAGTGATCATACGAGAACCAGTGTTTTTTCGAGATGATGTGGCTGTAAGCCATATAATAATAATAATATCATTTGGATACTAAAAATATTTACATTTCTATAAAAAATAAATCCCCAGGAAAATAAAATCAGATGAAAAATCTAGAAAAAAAAAAAAAAACTAGAAAAAAAAATGTCCTGAATTGGAAAAATTTAATTAACATAATTTTAATTTTTTTTTAATCATTCAAGTTTTTTTTATTTACATTATTTACATACAGACTATTGCCCTCATCTTTGTTGCAGTTATCACAACATTTCAAGCACCATGACCTCCAGCTTTCATCAGGTATATAACTGAGTAGTACTAAATAAGAACTAAATGAGAAATCCTTAGACATGGGCAGTGAAATGAGAACATTCTACCCCTGTCAATTAAATAAATAGTTTGGTTCAAAATTCCCTGTAGGTTGCCCAGATCCACATACACCTGATGAAGGCCATTGGTCGAAATGTTGCGATAATAACAAAGAGGAGTTCATTTGCAAATAATGATAACTCCTCCTTCCAGAAATTCAGACAGAAATTAACACTTAGTTGACGACAGAGCCAATCTATTGGCCAAAAAGTTGAAGGATGAAGAAGACAACTGGGCTGATCCATCGGCCTGATAGTACAAGCCTTGAGATTAGCTGACTGGTCTTCGTATCAGCCAATCAGATTGCTTCTTGCATTTCTTGCACATCTGGGCCTTTCAATGGTGGCTTCTATGATAGTTTTGCTAGGTTCTGTGATTTATATAGAGTTTTTTTTTTGTGTTCCAAATGAGGGCTTGTGGAAAAGGCTCCATTTTCTTGGCACTGAAACTCCAAATGAGGCTCTGTCTCTAAAGGGTTAAAATTCTTTATTAGAAAATTGTCTCAAAAATAATTTTAACTTTTTTTTCTAAATTTTAAATTCAAGATTAATTAGATTATTTCCTAAAGATTTTAAGTTGTAATTAACCTGGCACTTTTTGAGAAGATATGGGCTTTATTAATTGGGCATTTCTTGTACCAAGAAAAGTCATAATTAACCTGCAGGAATGGTAATAGTGAAATTTACCATTTCCTTATAAGGGAATATTTGGTATTCATAAACTGAACAGTTAATGATAATTGGAATTTTTAAAATCTTTTTCAGGAAAATGGATTTCTCAAGTCCACGCATATTACTCTTTCTAGTATTGATGGGAATTACTTTCCTAACCTTTTGTTTAAGATAGTGTGGAAGTCAAACAAGTCTGGTGAATGAAATTGGGTAGATGAATGTTCAGAAGCTGTTGATACTTGTGCTGGGACAAAGTCACATGCCATCGTGACTGAGTGTTCAAGCATACTGGGCTTGTTCAACTACTGATCATGCCAGAAACTGTAACTGAGGTTCACTCAGTATAGTTACAATATAAAGCACAGGTTGGCTCTGTGGATGTTGAAGAAACATAATGTGCCTACCTAGCAGAGAGGTGAACTTGCAAATAAATAGAAAGTCATTATATATCACAATTCTGAAACAGGATCATAGGGGCAACACATGTATTGCAGTTGTAGCAGCAATTGTGTGTCTTGGACAAGATAGCCTGATGGAGCTCTACCATCTACAGGCTGGTTCGAATTCAGAGTTTTCCTTCAAGTTTGGTTATCAATCAAGGCTATA
This sequence comes from Acanthosepion pharaonis, assembly GCA_903632075.3. Taxonomy (NCBI): domain Eukaryota; kingdom Metazoa; phylum Mollusca; class Cephalopoda; order Sepiida; family Sepiidae; genus Acanthosepion; species Acanthosepion pharaonis. Next base: position 5,251,800 of record CAHIKZ030002722.1, on the reverse strand, counting down.
GGGTCCAGTCTGTCCTGTTATTCAGCCAATAGCTAGAGATGGATTCATATCCTTCTGAAGCGGATTTGTGCATGTATTAATGTAATGAAACTTGACTGGAATTTAAACTCTGCTCTTCATTTTCTTCATCAGCTGTTATCCATTATACTACAGCATTATATATATATATATATATATATATATATATATATATATATATAAGATCACATGAGAAATTATATAAAAAATTTAATCAAAGCACATTGTCTGTCATATTTAATGAAGTTTGTGTATATATAAAGTACCATGAAAAAAAAAAAAAAAGAGCAACACTTAAGGTTTAAAATAAATTTAAAAATATGAAAAAAATCTTTCTCTTTATTTTATTTTGATTTTAATTTCAAGCTAAGACATTAAATCTAATATTTCCAATAATACTTTTAAACTGAATTGGAATTTTTTTTTAAAATAACTAAAATTGGCTATTTTCTCAAATCTGTCAACACACTATAATTCTCTATTAAGAAATCTTTGAAAAATAAAATATACTGTTCTGAAACTTTATTTGAGGAAGATTAAATGATTTAAAGTTTAATTAATTGAAATTAAACATATATTAATTCAGTTTAAAATATTTTTGTTTTTATGAGGTGTTAACACACTTATCGATAAACTGATGATTACAAGATTTAGGTAAGGGTGAAATACTTGTACTAAAATTAAATGATGAATACAACCTAAACAACTTTTTGAGAAAATTTTTATCTACCCAGAAATTTAAAAAATTTTAATATTCAAATATTTATTGAATTTTAGGTACTTTGGTTTTATAGTCTTATTTACAAAAGACACTTGTTGAGGAAATGTTAGAAATTTCCCAATAAATTTTAAATTTACTATAGTTACCACTCTATTTTTGATAATGTCATGTATGGATGTCTGTATTTACTAAAATCGGCACAATTAAACACACAAAAATAATTCAAAATTCTTTTTAAAATACTGGGGGGGTCACTGAATTGTAGTAAACTTTTCCATCTATGATTAGTAAATATAGTTTTGCTTAATAATAATAATAACACCTAACCATTACAAATTAATACAGAATTTTAAAAGATTTAAAACTTTATAAATTATTATAACTGAAATTTTCTAAAATGAAATGTAAAAATTCATTATTCACCGAAAAAAAAAAAAAAAAAGTTCTTAATAGTGTCCATAATATATCTTATTCATAAAAGCAATTAAAAGCTTTTCTAATTAAATAATGTCTTATTGTGTTATTTATTTTATAATTCAGAGCAAAATTTCTGTAAGTGGGGATCCTGTTTGCCAAAAATTGGATGATTTAAATTCTCTGCAGATTCTAATCTTACTTATTATAAAATGCAGATTGTGTGTGTGTGTGTGTGTGTGTGTGTGTGTCTGTACATTTATGTATGGGATCAGATTTCCTACATTTTTCAACCGATTTCAACAAAACTTCACAGGACTACGTAAAATTACCTTGTGGTGGTTCTGACAGCACCAAAAATGAGAAAAACACAATTGTTTTTGCACAAAACCAATTTGAAAACACAATTAAGAGGCATTAATGAAAGGGGGACAACTCATATCGAGTTATACTTATTAATATAGACTTATCGAGTTATACTTATTATAAAACCCAGGTTGGTTGTTTGTGTGTGTGTGTGTGTTCGTTTATTGTGGGATCGGATTTTCTACATTTTTCAACCGATTTCAACAAAACTTCACTTTGTTTTTGGCAGGTAGTGTTTCTTATTGTCTTGCACACTTATCTTTATTTTTACATTCAGAATGCTTTAAAAATTCCATTTACAAGACAATTGTTTATAATAAAATTTTATTCAATCGGCAGACTCATAACGATTGAAAACAATGTTTTTGTTCGAGTTTGGGTTTGACCAATTCGTAAAAAGAAAAAAAAAAAAAAAAAAAAATAAAACTAATTAAGACATACGTGTCCGTCAACCTTAAACAATAATCTTTGTCAATTTTATTTTTCAGTCTTTATGATGGTCGATACTTGATCTATCTCTTACTGTTACATCCCCGGGCAATGTCGAGCTCTACTGCTAGTAACTAATATAAAGATTAAGCTCTACAAAATGTCTCATGATTTCCTGAAATTAAATAAGGGAAAAGTGAAACAGATATAAAAACAAATATAAAAAAGAATAAGTCTGACTTTTGCAAGAATTTTTTAACCCAATGTATTTTTCCCCACCACATAATTTTTGGTCTCCCTTTGGCTCAAGAAAAACAAAATTTTGAAGGTTCTAGAAAGGATTAACAAATATGATTATCATTTAATAATCAAATAATCCCTTCGTCATTCCTCTTAATAATAACATTTTCATGATAAAACTTTGTTTTTATCAAGTTTGAGGCATTTTTTTCATTATGAATGCTCATTTTTTGGGGGCAAATCTTTAGGGGTATATATATATAAAATAAATAAAAAGGTAAAAATATAAAACATGAACAATAACAAAACACTACTGACACATTTTTAAGAGAATCAAAACTAAAATATATAAATAAAGATTTATTGTGTAATTTTCAAAGTTTTATTTAAAGTTTTTCAATATAATGTCACTCATATATAATATGAACTTTGAATTTTACTGATGCAAAATTGAAGTTTTCTGTTATTGGTAATCAAGAAAATATATTCTAAAAGTAGTGTTGCCCATCATATGATGGTGTTTTAATACTGGAAATATAGTTTATCAATTGTGGGTAATATCAGGTATTGTCTTGTCCAGCCATACTTCAGTTGTTGCATGAATTTAAGTTGGATTTCATCAGATGTAAGTAAGGAATGCTTACTCAATGTTTATTGCATTTTGACTTTGAATGAAGCTGAAAGGTAACAAACACCTGCTCTAAGCATATATACTTTTGACTAAATTTTAAGTAAGGTTTTTTTTTTCAATATCCTGTTAGGTAATTATTAAATCAACCGTTTCTCGTCAAATCTACTTTATTTTAAGATTTTTAATGTTTACATTTTTCTGTTGGACATCAATCATGGCATAATCAAACTTAATCATGACAAGAAAATTAATACTGCAAACAGTCTAAGAGCTGTACTCAATACACAAAAATATTTTCATCAAAATTCAATTAAGTAATGATTAAAGCAACCAAAAATTGGATTTTTAGAAGATTTCAAAAATTTTCTGTTAGTGGACAGGGTGTGTAATTGAAGTTAATTTTGAATGACAAAATTTGATATTAAGAGGAACAGTGTAACAACCTGCTTATTATTGTCTAAAGCATAACACAAAACAATGACCACTGGCAATAATTATTCATTTCTAGTAAAAATTTAAATAAAGATTATCCAATGTTGGAATACTTTTGGCTTTCAGAAGCCGTTATGAAATATTTCTTGTTAATAATGTGACTATTACTATGAAAACAGAAGGAATAGCTGTTAGGTTTTAATGCAATCTGTTTATTTTTTTATGTATATACAGTCATTTTTGAAGATGTGTCGGTTTTTCTTAAATATTATATGAAAAATAAAACTTATCTTAGGTTGTTTTATGTTGGCCGTTAAAAATATTAGAAATGTCAAAACACTAAAATATCAATAGACACATAAAATCATAATTAAATAAATTTAAAAAAACTATTATATATATATATATATATATATATATATATAATAAAATCATCAAATAAAAAAAAATAGCATAATAAAGTATGTTCAGCAGATGTTCTTTCAAATTCCTGCCAACAGGCGGCACTGGTGCATTGTTTTTTGTTCCAACACTGATTTTGAATTCAGACTTGTTTACATTATGATTTAAAATACATTTTTGCCCATGGCTCTGAAGAAAAGTTTCAGTACAAGTGCTAATGCTAAGCATAAGGCTCTATTGCTGGAAGATAAGGTGGAAATTAATTATTTTATTCAGAACACAGTATGTACATATCAATACTGTAATAAGCAATGGAAAGTGCTTATTTGTGGTTTATAGTGTGGTTATTTCAACATAAGTTGTAACCTCTGGAACCAATTAACAACATAGGGGGAGGTATACTTGTATATTGTTATATTATTGTTGGTTACAATCTGGTGGAATGACTGCTAAAAATCTCTTCCCAAATCCTACAGATGCATTCTGGGATTTCTTCCTAACCAATAAAAATTGAACAATTTTTGGACTTATCCCTGCATTTTTGTTCTTTCTTGCCTTAAAGTCAAGTCAGCCATTTGACTGTATCCCATTTTCATGTTAGCACTATTCCTAAATTGTGAAATTTTATTTTATTACTGTCTATAGGTTCTTTGCATTATATATATTGTAACATTTGGATGTCCAGCCACACTGAAGAGCTGTGATACAGCCTGTCTGTGAATGACAATAAACATGCTCCTTGGAAATCCTCTTGAGAGAGAGAGGGCAGCTCCTACTGCTATTAATGCATTACTCTTTGTGTATGAATTGAGTCCTCTGGGCCACTGGTATATTTCAGATAGAAAAAAAAAAACGTTAAAATTTCACTTTCTCCATGCTGTGTGATGATAGCAAAGGGGTAGGATCTCTGACTGATGCCAAATAGGTTGGGTTTCAATCCTGGCTTGAAGCAATTGGATGTTTAGCTACACTGAAGAGCTGTGATACAGCGAAACAGTCTGTCTGTGGATGACTATATATATATATATATATATATCCAGATAAAATATATAACACACTGTCATAACATTTAATGTAAAAGGGGGCTCAATGCAGAGTAGAGCTAAATATTATTTATTTTAGGATATTAAAACCAAAATATGTTAAAAATCACTACACAATGGCAATTATGTTTCAACACTACAAATGTGTCTCCTCAGGCGATGGTAACCTATTGGTGAGTGAATGATTAATTTATATATATATATATATATATATGTCTCATATTATTTTGCCCTGTTCTTTTTTTTTCTTTCTCCTATTATTGTTTATTGATAATTTCGTCAATTATGCTTAACCATGGCCAATTATTCTACAATTATTAATATATCTCTGTATGCTATCCTCATTTTAGTCATGGTGCACATTTAACTCTTTGATTGAGGGGTGAAGAGAGAGAGGAATGAAAACTGGTCAGCTCTTGTTTTTTTTTCCAATATACCTGTTTTAATGGCAATAATAAAATTGTGTAACCCAAAGAAAATTTTTAAATGTTGTGATCATATTTATGTATTGTTTTGTTTGTGCTATGTCAGTTTAATATTTTGGATAACATTCTTCTTCACATGTCATGCTTTTCTTTGAAGTATCTTGTCTTCATGCATCAAATAGTTATGAAATATATTTAGTATGTATGTATGTATGTATGTATGTATGTATGTATGTACCTAAATTTGAAAGAATTTTCTTGATGGTCAGTAGTTTGTGTTTTATGGTAAATGCTTCTTGTATTTGTAATCGTTTGTATAATTTATATAATATAGTATTTTGTGTTGGACATCTTGTGTTAGTGATATGCAATTTAACACAGTACATTGCATATATATATAGATAGATAGATAGAGTGACAGAGAGAGAGACAAATTATTAGGAGGATTTGAATAATCATAATTAAGTAACTCATCAAGTCTAGAAGAATCATCAACAGAATGCAGAAAGCACTCATCAGCAGTGTGCATCCACTACCAAGCATCAAACCTGGACCATTACGATATGACACAAGCGTCATACCCACTAGACTAACAAGTCATGGTTACGAAGAGGTAACAAGCTTTCTGCATTCTGTTGAGGATTCTTCTAGACTCAATGAATGAATGAATTATATATATATATATATATATGAATTATATATATATATATGAATTTTATATATATATATATATATATATATATATATATATATATATATATATTTTTGGATATTAAAACAATAGAAATCAGCACAGCATAGTGAGTCAATTTCACATTTCAAGTGATCTTCAGACCATTCTTTGCAAGTATTGTTAAAAGTGTACACTAACAAAACAGTATTTAATAACTTATTAGACATTGACAGATATTTGGCAGTAAATACTAAATATGATATATAGTTTGTGTTCACTTGTGAGAGAATCAATTTCACTGTCTTTCCTGTTGGTTCTTTGATGCTTGCTTTGGCAACAATAAATCTCTTTTCCTCCTTTTCTTGTTCTCTTCTCAATCTCTCATACTTTTACCATTCATCCACCGAAGAAAACCCAGAGTCAACTATGATTGTAAGATCTGAAACAATTTTTCCTTTTCCCCCATTGGTAATGTGATTTTTATATTCTTTTCAACTGTCGGAAATTTGGATGTTACCAACAAAATCTCATATTTGCGAGAATGTAATGTTCTGAAGGCATGATGGAGTAATGGATTGCGGAACTGGAGAGCCGAGTTCAAATTCCATTCGGATCCATTACATTCACTTATGTGCTAATACCCTTGGGAAAGGTATGACTCCTCTTCTTCTCCTCCCAGCTATGGGTAAATAGCAGTACAGACTGGGTTCTTTGGCTTGTGTGGCAACCAGTCTAGAAGAAGGAAAACTCTGAATTCAAGCCAGCCAGGCTATTTTGCCCATGACACACCACTTCTACAGTACATGTGGTGCCTCTATGACCCTAATGATTTGGTTTGGTTTGGTTTGTTTTATTTTGTTTTAGGGCATATCAACCTCAATGTGTTATTTAATATAGACAAAATTTTTCAATGTTGGTAATAATTTTTTTTCCAAAAATCTATTTCTGGTTGGTTGGTTTTGTTTTATAGCATATCAATCTCAGTGGGTCATTTAATGCCAACTATTTTTAAATAGATTCATAGCAGTAGTTTGGTTTGGTTTGGTTTACGGCATATCAACCTCAACGGGTTACTTAATACCAACAAAATTTTTGTTGCTGGTAATATTTTTTTCCTTCATAAATCTATTTTTGGTAATATTTTTTTCTTCAAAAATGTATTGCTGGCAATAATTATTTTTAAAAAAGTATTTCTGGTATTAAAATCTATTTTTACACTTTCATAGTGTTTTCTTTTGGCTTCAAGATGTTTTGTTTTACGCCATATCAACCTCAATGGGTTATTTAATGCTGACAAAATTTTTATTGCTGGTAATATTTTGTTTTGTCAAAAATATATTTCTGGTAATGTTTTTTCCTTCAAAAACATATCACTGGTAATAATAATTTTTTTTTTTCAAAAATGTATTGCTGTAATAACTTTTTACAAAGTATTTCTGGTATTAAAACCTATTTTTACACTTTCATAATGTTTTGACCCCAGTTTGGGGGTTAACTATTTGCCCATAGCTGGGACCCTAACAGGTAGACCTGGGAACACCAGCAATTAAGAGGTGGTTCCATGCTCCTCAAAACCTCCTGATCAGAAGCATTCCTGTTGGATGTAGTTTATCGTCTTACCCAGGACGCCTATAACCCTAATGAATCATGGGATTTATGACCATGAACTTTCTTAAATACTCTCTCTCCCTCTCTGTGGATTTCTTTATATTCAATGCACATGTGAATTCTTTGTGTTGGTGGTAAGTCATTTTTTTTCTTTAATCCTTTCACCCCAAGCAAGGCAGGAGTGCCACTAGTATGCAGGAGTTACAGAGAGTGAAAATGGGCATAGGAGGGATTGAAGAAAGGATAAAAAAAATGAACAGTGTTCAAGACAACAGAAGATGGAGATTGACATTGCATTTAAATTTTTAAAGATTTTAGTTATCAGGGAAGCAAGTAACCAGAAGGGAGTTCCACTGTTGGGAAGTTCAAGCAGAGAAAATTTTAGAGTAGAAATGCTGGTTGTATTTACCTATTTCAACATTAAAAGGGTGGGACCTAGATGCCAACCTAGTAGTATGTACTCGGGGCACCAGGGGAAAAAAGTTCATCAGAGCAGTTGCCATGAAAATATTTGTAGAAAAAACAGAAACTTACAGGCAAATGTTCAAACTCTGCTCCAATTGAACCACAGTAGTATTTATGAAGCGTGTCCACAAGATCTTTCGGGGATTGTACTTCATCATTACAATAAAGAATTCCTTGTACATTGACTGTAGATGAGGTATCGTCTGCTGAGAGTCCATAGCGACTTGGATCAACTTCTGGAACAATGCTACAATAAATTAAAAAATTTTTTACATATATAATCATAAACTGCTTTTTAATTTATTCATATGTATTAATAAAAATGAAAAACACACACACACAAATATGGTAACAAAGAAGAGGACAATAGTTTGAATAATGTAAATAATATATATATATATATATATATATATATATATATATATATATATATATATATATATTTTTTTATTCAGACTATGATATATTGTCCTCATCTTTGTCACCATATTGGCCTTCTTCAGGTGGTTGGAATGTTGAACTGAACCCTTTATTTCACTCACTGTTCTAGTTCCACGTGCCATGTTTTAATGGATGTCAGTTATCAGTTAATTTTCCCTCTGAAAGTTCTCTACTGCCTTAAACAGGTATTGAACTCACACTCTTTGGGTCCTGTCACTGGATCTAACCAATGCCTTTATCTACTGAGGACATCTGTGTATAAATTTCTGGGTATTATAAACCTAATGTCTTCAGCAACCATTTTTATATATATATATATATATATATATATATATATATATATATATATATATTAGCGCCACTTTTTACTTAACAACCAGGTTCCATTCCAATGAGCTGGTCACCAAGTGAGAAGTACTTGACCACTATTTCCAGCATTTTGTGAGTAATGGATTTGTGTCAGCCAGCTTCAGATAACAAGAAAAAAAAAAAAATTTGCCATCAACTCCCACTTTTAAAACTAATCATTATGTATCAAAGGAGTAAATAACCGAAACATTTGCACAAACTTTTTTTTTTATTCAGTGTAAAATTATTTTATGAATGAATAAGTGATGAAAATTTTATTTAAATTAAATAATTCCCTGATTTTTGGTAAATTTAAAAAAAAAAAAAAAAAAAAAAAAGTTTTTTTTGCTTTAATTTAGGAAAAAGCACATGTATTTTGGCATACAGTACAACTGTTTAGATTTTGTTATTATTAATTTTTTATTTTATGGAGGACATAAGTCATTAAACAAGTCATTAAGTGAAGAGTGGCTATATACAGGGCCAGTGTATGCTACCCACTAAAACCCTTACTGGATAGAGCCCAAGCCTGACTGGGGGATCCTGGCAGTGCTTTGTGACCCTCGCTATCTTATCAACATATCTTTCTTCTACCTAAATATTTATATATATATATGCTACAAATATAAACTAAGAACAAATGACTATTAAAGGATAAAAATTGATTTAATAAGAATGATTGAATCAAATCAAAAACCTGTCCTGAAATATATCCTTTCAACTTGTGAAAAAAAAAACCAACATGCCAAACACCTTTGAGATATCCAAAGCAACAGCGCGATTTTCACCATTTTTATCTAAAGCTTGACACACACATTTTAGCAATAGCCATTAATATATCAGCAGTTGACCTAGAGAAGTGAAAGCTATATTGCTTGTCTGAAAGAACACCATATGTGGTGTGAGTGATGATTAATCATTTTGGAGTTAATTAGAGTCTTTAGTACTTTACTAAAAAGCAGTAGAAGGCTAAGTAATAAAAAAACAGTCTTAGGGAAAAATCTGAGAAAATAAGTGATATTTTCAACAAAATAAATAATATTTTAATTTATTAAATATATGTTAAAATAAATTATATTTCATTTATAATAGTAAAATAAGAAAGAAATTCATATATATATATATATATATATATATTTATTAAAAGCAATTTGACAAATGGAAAAAGTTTGCTTGAAACTAGATTTGATTATGCGTTTTGATGTTCAAGGTTCCATCAGATTACAAAACAAAAGAAATGTGTGTATGTGTTTTTGTGTGTATGTTTAAATAATGGATCATAATACTTTTTCCCTAAGCTCACATCTCTTGTGATTAAACAAGAAAGAAAATCAGTGACTTTTAAAAAAGATTAAAAACATCTATATAAATAAATGTGAACATCAGTGTATCACACTTTTTTCAACTTTAATCCAAGAGGCCATGGCCCAACATGTCATACCATTTTGGAGTCAGGTTGATTCCATGAGAAAATTAAAAACATTCCAGGCTGGATCCAGATCATCAATCCTGAAATTTTACATTTCCAAGCTTTCATTATATATTGTATTTTTGTGGCAAATTTTTTGTATGATAACAATTTTTATAACTTGGAAATAAATTTGGGAATAATTGAAATTAATTGCGAAATACAGTGAAAGTCACCTATGAAATAAAAATAATTGTTTGTACAGAAAGTAAGGACCTACGTACATCAAATTATCTTTAAATTAAATAGCAGCAGAAGAATTATCGTTTAACTTTTAAAAGGTAAGCTTATATATTAATGCAATACTTAAATGTAGTGATCAATTTTTAGTTCTGTAGTTTATTGTTGCCTACTGCATGCAGCAGCAGTTTGCCTCGCAAAAAGAAATCTCTGCTAACATAGGACCAGATTGCAATCAAAAGAGCTGAGGCTGCAGCAAGGAAAAGAAAGTTCCATGCAAATGAAAACCCAGATCATTGGGCAGCCAGGAGAGCTTCCAGTGCTGAGAATATGCAAAGACTTAAGGACTCTCAAACTCCTGAACAAGTCAAAGGCTCAATCAAAAGCTGTCTACAGGAGCTAGCTCAATTGTCATCCAATAGAGCAGCTTTTAAACTAGTATATATAAATATATATGGACTGAAGATTGTGTTTAAACAAAAAACAGACAGTTGCCACTGGGTTTTGACTTCAATGTCCACTTTTATATTTACATACATTATCTCTGATATTGAGTACTTTAGATCATAAATATAGTATACATTAAAACTATATTTTTTATCACATATATTATTTTAATTACTATAAATTAAATAAGACATTGTTGAAATTCAGTTCAGTGAGCTCTATTTTTAAATTATACTGGTTCAGATGTTTACAGCTAGGACTTCCCATCCTATGCCTATAGAGTTAAATCATCTTCATTTCCTCCATATTACATTTGTAAGGAGGAAGTTCCACTCGGCTTCTCCCCCTCCCCAAAGAACTGCCACTTTTTAGAACAAATTTCCATGTGGATGCTTCTCTGAACACTACAATCTTAAACCCTTTCAAGTCAAGGATCAGTTGTTATTGATCCTTCTTATCTTCACTTCTTAAATTCATATCACACACCTCATTCAGGAACCCTCTACCTTGAGTGGCTCTCGAGGCTTTCTCATTATTTCACACTAAGTAATCCCCTTGTATCTTAATGGTTTTATTTCCTTGCTTGGGGTAAGATGATTAAAAAAAAAAAATTCTGATGCCTTTTTTTCTGTTCCTACAATTGATTTTATTATAATAAATAATATGAAAGCTTTACATTAATAAGGAAATATCCTCAGATATGATTAACTGAAGCTGAATAAAAGGAATAAAAAAAAAAAAAAAACTATTATGGGGAGTGTCTTCACTCTTCCTCAAGGATTCATTTCCGAGAGCCAAGCTAAAAATAAAAATGATGTATTTAGTAACACACACTGAGAATGAAATCAAATTCTCTCATAACAGCAAAGCTATAGATCTAAACATTTTTAAACAGAACACATTTTAAGTCATTTTAACTACTGCATATACTTGTAGATAGTTTGCACCCTTAGTTTGGGGTTGTCAAAGTAGTTATTTTTGGTCGACTTGCAGATGGGGCGCACTATAATGGACCTTTTTTAATGTAAATATAGCTGATATTTGTTAAATAATAATAATTCTGAAACTCCAAACTCTCTTTCTGCAGATCTGTTTCCATCTCCTTCTGCATAATCCACCATTTTCAATTTAAAACCTACTTCATAACACTTTCTCTTACTCACGATTAGAGTTTGCAATTATTAAAATTTGTAAACTACCAGTACTAGTAAAGATCAGGGTGAATTGAATTTTTGTATGCCAGTATATATGACTACTCAACACTGAATAACTGTAAGCAAAATTGTGATTAGTTATAAGTGTGTGGTATTTACTTATTGAGTGCAGGGCTGCTCTTTTTAGACACAAATTTGGATATTGGTAATCGCTTCAATCCTAAAATCACTTGAAAATTACAGACTTTTGTCGTAAATCAGAAAATAAATGGTAAATATGAGCAGTACAGAGTGAGTGCTTTTATGTGATGCAGTACTGTTGGAAGAGGCAATTGTGTAAAATCAAAATGTCAGGAAAAAATTCATTTTTTCCCTTGCTCACACCCAGGGTACTCACCTTGACTACTGATACGTTACCATCTACTTCAGATTCTCTACAATGTCGAGTAGATAGGTCACACACCTAATTTTTAACAAAATTTTGGTGTAGAATAGAGTGCCCTATCCTAAAGCATATACAGTTTTTCTCTATATTCATACCTGGTCTGGCCTAGGAGACGATTACATCTAAAGTTTAATCCTCATTTGGTGCTCCATACTTGTCAACTTGTGCCGGACTAAACTAAATTTTTATAGATATCTACATTTATTTAGCACAGTATAGTTTATTGCAACATTTATTTTTATTTCTAATTTATACGTACTGCACAATACCACAATGTCTTCAAGTACATTTATCATGTAGACAAAAGTGACAGATCTCAGCATAATACTACACCTTGTCACCATTTTTCATGTTGGAAACAGTAGAGACTTATTTACTCTTAGCTTCTTGTGCCACATAATACCAAACTTTGTTCTCAATGCATTTATTACGGAGACATGACCTACAACTAATGGTAGTGCAAGATTGATCACTTTCTGTTCAAAAATAATTTATTTTCAGTTTCTTAAATATTGCTTGGACAAATGATTGATTTATTTTCTATGGCTTATCAACCCTTTGCAGGTTATTTAAAGCCAGAAAATAGTTTTTAGACTAAGATTTTTTTTTCCTTTTAAATAATAATTGAGGAGACTTCAGCCGACATAAATGTGGTCCTACAGAGGGATGCTGAGAATATCTTGGACAGAGCATGTGAGCATCAAGGAAGTTTTAAGGAAAATGAAAACAAAAAGGATGCTTAAAATCAGAAAAAGAGAGTTTAAATTTCTGGGATTTATGAGGAAAGAGGGCTTGGAGAATTTCACACTCATAAGAAGACAAAAGGGGCAGAGGGAAATAGTAATATGTTTAATGAGTGTGTGTGAATGGATGGTAGAATAGCAACTGGGAAGGATAGTTAAGAGAAAATAAAGAATATGATGTTTGGTCATTTGGTCAGATTTAAGGAAGTGGGTTGGCCAAGAACTTTTCAGTACCCCTTGTATACATCCAATCTCCGATTTAGTTATAGGTCATCTCATGAGAATGTTAAGTTTTAAAAGCTTTACTTTTGCCATTTTTAACCTGATAATTATTTTGCTTTAAAGCCTGTTTTTGTAGATCCTAAAAAGATTTTAATGAAAGCTTTTGAAATTGAAGTAAAATAAAATAGAAAGACAATATTTACAAAGTATGAAGATTTAAAAACAAAAAAGCAGAATTCATTACATTTCCAAGCAATATAAACAAAACTGTTATAATAGGCATATTTCAACACTAAAACTTTTGTCCAATACATTCCAGGAATGCTGTAGCTTTCATGAAAACAAAGGATGTTAAATTGTTGGTGCCTAATTCAACTCCTCAAATAAGTTTGAAGCCAAAATCCAAAACACTGGTCTTGGTTTTGGTCTCCTAACAAACACCATACAAAAATATTTTATTTAAATTTAAGTTAGAAATTTATATGAAGTTAGTACAATGATATTCGTAGCTGCATATTAATTGTATTTGTTTAGTTTCATTGTTTTAAACTTGGCTGTAATTTTCAATTTTTAGTAGTCATACAATAAGCGGCTTTCAAATCCAAGATTACACACGGAATGATGAAATGTCTGGTGAGACATGGGAGACATGATAAATGAACAGAGTGCAGAACATGTTCAAATTCCAGAAACTATTGGCTCAAGTATCAAATACAGAGCCACGACAAAGTCTGATAGAGATCAACATTATTAAAAAAGCCTTTAAAATGTGCTTTTCATAGCATCATGCAAAATGTAAAATAAACAAAAATAAGTAAACTAAATCAATCCAAACAATAAATAAGTAAATAAATGAAGTAAATAATAAACAAATTAACAAACCATGTGTGTACAGATAAACACAAGAAAATATAGTAATAACAACCAACAATAAAATAACCAATAATAAATAAAAATAAGTTAACAAACTACACTATAAATAGCCCAAAAACTGCATTTGGATCCACAATAGCCCCTAGAATAATTCAAAACAACTATTGCTGCCCACCTAAATAACCATTATAATAATACAATGGACTACTCACAATGTATCACTGACCTGTATATGTAAATAGCCAAGCAAAAACAACACACATGACCTGAAGATTGCAATTAAGCATGAAACAGACTCGCCTCTGGGTGTTGACTTTAATGTCCACTTTTATATTTATATATATGCTCTATTCCTGATATTGAGCATTTTAAGCCATAAATATAGTATACCTTAAAATTATATTATATATATTATATTATATATATATATATATATATATATACACACACACACACACATGTGTGTGTGTGTGCATGTCCTTAGTGTTAGGCAGGATCAACTCTTCACTAATAGTGAAGGGCTTCTTAGCCTTGGCAATGGAGTTAGCTACCAAAAATGATGCTCTCAGTGTAGTAGACACATTTGATGATAAGCCTTTAATAATTGCTTCTGTTTTCTGTGCTCATGTTCTTTTCTTTCAAAAAAAAATCCAAAGACTTTTAATGCAGGCTACTTGGTCTCTATGTGTTGCGACAGTTTTGAAGGATTCATGGCCTCATTGGATAGCTGGTCTCCACATATTAAACAGAGTGAGCTTGGGGCATGTGAATCATCTGTTGCGATGAACCCATAATTTAAGTAGGATGCCTGGTGTTTCTTTTTAAATGCAGCTTTTTTTTTAATTTAACAGTTGTATTGTCTCTTCTGCCATCTCATCAATTGGTCTTTTCCTGTTTTCAAAGAAGCTCTACAGGAAGGGATGTTTTCTTCTTATTTTTGCCAGGGTTGGAAAAAAAAACTGACTGGGACTAGCATGGAAAAGAAGCACAGATGGAAGTGGTCATTTTTCAAAATAAAACATCCAGTAGACCACAATAGTCTTAAAATAGGGAAAAAACAAGTTTTTCTTTCTGTGCCAGTACCATACTGCTGCTGCAGATCAGTGGTTTCCAACCTTTTTTAGCTCATGGCCCACTTTAAACCCTGAATTTTTCTGTGGCCCATGAAATTATTATAGTATAAAAATTACTTCCATTTTACATAAAATATATCCAATTATAAAATTTCTGTGGCCCACCTGAAATTTGCCATAGGTTGCCATGACCAGAACCTGACAAGTGATTTCTCCTATGATCTAGCTTTAACAGCTCAGTTTGCCTTGAAAACTGTTCAATCATGATTGAAGGCCTGTGCCTTGAGCGTCAATTGGGACTTATGCATGAGTTAGACCTCAAGTGGAACTCTTACATATGATCCATCAGTTAAAAAAAAGTTCAGTTCCCTGTACCAGTTCAGTAAGTACCTTACTCCTCCTTCTATCTTTTACTTTTACAAGAACAAGATCAGACCGAAAATGGAATAATGCGGTTATATATGGGTAGGAGCTGCTCAATCTTCACTTTCCAGGCTCAATAAAGTTCAAAAGCTTCTCTGAGCTCTTGTGGGTGATGGATCACTTTTCCACCCTATAATCCCTTTCTCATGGGCAAAATGTTGCAAGCCTCTCACTTCTCTATTGTTATTTCTATGGAAAGTGCTCAGATGAACTACATTCCTTAGTTCTACCAGTTCTAACCTTCATGACCAAGATGCACCATAGCATGTAAATTGTAGTGAACCACCGTCATTTCCTTCGATGAGATGTAATTTACACTTGAGCAGCTTCTTCCCATGAACCACTGCTTTCTGGAATTGACACCCAAGTAGATGCTTCCCCAGTCACTACAATCTTAACCTGTTCAGTTCTAGGATTAACAGTCATCTTCCTCAAATATTCTCCATAAACTGTGCCACTTACTCTGTAACCGTCAGTCTTTAGTGGCTCTTGGATCTTGTAGAAGATGAATATTATTGTATTAAAAAACAAAAACAAAAACAAAAAAAACAAAAAAAAAACACAGAAAAAACAAAAAAAAAAAAAACAAGGATATAAGTGTAGGGTGCCCAGGTAAGGATTGAACTCAAAAATTATAGTCTACTGGACTAGCCCATTAACCTTTATCTCTCAGTGTATAGAAGCTAACAAAATTATCAACACAACTACTACTTCTGATTATTATTAATATTACTAAACAACTTGTGATTGCAGCTAAACATATAACTTTTAATGTACATGCTCCTAATTCAATTATGTTGAGAAAAAACATCTTGTGGTATTCCAGTTCTTAAAACCATAAAATTGATGATATTGCATGATGTAACTGTTTC
This sequence comes from Acanthosepion pharaonis, assembly GCA_903632075.3. Taxonomy (NCBI): domain Eukaryota; kingdom Metazoa; phylum Mollusca; class Cephalopoda; order Sepiida; family Sepiidae; genus Acanthosepion; species Acanthosepion pharaonis. The sequence goes on along the minus strand of CAHIKZ030002722.1, from coordinate 5,235,244 downwards.
ACACAAACACTTTTCTCAATGTTTGTCAAAATAACAATGCATCAAAAGTGACTGAGTCTTTACAGGAAAGAGTTAATTAGAAAGGTTTGTGTTAGTTGCTATAAAAAAAAAAAAAAAAAGACTTAAGACACTTTGGATAAAAATGTTTCAACTAACAAACACCAATAGTACTACAATAGTACACACACACACACACACACACACAAACACACACACACACACAAAAGTCAATGAGTTGGGTGTCATGCATAGATGGGTTAATATTTCATTGTGATACTTAAATATTGCTAGAATATTTAGTCTTAGACAATGAAATATGTATTAAAGTATTTTGTGATTTAGATCTCTGCTAAACAATTTTGTAATTAATACACTTGTAAAATAGATTTTATTCATTTTTTTTTAAGTCTTTAATACTTCTGCTGCTGTGTATGTATTTATTTATGGATCTTACATTGCTTGCTGTTGATACACACACACACATATATATAAGTGCACAGGTATGCAGAAAATAGAAAAGAACACGTTGGGTGCATAATCCAGGGTTCCTTAGTATTTTTGGTTTATTTTTAAGAAGACAGTGCTCCATACAGAAGTAGAGCTTTATTATAATAATAATATTTTTTGATTAAAAATATGATTCTTCTTCACATAAGAGTTCTCATGTTTCAAAAAAGAGGCATCAAACCATCCAAATAATTATTAAGTTGAAAATTTAATAATTATATGTATTATACATATATATATATATATATATATATATATATATATATATATATATATATATATATATATATAAGGTGGAGTAATGGATAGAGGCTTGGACTGAGGAATTGCAGAACTGAGTTTGAATTCCAGTCGAATCCATTACATTCACTTACGTGCTAATACCCTTGGGAAAGGTGTGAATCTTCTTCTTCTCCCTCTAGCTATGGGTAAAATAGCAAGACAGACTGGGTTCTATAGCCTTCCACTCTTTACTTCTAACATCTCTGTCTGAACTCTGATATTTTATTTGATAATCTTAACTTCTTTAAGTCTAGAATTAGCTGCCTCTTTCCCGTTCTCCTATCCTTTCTTATGCTGATACAACTCCAAACAGTAACCTCTCTACTTTGTGTGGCCCTTGGGCCTTGTATCAGGGGAACATTAGAAAGTTGTGACACACACTTTTATATTTAAAAGCAATGAAAGTTTCTTCAGACAAAACTTCAAGCAATTTTCATTTAAAAGAAAAAAGAAAGTAATCTTGTTTTTTTATCATTTAAATAGGTTGTAAAAGGTTATTTCAGAATGCATGTTTTTACCTATACATGTATAAACTTGTGACATCCATATTCACACACACAGAAATAGTGAATAAGCACACCATGACTCATTAAAAGTCACTGTTACTTGTTAGTTATTCTAAGAAATACGAGCTTACGATAAAGTCAACCTATTCCAGCAAATACCAATAAATCCTGATGACCGATTATTTTAACTGTGAACTCTTAGTGAAGACAAGTATACAGCATAAAACTTGGTATATTCAAGCCAGAGTATAAAATGATACGACTAAATGCTGTAATGTCTGATATTGAGAAAAGAAGTAATTCTCAGATGTAGGATTATCATTTCAAGAGTTGTTTGGAAAATCAATCCTTACCCTTTTTGTTAACATCATAATGCTTTGGCCTATCTATTCTATAGCCTTCTGTAAATCTCAGACAAATCATTATCATTTTAAGAATTGTTCAAATTTGATCTCATTCTTTTTGTTCCTTTTATTCTAACCACATATCAGCTAATCTCATCTATGGCCTTTTTCAGTCTGAAAATTGAATATTTAATCCAAAAATGAATTCTGAGGTTATCATGTTTGGTATCACTAGAAAGAGTATTTTACATAGAATAACAAAGCAAAACATTGGCTCGCAATAAAATTATCTACGCAAATGATGACTGTTTTCAATTCTATAATAAAATTTAGTCTAGGGTCAAATATTATCTATCCTACATATCCTCATAATATGCACTTCTTTCACTTACATACATCCAACAAATTCAGTAACCTTCCATCTTGAGTTGCTCTTGGGTCTTGTATCAATATTTAATAAAATAAAATGCTTTGGCTTATCCATTCTATGAACTTCTGTTGTTGCAGGACATCACCTCTTTTGTTGCAAGGTAAGGAAGTTTGTCAGTAAATATTTAATGGCTCCTGCTACATTTGTCCTGCAAACAATACAAACAATATTTGGCGGCTCATGCAAGTCCTGGTAAAAATAAGAAACACAACATGGATTTTAAACAAACAATGTATGTATTAACAAAAAGAAATTATACTAATGTGTACACAGTTGAAAGGAAAGGACATTAAAAACTTAGCTATTAATGTGTTTGTTTGTGCATGTGTATGAGAGTTCAGTTGCCAGTGAACCAAGGAAGATGAACATGTCCCAGCAGGGATGACTTTATCTACATTCTGCTATATCTTGAAGAAAGAGTAAGCAAATATTTGTCTTTTTATAGACTGAGACAGTGCGACCTAATGAGCGTTTTGGCAAAGAAGAGTAACACACTAATTCTCAAATGATTCATTATCATTCTAAGAGTTGTTCAAACTTCATCTCTAGTTTTTTTTTTGTTACATTTGTTGCTACCACATCTCAATTCATCTATAAACTTCTTTAGGTATATAAGAAGAAAGTGTCTCTTTTTGTAGGCAGAGTGCTATGGGACTTCAGTGGGGAACCCAGTTAGAGGTTTAAGGCAAAGAGAGAAGTGTGTTAATATATACTCTACGTTAGAAAAGAATTCAAATAACCAAAATAAATTTTAAGACAAATGCTTCTCTTGGACAAGAGGGTCAAGCAGTATGTTTATATAACTGCTGATCATCTATGGGCCATGTCTCTTCAGGACATGGGCAATCATGGCTCTCTGCAACTTCCTTTCCTGTGTAGATCTTAGTAAAGTTTTTTTTTTTTTTCCTAATCCCTGTTCTACCAACTATTTACACAAAGCTTGTTAGGTAGGTTATGAACTGCTTTCCTTTGTCCCTCTTGACTTCAGCATGTCCTGTGAGTGTCAAATTTTCAAAGCCCTCTTTCCTTATTATATGACCTAGAAATTTCAACTGTCTCTTTCTGAAATTAAGTAAGTGTCCATGTTCTCTAAAATTTTGTCATTGCTCACATGTTCAGTCCATGATATTCTCAGCATTCTTCTGTAGAAACACATTTCTTTGATTCAAGTTTCTTTTTCATCTGTGAGGAGATTATCCAGCATTCAATGCTATATAGGAGGACTGATATTACCCTTTTCTGGTTTCTAATGAAATTTCCCCGTTTCTTAATACTTTGCTTTGCTTTTGGAAGGCATCTTTCGCTAATATAATGCACCTTTTGGATTTTGGAGTTGCATTTTCAGTCTTCTGTTAAAAAACTCCCCCAAGATTGAAATTTTTGTACTTGCCTGATGTTGATGACTCCAGTTTTATAATTTACATGTTTAGTTATTCATTTTTCTAATCATAGTAAATATTAAGTAAATGCTGAAGTTTTTATGTATATTTAATATTTGAACAAATATATGTACACACCAATACACACATATGCATCAGAGTGTGCAGAAAAGTTTTCTGCTTGACTCACTTTCCAAAATGACCAAAAATTTTTTTAAAGAGAATGGCTTCTTTCTCTTTCAGCACTTTCTTGTGCATGTGTGACTTTTTTTTTAATACTGTTATAATCCCTTTGATCAGTGCTAAATATAACCCCTGTCTGGGACTTGAATATCATACTGGGGGGGGGGGGTCACTTTGTTGAAGCAATAAATTTTGCTTCACCAGAATGTGTGATTTAGTGGATTCAGCTATGTTTATTCATGAGGAATTCAAGAGCTGTGGAATTTTTTCTTGGTCTGGGTGAGAATCCAATTGATCGTTTGCTCAACATTGATCGATCCAGCTGAAAAGAGTAAACATGTCAATTGGAATAAAATAAAAATGTTACAATGTTATGAGCAATTAAATTAGAGGTGAGACATAAATAGCACAACATCTATAAGACTGTTTCATCTCAACCATCCTTTCTCTGCCCTTATGGTACTGAGAGACATCTTAACAGTGAATTACATTTACTGTGGACTAATATTTTTTCTAATGCATAATGTTGGAACAGTAATGGTGGCATCTCCAACTGACACCCAACTTGCTGACTATAAAACTCCTACTGCCATGCACCTACTAATTCACGTGCATAAGTATTCCATTTATATAGAATTCTGTTCAAGATTAATTAGCATCTCAAACAAAGAATCTTCTATAAGTAAATCAGATGGCTGGCTTCAAAGTGTTTTTTCAGTTATAGCCTGGATTCTTAAGTTTTCAAAATTACATTGAAATTAACGTAGATACAATGAATAGGTCTTTAAATAAACAAATGTTACAATGACTGAAAATCCTGTAAACTTTTGATATTAGTATGTCATTCCAACCTCCTTGGGGTTATAGAGTTGGGTTGGAGGTGTCAGTTATACTGAATCTTATTAAATCTTAGTTTAATTTGAGTTCATACACTTCTAAGGCCCTGCTTATAGTTATTTTATGGGATCAAATTTTTTTTTGCTCTTGGACACCAATCCAAATAACCACCCATCCATATTTTTCTCCTAATATCTCTACTCCTTCACTCAGAATTATCAAGTCTCCAGTTGCCTTGATCTATCCACTATCCTTCTCCTCATCCTTTCCTCTATCACTTCTACCTGATCTTGCTCTAAATCTTCTGTAACCCCTTGCGTCCTAGTGGCTTCCCGCCTTGCTTGGGGTGAAACGCTTAAAAAAAAAAAAAAAAAAAAACAAAAAAAAACAAAAAAAAAACAAAAAAAAAAACGTCAAGTCACTAACCACTTTCCATGCACCAGTATAACTCAACCAGGACCACTGCTCTCTTATACTGTCAAAGGAGTCTACTAAAAAGAGATTATGAATCGCCAAGATCTATATAATTGACTCCTCTAACAACAGAGTGGGGAAAAAAAAAAACTTAAAAGTGCACAACTCGTTATTGTTATATTCTAAGCATGAAATAAAGCTGAAATTTAAGAATTTGATAAGTATGGACAGGGTCAGCAAAAATTACGTGATGCTTAATAAGAAAAAAGACAAAGCAAAATGTATGCATATATTGTTCTCATTTATAGTGGGGGGAGGAAGGTTTTTTTTTTGTTTTCTTCTTTTTAACAAATCTTTCTTGTTTCTTAATCCTTTGCTTTTGGAAGGCATCATTCATTATCTCAATGCCCCTTTGAAATTAAATTTTAATTTAATAGTCAGCTATATTACACCATATATCACCAGTTCTCATATGATCACTGAAGTTAAGCAACATCAAGCCTGCTCAATACCTAAATGGGTGACTGCTTGAGAATACCAGGTGTTGTATACTTGGATGTATAGGAAGTGTAATGGATAATGGATTGGAATTGTTAATTGGAGATCTGAGTTCCAATTCCAGTTGTGTTTGTTATATTCACTTGGGAAAGGTATGAATCCACCACTTCTCTCCCCAGCTATGAGTTAATTAGTAAGACTTGTATCACTAAATCATTATTATTCCTAATAAAAAATTATATATATATATATATATATATATATATATATATATATATATATATAATCTAGCTATGGTTTAATTAGTAAATCATTATTATCTCCCTAAAAATTATTACAATCTAAAAACATTTCTTTCAGGCTTTCTGCAAAATATTGACATGCCATAAAAAAAACCAAATCAAGCAAAATAGTCAGAATGTATAAAAAACAACAAAAAAAAAAACAGGGCAAGAAAAAAAAAAAGCAATACCAAAGTTTAAAATGTATTTTTAAAAAATGACAAATTAAAACTAAGATTTTAGTTTTAATTCCAAGCTAATAGATTAAATTTAATATTTCCAACAAGCAAAATACTTTGCTAAAATTTTTTATTGATAGAGGTGTCAGCACAACATAATTGTTTTTGTTAATACATTTTAAAAGTAAAATACTTTTCTGAAACAATAGCCGATTTAAAGTTTAATCAATCTTTATTTTTTTTTTTTAACTACCCAGTAATCTTAAAAATTTTAAACATTTTAAGTATTCTAATATTTTATTGAATTTTAGGTATTTTGGCTTCATAGGCTTACTTCAGAATACACTTGTTTAGGAAATTTCCAATAAATTTAAAATTCATTTTGGGTACTTTTCTTATTTTCTGATGTGTATGAACATTGATATTTTCAAAAACCAATGTTTATATATGTATAGAAAATTCAAAATTCTTTTTCAAATACTGAGGGTTATTGAAATGTAGTGAGCCTTTCCATTTATGGTTAGTAAATAGTTTTAATTTAATAACAATATTACTTGACCATTACAAACTAATACAGAATTTTAAAAGATTGAAAAGTTCATAAAAAAAAAAAAAAATGAAAAAATTTAAGATAATAGTGTTCATAATGTAATGGTCAGTGGAGGGGGTGGCAACAGATATTAAAAAAATATTTTTACAAAGATTTTCTAAAAAAGAAATATTTAAAAAATAATTTCTGAATAAATTGTGAAAGTTTTATTAAAATCTGACAATTATCTGGTTTTTGCAATAACTTCCAAATCAGTGCATTTTTTTTTTACTGCAAGACACTCAAATTTCTTGTACAAATTTAATGTCCTGTGTTGATTTTTAACCAAAATTTCCAAGGATCTAAAAAAAAACGTTTTACATAAAAAAATCCTTTGATCTTTCCTCTTAATAATGATACAAACTTTTTAATAACATTTGCTTTTATTATGTTTTGGGCAAATTTTCTTTTTTTCTTTTTATCATATATCCTTTTTGAACAAATTTTGGAGGTATCTATATAAGTACAATACAACTGCATTAGCAAATTAATAATGAATATACTAATATTAAAATGTGGTCATTAAATGTCTATGATCTCCAGATTAAAAAAAAAAAAAACATTATGTAAAACATTAACCTCAGAGGCATGCCTCAAAGATACAAGAGTACACTTAGCCTTCCACCCCCCTCTCACAGAAGTAATTGTAATAGCCTATTTTTATTGAGTGTTGGTCTTTGCATGAGAATGTGAAATTTAGGTTGTAAGGAAAAATGTTATGAATTTTTATCCTCCAACCTAAATTTCACCTTTCACTTTAATAAGTGACTTTGGTAGGCAGAAAAGTGGGTAGGAAAAAATTGTCAGAACAAATGAATAGGAAATATTTTTCATAAAATTAATAAAAGTCATATTTAATTTATAATAATTAAGAAATATTTTAATGAATTAAATATTGACAATGTCTTATTTAATCTATGGTAATTGAAATAATATTTTAATTAACTAGTATATTATGACTTTCCTTTCATGACTCCCCCCCAGTCACTGAATGTTATGATTTTCTAAGTGTAGCTTAGATGTGGCACAAGGTCGAAAGTATGGAGCACCCAGTGAGGATTGAACTCACTAATCAGTCATAATTGTTCTAGCAAGACATGATTGCTAACCATTACACCACGCCAAGATACCCCAATCACTGAATATTATTTATAGAGTTAGAAAGAAGAAAAAACAATCACCAAATATTAACGCTAAAAAGTGGAATTCGATGATTTAATCAGAAAACTTTACAACTTTATTACTTAAGATTTATTTTGGCTTTTAATGTGTGTATTCCATTTTGAAAATCAGGAAAAAAAAAAAAAAAAAAAAACTGTCCAGGATTAGGAATTAGGGTAATTGTTATTGACAGAACTGTAAAATGTATTTTATTAAAAGAGAAAAGATAGGAAATATCTTAAGCCTCTTGGCAAGCTCTTTTTGGTGATGGATAATTTGTTTGACGTTAGGTGGAAACTTAAAGGAACTTGCTGAAATTATTTATGTTCCAAGTATTATCTGAATAAAATGTCAGAAATAAACATATAAGCAAATTTACAGTACCCCTTCTAATTTCACCACTACAAGAAAATCCAACTGCCAAAAAATGATTAAAAATACTGGAAGCCCTTTACATCAAAGGTTGGCAATTCACCATCAATAAAATTTATTTAAATAGGTACAAATTTCTGTCTATATTTCTGAGATGAGGTATTATGTCCAGCCTTCTTCAGGTGGTTGGAATGTTAAACTGAACCCTTTATTTCGCTCACTGGGGTAGACTGTTCTAGTTTCACATGCCATGTTTTTTTTAATGGATGTCAGTTATCAGTTATCTCCTGTTAATTTCCCTCTGAAAGTTCTCCACTGCCTTAACTGGGTATTGAACTCACACTCTTTGGGTCATGTCAATGGATCTAACCAACGCCTTTATCCACTGTGCCATGTGTTCTCAAGTGAGCGAAATAAAGGGTTCAGTTTGACATTCCAACCACCTGAAGAAGGCTGGACATAATACCTCATCTCAACGGCCGAAATGTTGTAATAAATATGGCGACAAAGATGAGGACAATAGTCCGAATAATGTACATAACACCTCATCTCAGAAATATAGACAGAAATTTGTACCTATTTAAATAAATTTTATTGATGGTGAATTGCCAACCTTTGATGTAAAGGGCTTCCAGTATTTTTAATAATTTTTTGGCAGTTGGATATTCTTGTAGTGGTGAAATTAGAAGGACACATGGCACAGTGGATAAAGGCGTTGGTTAGATCCAGTGACAGACCCAAAGAAGGTGAGTTCAATACCTGGTTAAGGCAGTGGAGAACTTTCAGAGGGAAAATTAGCAGGAGATAACTGATAACTGACATCCATCAAACATGGCATGTGGAACTAGAACAGTCTACCCCAGTGATCAAATAAAGGGTTCAGTTCAAATTCCAACCACCTGAAGAAGGCCGAGCGCATAAATGGCCAAAACGTTGTGACAAATATGGCAACAAAGATGAGGACAATAGTCTGACTAATGTAAATACTGTACATAATACCTCATCTCAGAAATATAGACAGAATCCAAATACCAATGATTTTACCAACACTATGCAAAGTGCTCTTAGATAATACCAAAATATCATACAACATCATCTGCTTTTGTGGTGTCCATCACAGGAACTGACTCCAGGAACTCCTTGGTGATAGTCAAAGTCTCATCTACACCACAAATGAATATGGCCAGTTGTCTGCCACAGTGTTTCTTGTCAGGCTAAGAAAAGGAAAAACCCAACATTCTAAAAGCTACTGTGAAACAACTCACATTAAATATCAATCATTGCAGGAAATGATATTTTGAAGTGTGTATAAAAAAGTATTTTATTTGCATACAAAATATAAATATCTGATACATTCTTTTTTTTGGTGCACTCAAACTCTGTGTAATTGTTTTACATGATGTCATTTTGGATATAAAGAAAAAAAAAAGAAACTAACATAAATCTTGAACAGATTATCAAAAATTTTGATCTTAATGTAAAAAATCGTATTTTAAAATTGGAAAAATCCAATAAAAATTAGACAAACCAAAACCTTGTAAGTTAAATTTAACAAAATTTTTTAGGGTTCAGTTGAGTCATTTCAACAAGGGTCTGACCATCACCAACACAGATTTTTCTTTTTTTTATTTTTTTTTTTTTTATTTACAAATTTGGTACACTTATAGAGTTTCATGATACAAATTAAATAGTACCTATTTGACATCTCTAGGTTAAAGGGTTCCCCAAGATATGACCCTTTTAACCTTTGCTAATAAGGTGAACCTTGGAAAATAGTCACAAAGTTTAAATATCAATATTTCAGTTGTTTTATTCACCTGCAAAGCTAAATGATAATTTTAAAGTACTTGTATAGGTCTAATAGGTGATCTATTTATTTGTTTAAAGGTCAAATAAGATAATTTGACCTTGACCTTAATCCTTGACTGTTAATTTCTCAAAAAGCCTATCTTTAATTTTTTTTTAAATTTGACAACAAATTTGTCTGCCTTATGGCAAGATATGTACAAAATTTTTATTATACAACAAATAAATTTTTATATGAAAAAGTGATATAATGAAAATAATTATTTAAAAAAGTGTTATGAATTAATGTTAAGATAACATAAAATAATCGGAAAATGTGTAACAAATGATGTTAATGATTGACAAATGTTTTTTGACATGGTACACTAAATGCACAAAACAATCAAATTTTCATTTTTTTTTTATATTTAAAAAAATTAAGTTTTGATCTGAAATATACATTGAAATGAATATTTAAAAAAAGATTCTTAACATCTACAAAGGAATTAAGAAGAAACTTATTTTTTGCTTGTATTGTTCAAAGAGCTTTCTAAAGATATACAACTTGACCATATTGGGAGATATGAAAATGTTAGCATATAGTGGCAAATACCCAAATCTGCTATTTTAAATTAGCCCAACTCAGTAAAACCCTTGTAACTCAGGCCACAGTCAAAATTCCACCACAAAATTTTGTACATATTTTGCCATAAGGCAGACAAATTTGTTGTCAAATTTTAGAAAAAATTAAAGATACAGTTTCTGAGAAACTAAAGGTCAGTGGTTAAGGTCACAGTCAAATTATCTTATTTAACCTTTAACCAAAAAAAATAAATAGATCATCTTTTAGATCTATCCAAGTACTTTAAAATGGCATAAAATTTAGCTTTGTGGGTGAAAAAACTGAGATATTGATATTTAAACTTTGTGACTATTTTTCAAAATTCACCTTTTTGGCAAAGGTCAAAGGGTCATATCTCAGGAACCCTTTGACCTAAAGATGTCCAATAGGTACCATTCAATTCATATCATGAAACTCTATAAGTATACCAAATTTGAAAAAAAAATCTATTGGTGATGGTCAGGCCCTTGTTGATTTGTCACTGAATGACAGACTTCTTGCTACGTGGATACCAAGGGCAACATTGAGTGACAGCAGTCTGAACACAATCATCAGGCCTGAAGATTATGTTCAAGCATGAAACAGACTGCTGCTACTCCGAGTTGACTTCAGTTACATTTTTATATTTACATATTGAACACTTTTACCCATAAATATAGCATACCTAAAAACTATATTTTTATCATATTGTTTTGTAAAACAATCCAACAATCCCTACAACAGATAAATTTTAAAGTTCTAAAATAACTATAACAGAGTGTGTTTGTTTGTGTGTGTTTTAAAAATCACTAAAATAACGGAATGCAGGTTTTATCGCAGTTACAATAAGTTTGTTTTTGTAATTTACCACTGAAGATGATGATCTTAGAAAAGGTTGAAAGTACTTAGGTAGAAAAAAAAAAAAAAAAATATGGCACCTACCTTAATGAATTTTATCTTAACATCAAAAAACTGATGATTACTATACCCAAGCTATGGTGAAATATTCTCCAAATGTCATGATTTGGGAGGCTATGTCCACTAAAGAACAGCTGGACTCAGAACTAGAACAATGAATGGTACCAGTGTTGAGATGTTGGGAGTGTTTCCCGCATGTGTGTATTCAAATAAAGACAAACACAGATGTAGGGAAAAATACTGGTATATTTGAAGAGGTATTTAACAACAGAGTGATTAGTAATAACGAACGCAGGTTAGTAATAACAATTAGCAAGAGTCTACAGTCCAACGGTATCTTCTGGTCGAGAGACGGAAGTGCAATGGTCACCTGATCTCGTGATCACCTTAACTCCCCTGATCTCTCTAGCACTGACCTATATCGTAGAGAGATCAGTCCATTCTCCTCAGAAGGTGGGTGCGCCCCAACAACCAGGTACCTTGAAATACTGAAGAACAAGCTTGAATTTCATATGGCTGTTCATGGTTGTGATACAATCATGCGGGATGGTGCTCCCTGTCACTGTTCAAAGATAGTGAGTGTTTTCCTGAAGAAGAAAGTCTGAAGCTTGGATTGTCCCGTTAACAGTCCCGATCTCAATCCGATTGAGAACCTGTGGACACTACTGTAAGACAAGGTAGTGGATAAACAACCTACAAGCACCAAAAACCTGAAAAATTTTATAAAACAAGTCTGGGTAGGTGATATAACTGCTGAGTACTACAAAAGTCTGGTGCACAGCATGCCTTGTTGTCTACAGTCTGTAATAAATAACAAAAGCAGTCATACAAAATACAGAACATTTTCCAAGACCCTCACAAAAAAAAAAAAAAAAAAAAAAATAACCCTAAAAAACTGCCTAATATCATGGTTTCTCAAATTTGTGGATTTACTTTTTGAAGTACTTTTAATGTGATTCAATGATTTTGCATAATAAATTTATATTATAGGATACCCTATATTACTGTATTTTACATGAAAATCACTAAGTAGTCTTAAACTTTTGCACACGACTGTATATGAAAATTAAATTAGATATAATAATGTTCAAGATTTTGAATGTGTGTGCATATATATATGAAGAAATATAGTTTTAAAGTGTGCTACATTTAAGCGATAAAGTGAACTATATCAGAGAGAGTGTATGTAAATAAAAAAGTGAACATTGAAGTCAACAGGCTGTGTCATGCTAGATGTAATCATCAGACCAGACGATTATGTCTAGCATGAAACAGCCTGTTGCCTCTGAGTGTGGACTTTAATGTTCACTTTTATATAAGCTGAAGTCAAATGTTTGCATACACCTTAGCCAAATACTTTTAATTCCAGTAAAGATTTTTTGCCTCAGGTCAGTTAGGATCACAATTTATTTTAAGAATGTGAAATGCCAGAATAATAGAAGCAATGATTTATTTCACTTTCTATTTCTTTTCATCACACATTCCCAGTGGGTCACAAGTTTACATACACTAAGATGACTATCCCTATAAAGAGCTTGAAATATTCCAGAAATTGATGTCACTGCTGTAGAAGCTTCTGATTGGCTAATTGATATGAAGTATGTCAACTGCAGGTGTACCTGTGAATGTATTTTAAGGCTTACTTTTCATTTTTTTTTTTTTGGATCACCAGGTCAAAGTTTACATATCCTTAATATTTGGTTAGCATGGCCTTTAAATTGCTTAACTTGGTCCAAATATTGTGAATAGTCCTCCACAGGCTTATCACAATAAGTTGTTATAATTTTAACCTATTCCTGTTGAAAGAATTTTTGTAACTGGGTCAGGCTTATTGGCCTTCTCACAATTTTTTTTTTTTTTATAGTTCTGCCCATACATTTTTTACTAAATTGAAAACAAGGCATTAAAGCAGTTACTCCAATACTTTGATCTTAAACCATTTGGCCACAACTTTGGAAATGTGCTTGGGGCCTTTGTCCATTTGAAAGATATTTTCTGGTCAAGCTTTAACTTTTGTTTTTTCTTGTTTAATGGTACATCAATGACTTTAGGTCACGTTAGTGCCAAATTTGTATACTTATGATCTGTAAGTAAGTTTGTACTTAAATTCTTTCTTTAGGAGATGAGTTTTTTGGTAAAGAGGTTCTAAAGAAAAAAAAATTTTTTCTCTTATTGTGAGAGATCATATCTTTATAACTTAACATTTTTGGTCGATGAATCAAGAAGTTTTTTTTCATTATACCCACAATTTTCCTTCTGCATGTTGTCATCTATCTTTGTGAACTGCCCCAATTCCTCTTGGGAAACAAAAAAATGCACCTTACTTTTATGCTCTAGGGTATGCATGGAGGTTCTTTTATATGCAAGAGTTGTTCTTTTTTCTCCAAACAGTTTAATATTGGTTTCATCAAATTTACCTCAGTGAGTTTGGACACATTTTATCAGTATCTCTTGCTAAAGTACCCCAAACTGATAGCTCTGCTGTGAAAGTTTTGTACATGTTCAGGAATATCTACCTTTGTGAACAAGTATTCTCTGTAATGAGCATCAATAAAATAAAAGCTGCACTCGAGGCTCACATAAGCACCTAAATGACATCCTGAAATTGATTGCTACTCAGGATTTGGTGCCTGATATTAATGCAATTGTAAAGGAAAAAAGACGCTGAGTTTCAAGGAACATATTGAAAATAAGTGATAAAATATAATAAAAGTGTTTTGAAATGTTTTTCTTTTTAATTTAGAAATTGTATGCATTTACAAAGCAGTGTGATAACTCAGTTTTCTTAAATAGTTCCCACTTTCACTTGTTCAATGTTTTGCAAAAAAAAAAAAAAAAAAAAAAAAAATGTTCTTTAAACATGAACATTTTTAGAATGTACTTTTTTCCACTAAAACAAAAGGAAAATTTAAAAATTGATATTCATGTTTCTTATGCCTTGATCTTACTGATCCGGCCTGCTCGAAATCAAATTCAGTTGATATGTGGCCTGTGAACTAAAATGAAATTGACACCCCTGTTCTACAGCAATGTCACAATTTTATGGAATATTTTATGTTGTTCAAAGGAACTTAGTGTATATAAAATTCTAGCCCACTGAGAATGCTATGAAAAAAAAAAAAAAAAAAAAAAATAGAGAATAAATAATTTTTTCTCCTATTATTCTGACATTTTAAATTCTTAAAGTTGTGATCTTAACTGACCTGAAGCAGGAAATCTTTACTTTGATTACATGTTAGGACTTGTGGCAAACCAAGTTTAAATGTAATTGGCTAAGGTGTATGCAAGCATCTGACTCCAATTGTGTGTGTGTGTGTATATATATATATATATATATATATATATAAAAACAATAAGAAATATGTGATTGCAGTTTTGGTATGAAACTAAGAGTTACTGTTATAGGTCAGCAACTCCAGACATATTTATTATTGTTATTATTAGCTTATTGGCTTAGTTTCTCATTTTAGGTTTCTTTATACTATAGGCATTGGCTTGAATATTCAAGAAATTTCATTAGAAAAATATGGACTCTCTGGTAGGATTCAAATCTGCATTCCCCTAGGGGAAATTATCATAGAGCTGACGTGCTTTGTACCGGTTGGCTACAGAGCATGTTAGCCAAGTAAAGTCTGAATAGTGCTTTTAAACACAGATTTTTCTGTGATTCCCAAAATAAACATATCTGCCCAGTTTTATATCCCAACATAAAGCAATTTATAAAGAAAGGAATGGATTTTTTTAGCACATATTTTTCTAAGATTTCTTGAATATTAAGGCCAGTAGATGAAAAGAAATAAATATACTGTTTAATAATTAAACTACGCAAATAAGAGTATCCACTAAAAAAAATGCTTAAGTAATAAAAAAATCTGTTGAATTAATAAATGAAAAATCCATTCCTTTCTTTAGATATGTGTGTGTGTATGTATGTATTGTGACATGGCCCTCAATATTCAAATTAAAATCAGATGTATTATCTATCTATCTATCTATCTATCAATGGACACATTTTCTTTGCGTTTCCTCTTTTTGTCTTCCTTCCTTCTTCTCTTCCTTTTATTTCCTGTCTAGACTTGGAAGTGGTGGGATAGAATCTGGGTCACTTAATGACCAGTTTGACCCCCTAATGGAATAAATAAAAGTGTCACCCAAGCCCACATGACATGCACCAACAAGTGTGATTTTTTAAATATATTTTTAGTTTCCAGAAAATCTCTGACTAAGCCAAGTTGTGCATAAGTTGACTCCCATTGTGAGATCATTAGAAATATGCCTATGGACTTATTTGATGACTAGATGTGTAACGAATAAGAAAACATTATTCTCAAAGAAATCTTCCCAGAGTTATCATGGATTTGTTTCGATTACTACACAGGGAACAAAATAGATGTAACAATCCAAAATCTCCCAGTGTGTATTACTGAAGGAATAATTACTGATTATCATTTGGAAGTTCTAAAGAATTTCTGTTTGTTGATACGAACACTTCAACTTGTGAACTCATGATTCATGGATAACTGGAGTGATATCCAGTACCAAATAAGTGCCTCTTGTTGACCTTATGCCTGCTAACTGACATTCTCTTCATATTCAATTGTTTTGGTATATAATGTTTTTAAACTTTCATCCAAAGTTTGTTGTGCAGTGTTATGTGTTTCTATCTAACCGATTCCATCTTTTCTTTTTGAACCTAGTGTTCATATCCATATGTTACCAGTTCGTAACAGTGCATACCATGTGTGTGTGTGTGTATATATATATATATAAAAGTGTGTGTGTGTGTGTGTGTGTATATACATACATACATACATACATACATACATACATATTGTTACTTTAATAATAATATAACAACAAATCTAATATATTATAATTAACAATACAAATACAACATAAAATATCAAAACTTAATTAATAATACAAATATTATAATTTAATTAATAATAATATAACATAACTTTAATATAAACCATAAAAAAATTTAATTTAATTTTGAAGAACATTTTCCAACTGTGAGAATAATCTCTAAATGAAAAAAATGAAGACATAAAGAAAAGCAAAAATTTATGAATGTCTGCATGTAAAATAATGTTAAATCTATGAATGTGCACATGTACAAGACACTGAATAAATTGAAAAGTGGAAATATCATTTAAAAAACAGAAATCCTTGAAGAATGGACATTACCAAGAATGTTCGAAGTCAGGGAAAACAAAACAAAAAAAAATATTATAAGTAATCTTTTTGTATAATAATAATAATAATAATAGTAATAATATCATCATTATATATATATATATATATATATATATATATAAATAAATAAAAAGAAATATAGTCTTAAAATGTGCTATATTTATGAGATAAAGTGCTCAATATCAGAGATCGAGTGTGTGTAAATATAAAAGTGAACATTGAAGTCAACAGTTAGAGGTGACAGTCTGTTTCATGCTAGAACCAATCGTCAGGTCAATTGTGGCCCGACAATTGTGTCTAGCATGAAATAGACTGTTGCCTCTAAGTGTTGACTTCAATGTTTACTTTTATATATATATATATATATGTTTTGCTTATACATTATTTTTATAGATACAAATATTTAAGTAAATGCTTTGTATATAATAAACAGTATTAACAACATTTACCGGCCTGAATGTCTGAGAAATTTCATAGGAAATGTGTGCCCTGACAGGAATTGAACCTGTATCTTACACAAAATAGTTATATAGCCCAACATGCTATATTATTTAGGATACATGTTCGAGGACACATATTTTCATAGGTTCATTAAATTTTGCTTTTGTTTGCATCTTTCATTTTTCCAGTTGCAGAATTTTCTCCCAGTTGTAAATTTTTTCTTAAAAATTAAATCAAATTTTTTCATGATTAGAAGGTATGTTATATTATATTATTAATTAAATTGTAATATTTGTTAATTTTTATTATTAATTAACTATTTTAGTTAATATTTTAATTGATTCATTATGTTATATTATTATTAAAGTAACAAAGCAAATATTTGTTAATATGTTATGTCAGCATCAACCCATTATCTCATTCTTCTTATTTAATAATTTCATTTAATAATTTAATTATTATTTGAGATATATATATATATATATATATATATATACATACACACACACATATATATATATACACACACACATATATATATATATATATATATATATATATATATATATATATATATATATATATACATGTGTGTGTGTGTGTATAAACAGATAGTCACTAAATGTTAGTGTAAGTACTAATAGTTCTTTCCTCTATTTTTTGAGTACCCATGTTGGAAAATTGCCATAACAATATCTAGTTAGCTCCCCTTAATCGGTGCTCGCTAGCCACAGCATGACACAACAAATTTTGTCTTCCACAACCAAGAACACTAGAATACTTATCCTATAATTAACAATACCCTGATGATGACATTATGCTATACCGAAAGTACTTGAAAATAAATACAATATGGACCAACACAGCGTTTTCCTCTCGTCTTTCAATAACCACACAAAAAAGCTCATTCATGTGTATGAAAGGATCCTATTAAGAATAAGTAGACAGAACATGTCTAAATTATTTAACAAAACCTACCTTAATATATATATATATATATATACCCAAGTATATAATTGGTATATACGGAATGAATTCCAATAACCAACAATTACTATTCTTAAAAGAGTGCTCAATACAAAGTAGAGCAGATATAATTATTTTTTATAAAACAAAAAAAAAATTATAACATAAGTATGTTATAAAATCACTACAAAAATAGCCATTTTGTTTCAACACACTATGTGTCTTATCAAGTGATGATGTTGAAAAAAAAAAAATAATAATTTTAAATAATAATTTAAAATAATTTTAAATAATAATTTTTTTTTTTTCAACATCATCACATACTATGTTATAATTTTTTTTTATAAAAAAATAATTATATATATATATATATATATATATATATATATATATATATATGTGTGTGTGTGTGTGTGTATATATACACACACAGACTGATGAGTAAATTGTTGACATTTTATATTTTTAATTTCATATGTGTGTGTTGTTTGTCTTTGGTTTTGTTGACTGCACAGTCTAGTAGAGCCAGCTAGGCACCATCTGTGAGAAAAAGAACACAATGATGCAATTCATTCCACCAGAAATTTGGAAATGGCATGCTGTACTGCTTGGCAATCGTGCCAGAAGCTCCAACATAAAAATTTTGTAATGTTGTGTGCTCCCCTGGGTCAAGAGGGTGGCTGCTGGAAGATCCCATGTCTGGCAACAGGACTCTGCACCATGCCACACAAGCAGGAGAACCCAGTTATGGCTGTCAGGCAATTTCTGTGGCTACATCACCCCCTTATATCTGGCAACCTAACTTCCTGGATTGCAACCCCTTTAATTATTATGTGTGGTGGAACAGTTGAGTGAGAGACCAACAAAACTCCTTGTAACATCAAAGGCAAGGATCATGGCAGCATTCACCATCTTAAGCAAGGAGACCGCCTAGAAGAGTTGCAGTAGATTCCAAATTTGTCTGGAAGCCATTGTTGAAGCCAATGGTGAGTTTATTGAATAAATTTACTCTTTAGTATTTCAAGATATATTTGTATAATTTTGACAAAAATATCTGTTAAAATGAGATGTTTTCATTTCTGCATAATTTCAATGGCAATTTATCCATCGCACCCTGTATATATGTTTGAAGGTAATGTTATATTTATAGAGAAAAGTGTTCAAATATCAGGGATAGGGTGTGTGTAAATATAAAAACAGACATGGAAGTCAACACCAGGCAATGACGGCCTGTTTCATGCTTGAACGCAATATTCAGGTCATGTGTTTTGGCTCAACTATATATGCTGGTCAATAGTGCATTACAGGCAGTAAGGTCTATTGTAAAATATATAAGATAAAGAACAAATAGAAAATGTTTATAAATCTAATGTCTCACTTTTATTAAATTCTCTGATGAATTTATTAATTCATGATGAAGATTTAATAACAGTGAAACATGAGAGATTGATAAACGTTTCCTATTTGTCCTTTATCTTATATATGTTTGAGCATAGAGAGAGACACGAGATACTTTCTTTCTATTCAAAATTCTAATAGTACAATGAATAAAGTTTATTTTCTAATTATTCATTTTAGACAGACATTACCAGTCTTCATTTTATAACTTCTATGCATAAAAAACCCAGCCAGTAAAATACTCGTCGTCTTTCACGATATAAAATAGCAATTAAAAATAACATGATTAACCTAGCTGATTTCGTTTTTACACACATTTAAAAAAAAAAAAAAAAAAAAATAATTCAAGCATTATAAAAAATACATAATTATTTCTTCAACCACATTGTCGATAAGCAAATATAAGTAGCATTAAAGAATTTTATAAAAACAATGCAAACAACAATCGTGATATAAACAACCATTAAACCATCATTAAATTATTCTCTTGTAGTCAAATGCATCCTTGCTATACACATGATGAAAAAGTCATTAAAATATAATTTACTGGCATAGACTACTTGATTACTGTAATAAATATCTTAGCTTCATCATTCCCTGTCAAAAGTTTAAAACATCTAACTTAATCATTACCAACATCTGGGGATCTCAAAAATATCCTCTATGTAAAAACAATGTTGTTTAGGAGTGTACACCCTTTGAGAAATTGTATCTCCAGTACCA
Organism: Acanthosepion pharaonis; assembly: GCA_903632075.3. Taxonomy (NCBI): domain Eukaryota; kingdom Metazoa; phylum Mollusca; class Cephalopoda; order Sepiida; family Sepiidae; genus Acanthosepion; species Acanthosepion pharaonis. The sequence goes on along the minus strand of CAHIKZ030002722.1, from coordinate 5,215,251 downwards.
ATAATCAGAAAACAACATTAAATTCTTACATCTGTCACACAAGCACTACACTCTCTTGTAGATTAACTTGTTACTTACCAAATGTTTGTGCAATTCATGCACATATCAATCATCACATCACAGACAATAAAAATACAGCTCTCAATGTAAGACAAATATTAGTAGAGAATAGGATAGACCGATACAGTTCTCATTGCAATGAAAGCCTGAAAATACTCAATTATATCATTATACAAAAGAAAGAACCTGTATTAAATATCTTTCATTGCAGGCAGGGATGGCATTTTGAAATGGTTATAAAAAATTTAATATGTACATCGTCTTGTGCTGCCAAGTACATATACACTTATATGATACAAGTATATTTGAATTTGAAATGTAGCATTCCCCAAAATGCTCGGAGGAAGCTAACAAAATATTTCTCTATGAAAATTTAGTTCTAAATAATGATAGAAGTGGTTGAAAGTAGTCAAACAAAAACATGGACTTTTTACAGTTTAGATACAATTTAGATCCAGATGTATAACAATTTATTTGAAAATTGGGCTTAGCCACATTTTATCAGTATCTCTTGCCAAAGTACCCCAAACTGACAGCTCTGCTATAAAAGTTTTCTGCATGTTCAGGAATATCTACCTTTGTGAACAAGTATTCTCTGTAATGAGCATCAATAAAATAAAAGCTGCACTCAAGGCTCACACATAAGCAGCTAAATGACATCCTGAAATTGATTGCTACTCAGGATTTAGTGCCTGATATTGATGCAATTGTAAAGGAAAAAAGACGCCGAGTTTCAGGAACATAATGAAAATAAATGATAAAATATAATAAAAGTGTTTTTAAATATTTTTCTTTTTAATTTAGAAATTGTACACATTTACAAAAAAAACCCCCAAAACAACATGTTCTTTAACCATAAACATCTTCAGAATGTACATTTTTTTCACACTAAAACAAGCTAACACACCAAGAGGCTGGAATGTGTTTGTTTTTCTCTGACGAGAAAAACTTTGATCAGGACAGAGGTAAACCAAAGGAAAAACAGATTGTTATGCAGAGATACATCTGATGTTCCAAGCGTCATGCATACCAAGTACCCAGTAACTGATGGTTCTGGGAATTGTCAGCAATGAGGAAAATATCATGTCTCCTTGCTTTTTTTCCTTGGGGCTTAAGTATCAATATTTCTGTTTTTCAGATGTTGGAGAGAGTTGTGAAGCCCTAGATAAAAAGCATACACAATAGAGAGATTGCACCATAACCCAAGCATGGATACCTTGACAGCCTTCATAATCATGTTCTCCCAAACACATGGCCACCTAGCTCACCAGACCGGAATCCACTGGACTATATATCGGGTGTAATCGAGAGAGAGGTCAATCAATGCCTCCATAACCCCATAAAATCTCTCAATTCTGCTATAACCAGGATTCTGTCTGAAATTGATGAAGTTTGTAAATTAATTTTTATCACTTTTGATATTAAACAATGGAATATTTAATAACCAAAGTGATAAAAATATAGATAAAAAGAAACTAAATGAAATCAGTTAGACGATATACCCAAATACATATTTTCAAAAAAATTTTTAAATTTCAGTGTCTTGTCTTCATGTGCAATCCCATAGCATAAACAGCACTTTAATCCAATGAAGTCCGAAAGGACAAAATTCGTCACATAAAAAAATAGTTTCCTTCTGTCATATATACATATATATGAATTCATTGCTGACATGACATGAAAAGATTAATTGCTAGGTCTGCTGCTAGGTCTGTGTTGTACTAGACAATTTTTCTCTCCAGAATCTATCTTACATATTGATACGTCTACCATTTGCCCATCCTTTGAATATTGCTGCCACATCTGACCTGTTGTTCCTTATATATATTTAGAGATTTGTGATAAAATCCAAAGAAGTATCTGCAATGTTATTGGTCCTGACCTGGTATCTTGGCTTCAATCATTTCCCCACTGTTGTAATGTAGCTTCCCTGTACCTTTTCTATAAATACTTTCATGGTAATTGTTCTGATGAACTTTACTCTATGGTACATAGACTTTACGAATTTAAGCAGAGATTGACGGCAAGGTCTCATCATTTTACAGTAGGCTTGGCTTAGATGTAACTGTAAGACCTTTGTTAACAGTTTCTTTGTACCTCTTACTTGTGGAACTCTCTTCTGGCTTCTTGCTTTCCAGCCAACTTTGCTCTTCAAAAATTTAAATGCAATGTCAATTGTCCTAACACTACAATCAATAAGCTTGTCTAAAAACAGCTTTAGTATCTTTTCGGTTCCTGATTATTAGTCCACAATCTCTTAACTGAAATTCTGCAATTTACTACTAAAAATATGCCAGCAATTTTATGATCTGTCTTTATTTGATTTCCTGGTTTGGTGCTTTTGCTACATATTTACATTTTCTTGATAAAATCTAAAGAAATATCTGCAATGTTATTGGTCTTGACCTAGCATCCCAGCTTCAGTCCCCTTCTCACTGCCATAATATAGCTTCCTTGTACCTTTTCTATAAATACTTTCATGGTAATTGTTCTGATGAACTTTGCCTTATGGTACATAGACTTTATGAATTTAAGTGCAGATTGGTGGCAAGGTCACATCATTTTACAAGTGAATTGGCTAGATGTAACTGTAAATACTTTGCTAACAGTTTCTTTGCACTTCTTACTTGTGGAACTCTTCCAGTTTCTTGCTTTCCAACCAATTATTATTTACTACCTTCTTGATTTCTTTTCTTTTATTGTTCATGCTCTTTATTAATGTTTTCTTTTTTTTATTCTTTCACACTCAGTAACCTCTTGTGTTTTAGTGACAGTATTGCCTTGCTTGGGGGTGAAACAATTTTCCTAACTCAAGAATAAACTAGAATGCTCAAAAATTAAAAACAACAACCTGTCAAGAAAGACTGGAAGCCAAATAGCAACAATTCAAAGAAAAGAGGAAAAAGAAAAAAAAAGAGAGAGAGAGAGAGAGAGAGGTTAAGGAGTGAGTGTAGTGGAAAAAAAGTGAAGAAAAGGACAAATAACCATGACATTCTGAACATATGCACGTGTGCATGAATATGCACATATGCATATGTGCATGAATACACACATACACTATGAGGTGGGGGGGACATATACCAATGATAAGTACATATAAAAAAGAACAAATGAGAAATATAAGCAGTAAATTGCTGATACCCCCTGAAGAGTGGATGGAGTGATTCTTGGAGGGTCCATCTACAAAACGCAAGAGTCGGGGATGCTGAAGATAACATCAATCAGTTAAGTGACAAACCTTTTATTTGTATTAATTCTCAATCTCTCATATATTAGATGAAATCGATTAAATCTGACAACTATTTTAATATATTCTGTTCATTCATAATTTTTAGGGATACAACTTAATGCTCTGCTTTAATTAAACAGTATTAATTACATTTGCCGGCCATGATGTTTGAGAAATATATATATATATGCATGTGATAAAAAATATAGCTTTAAAGTATGCTATGCCTATGGGAGGCATGGTGGAGTAATGGATAGTGGCTCAGATTGAGGAATCAGAGAGCCAAGTTCAAATTCCACTCAAATCCAATACATTCACTTACATGCGAATACCCTTGGGAAAGGTATGAATCCTCTTCTTCTCCCCCCAGCTATGGGTAAATAGCAGGACAGACCAGGTTCTATAGCCTTGGATAGCAACTGGTCTACCATAGAAAGAAATGGCAACCTACTGCGGGAAAAAAATCTGCCTTGTCAGTCATGCATCGAAAGATATATGATCGCCTAAGCATGTATCGTGCATGGCACATAACTGAGTAATTATATCCACACAAACATGTATTTGTACAAAAGCTGAGTATTATCTACCATGTATTCAGTTGTGAAAGTGGAATAACATTTTTATTACTTCAAAGTGCCCAAGAAAATTAAATTTCGGCATTAAATGACCCGTAAGGAGTTGATATAAGGTGCTGAAGGCTCTATTTTTCCCCTTTTAAGGAATGCACACAGTAGAGTAATGGATAGTGGCTCGGATTGAGGAATAGGAGAGCTGAGTTCGAATTCCAGTTGAATCCATTACATTTACTTATGTGTTAATACCCTTGGGAATAGGTATGAATCCTCTTCTTCTCCACCCAGCTATGGATAAATAGCAGGACAGACTGGGTTCTGTAGCCTTGGATGGCAACTGGTCTACCACAGAAAGAAATGGCAATCTACTGTTGGAAAAAATCTGCCTCGTCAGTCATGTAATGAAAGATACACGCTTAAGCAATCAAGTATCATGTATGGCACATAATTGAATTGATGCCTATGGGTAAAATGCTCAATTTCAGGGATGAAGCATATGTAAATATAAAAGTGGACACTGAGTTCAAGATTTTGCAGTGATGGTCTGTTTTATGCTTGAATGCAATCCTCATGAAATAGACTGTCACTGCTTCATGTTAATCAGATCTCAGTTAAAAAGAAATTGCAGGCATTAGTCAGTCTTTTTCATGATTATTCACTGTCTGTCTCTCTCTCTCTCTCACAGAATCAGACAACTTTTTCAGAGTTTTGAGCAGACACACAAACTGATTTTTATATAAACTAAATTTTGCCAACCCCAGAACAAATATGTGGGTACCATCCAGCGACAATGGTCAGCTAGATCAGCTTGTTAAATATTACCACTATACCATTACCACCATTAACTTGACATATAAAATAATTTGACATATACTCTTAAGTCTGGAATAGAAGTGTAAGTTGGAATAAGGTTGTAGGTTGAAAAATTCATTTAAAATTAATGTTTTCAGTACAAATATGGATGGAGGGGAGTTAGAATAAACAGGTTGTAAAAAAAGTGGAAAATAAAACAAAGTAGGCAGGTTTCTAGAATAATAGTGGGTGAACTGGAATAAAAATAAAGATAAAAAAAGAATATAAATTTAATGAATTGGGCAGGCCTGTCTGGAGATGAGAGTAATTATTACCTGAATTTTGATTTGAAAATTTAATTGAATAAATTTCATTATGTCTGTGTGATTAATAATAAAGCAGCAGATGACAAGGATGATTATGTCAAAAAATAAATATTTCTATAATATAAATGCTGTTTTCATCACTAGGTTATAGAATTATTTACATATAACTAATGCATCAACTGTGTGACTAGAAAAAGGTAATGATTTAATTCTTAAGCATTGATAAAGCTGGTTTTAAAATTTATGACTTGAAGCATTGATGATAAAGGGATAAGAATAATAATAAAAAAAATATACAATGATTAACCCATGAAAAGTCAGGATTATTCACTGTCGTCAGAACCATTTGGTTTAAACTTGATATGAAAAATGATTTTGTTCCTGGCTAAATAGTAAAAAAAAAAAAAAAAAAAAAAATTCTGTGTGCTATAAGAAATTTAAACTGCTTGAGCATGTACCATCTGCTTTTCTGAGCAAAAGTAGACTTTGCATTGGGCTCCTGCTTAATTTTTGAATCTGAGTTTGTTTTTCATCCAGAACCAATCAAATTTTAAAAACCTGTAATGGGATTATAGAAAAATCAATCAATCAAATGAATTGAAAAAAAGCATATCAATTATTAAAAAGAGTAACCCCTGAAGTGTAACAGAAGTTATACTATGATTGCATCCAGCTCCAGATGATCTAATTTGATTACACCATGTAGTCAGCAAGAACAGATTGGAAGAAGTCATATTTTCCTACATTTATTGATGATTTATTATTTCATGACATTTATGATGCTTTAGTAATTCCAAAATAGTCATGGAAATATATTTACAATAGTTTTTAATCTATATTTTTTCTAAACCACCATTTTATAAGTATTAAAGGCAACCTTGCAATTCTCATTTAGATTGCAACCAGTTGTTTTGAAACCACTGAATGATACTACAAAATTTTATCTATGAAATCTGTTGGTTGTAATCACAAAAGGAATTTGTATTTATTGTTTTAAAATAAATACTTGTGGCACAAAGCTAAAAAGGGAAGTGGGTAGAGGCTGGTCAACATTAACTTTCCTAAACCTAGCTAATCAGATTCACAACCCATTTATCCATTACAATTTACTCATTCACCACAAGAACTAGTGCATGACCATTCAATCTGGTATATACCACAATACCACATATTCAAAAGGGATCCTAAACACCCATGACATAAAAATCTATGTAATCACAATAGGAATGACTGTAAAACACTTTCCCCTTCCTAATTTATAGGCAGAAGCACACAAATGCATGCTGGGAATTTCCTAGCCAATAAAATGGGCCAGTTCTGTTTCATATGACTCAATCCCAGTCCGTTTTGTCTTGAAGTCAGAATGTTATATTTGATTGTCCTAACTTGCTTTTGTGTGTCAACCACAATTCTTAGTTTGTGAACTTTTTGCCATATTACTGGTGCTTTACCTCGCATATATTGGTTGCTTGCTTTATAATATTATTGTTTTTTTTTGCCCTGTTTTCTTTTTCTTATTTTTGCTTAATGTAAACTTTGTCAATTCTGTTTGTTGGACAGTTCTGCCATTTATTTTACATTTAACAATGGCCACTCTACAAAACCTTTTTAAACAGTGCAAGACTGCAACATCCAAACTTCAGGTGAAGTTTGTCAACATTTACGTATTGTTCATTTTGTAATTATAATAGCAAAATTTATGCATTTCTTCTTTTTTTTTTTATCATTTCAACTGATGATGCCTTAAGTGATAACATGCACAATTGAAACATTTTCAGAGTTAAATGCTTATTAATTATTGTAATGTAGTGTTACTGACTCATAGGAAGTAGCAGGCACTCAACTGCCTCATGGGTAATAGTTGTAGGTATTTATAGTTTTTCTGGCTTCATATGTAAATGAGTCACCTCATCTCCCTGTACTGAAGAGGTTTTATCCCCTTATTTTCCCTGGTATTTCTTCTGGGAGTTTTTCTCTCTTCACTATTTTCCTCCTTCTCCCTAAGAAATTGTCTAGATATGGGAGATCTTGACCTTTTTCTTTTTTCATAGGAGTGTTCCTCCAATGTTCATCTTCATAGTCTATATTAGTCATGATTTTACTGTCTAGTTTGTCTTGCCGTGACATTACACTTTCGCCTTCATTACTTCACTGTACATTTCTTCATCGCTATCATGTTGCAACCCATAATAATAATAATGGACTATTCCATACTTAATAAATACTGCGCCTCAGGAGTAGGTAACGAGCGAGTAGTTCGAGTCAGTAGTTCAAGTCGAGTCAGAGGCAGTCCGAAACAGAGTCACGTTCAGACAATTACTGCAAGACATTGGAATAGTGATACTGGTCGAGACTACATTGTTCTCTCTACTAAACCTGATTGTTCATACTAACACTTCTACTTCTTTTGTATATATTCCTGTTTGTAATATATCTGTGTTATTCCATATCCGTGTTAGAGTTCTTCTTTATTGGTTCTACCTTGGACTATCACCGTGGTACAAGGAACCGGACCATAACACTTGGTCTGCATTCCATTTCCATTTTTTCTATTATCATAGTGTTCTGTCCATTTTGCATCATTAATCTTGCTTTTTGTAGATTAGATTCACTATTCTTTTTATACAATAGTTTTTCGTTGGTAGCATAGGACATGGTCAATGGGACTCTAATTTGTTTACCCATGAGGGCGGATAAATTTTTGATCTTCCAGCATGCAGTATTGTCATATAACTTAGCAACAATGTTTCTATCTTTTCTTTCTGTTGTACACATATTTTCAATCCATTTTTTATAGTTTGCACCATCCTTTCTGCTAATCCTTTTGATTGCGGATGTTACGATAGGGTTTTATGGATTGCATCTAATTTTGTTCAACCGTTGGCATAGTTCCTCATCACAGAACTTTGGGGTGTCATCAGATACTAGTGTTTTTGAAATTTCATTTCTTGAAAATATGATCCTTAATGCTTGTTTCATGGTCAAACTTCTTTTGTTGAAAACCTGTATTACTTCTGGCCAGCCTGAATACGAATCTACACGAATACAAATATTGCTATAATCCCACGCCATTAACATCATGATCCATGTGTACTTTGTTCAAGGTTGGGACTCTTTAGGCCATATATATGTTTTTGTCTGTCTAAATTTTCTTCTTTCATTGTACAATTTACACCTTTTCAGGTATTCTTCTACATCTGTAGAATAGTCTGGCCACCATGCCTCTAGCCTTAATCTCCTTTGTAGGCACCTCGGCATGGTGTAATGGTTAGCAAGCTTGTCTTGCTAGATCAGTTACTACTGAAAAGTGAGTTCGATCCTCACTGGATGCCCCATGCTTTCGGCTTTGTGCCACATCTAAGCTACACTTAGAAAATCTTAGAGCCAGACCTACGAGTCTAGCTGTTGTGATACAGTCTTTGACTGTAAACGACGTCTGTCAAACTCTCTGCAGAGAGGAACCCAGACGAAGCTTTGCTGAAGGGCAAGGATTCGTTCGGGGAGGTAGACAGGGCCTGAACCCGTCTAGGCAGGTTCAAAATGGCTATATTTTTGGCCGAGCCTATGGGCTCAGGGATACCCACATTAAACCGGCCTTGTGCCATATTCAATCCTTGTGGGTGGGTTGATAAATAGCGAGCCTTAATCTCCTTTGTGTAGACATTATTCCGCAATGAACATTGTCACGTAGGCTTTTTATAATTTTGTTCGTTTGTGTTGTGATGTCTCCATTACAAATTATACCTTCTTCTACAATTAATTTGTGTTTAACTTCTTTAAAACAGCTGCTTGTGAACAATTATTCCACTTATTATTTTTTATCCTGAACAATATGGGATCTCACTTCATGCCCCCAGCTAATTTATTGACAAAATATCAGTTTTGACATAGTGTAAGAACATATCTTTGAATTTTCTCTCCTCTTACTCACTTTCAAACAAAGTGTCTACATGCAGAATGGTATTGCCTTTCATGTACGAAGTATTAAAGTCAAACGACATTAACATTAAGGCCAGTCTTAGAATTCTAGAAAACATTACCTCAGGAAGTCTATTCCTAGGATTAAATATGAATTCTAAAGGTCTGTGGTTGGACCTTAGTAAGAATTTCTTTCCAATCAAAAACTGACAAGTTCTATTTGTCGTCCATATTATGGTCAATGCTTCTTTCTCAATATTTGAGTAGTTCAATTTGGCTTTTGACAATTTTCTTGAAAGATACATAATAGGATGACTATCCTGATCTAATATTCTCAAAATTGAGTATTCACTTGCATATTGGTGTATTTATTTTTGTGACCTCTTTAAAGTCTTTGTCAATAGGTATTTAATGGTATGCTGACTTAAGATCACTTTTAGAGAATGTTTTCATACCAGCAAGGAAGTTCAAAGCCCATTCTATATTAGGGATAGGATATGAGTCTACATGTATTTTGTGGGTTACACGTATTTTGTAGTCACCACAAATGTACAGATCCCCCATCCTTCTTTCCCAAAATTACTAATGGGGAGGCCCATTTGCTCCTTCCTGGTGGAATTCATTTAAATAAATCTTGTTCCAGTAATTTTTTAGTTTCTCCACAACTATTAGTAGTAGATGAACAGGCACTTTTCGTGCTTCAAAATATAAGTGGGGGAGGGCATTTTGCTTTAGTCTTAACATTGTTTCATGGTTTTTTTAACATTCCAGTTTCTTCTGCCTTAACTTTGTTGACCAATTTTGTTGAATATATTATGCCCTATTAGACCATAGCTAATATGGTACTGGAATGTAGTGAGACGACATAAAAGTTGTGGACATCAGTTGGGAGAGCCTGATGATATGATCCAAATGGAGAGGAACCCTGACCAAACACCTCAAGTCAGGGGAGGAGAAGCTGACACAAATTGCCACAGAAAGGTGGGCCCGCAGAAAGCAAAGTGACAGCTCCAACAGACCAGAGACAGAAAACAAATGCGACTTCTGCATCAGAGATTGTCACTCTCGCATCGGCCTCTACAGTTACAGACATTGATGCTCCAGCCAAGCATACAATTTGGATACTACACGTGGTCAACCCTGACCGGCGGAGGCGTACACATAATTAGACTATGATACCTTTCACAGTTTCCATGATAATTGGTAATATATCAAACTTATTTTTTTTAGTTCCATGTAGGCTTCAAAATAGCCTAACATTTTTATCACAGATCTGTCAGAGTGATTAAATTGGACAAGTCTTTTCTTTAATCTTGATTTTCCTAATTTCTTCCAGAAATTTTTCAGCATCAAAGTCTCGTCACTTCCTGTATCTAGTTGCATGTCCAATAAAACATTAATTCGAATTTTTAATAACCCTTTCTCATTTTTTCTTTTCAATGAAAAGATATTCATACTTATTTCTTCTTCATTTTGTTTGACTGTCTCTACTTTTTTTTCTTTTAGGATTTACACTGGTGTTTAAAATGATTCATTTAGAAACAGTTTTCACATTTTTTTTTTTTTTTATATGCCGGACATTTTTGTTTTTCTGTTTTATGTCGATATCTACAAATAGGTACAAATTATTTTATACTTTTTTCTTTATCATGTTCATTTCCTCCATCAGATCCAAAACTTTTGTTCTAAATTTTCCAATTTCTTGTTACTGTACAAATTCAACACACTGTTCTAGTGACAACTTTCCCAGTTATCATTAGAATCATTGGCTGATACTCCTCATTTCATTCAGATCAAAACCTCGTCAATTGACTGGTTTTCTGATCACAACTTCTCAAATTCACAATATTTAGTGGCCTGTTTTAAATGAAGAACATATTCAATAACTGGTTCAATCACTTTTTGAGAAATGTTCATGAACTTAACTCTCTCTGCATTAACTAGTTTTTTCTTGGGTGCTATATTCCTCACTATCATCAAACGTCATTTCCTCCAACTGTCTTGGGTGTGCATTTGCTGATAATTTTATGATGGCCTCACAACCAGCAGTTGCCAAGAAGAGATCAGTTATTTGGTTTTCTCCTCCAACTAATTTTTCCTTTTTAATGATCATTATCCTAAAGATTTTAGCTTACTGTTAAATACGAATTTAAATAATTAGGTGCTACTTTTTACCCAAATACACTCAAATATTTTTAAAAATACTAATTTCAATAATCAAATATTGAAATAAGAAAACTTAACTTTAAATTTAGGTTTAGTAATTTAATTACTTGAGATTCAGTGGTACTTATTAGTCTTATTCTACCTTATAATACTACTAATTAAAATATTTAAAGTTATTGCTTGTTACTATTTTTACTTTTACTTTTTTGGTGAAATGTCTGTTCGGCCAAATGTCTGGCCACAAAGTACACATTACCCGGCCCAGGGATTGAACTCACAATTACTATGTCACCAAATTGAAGGGTGAGTAATAACTGAGCAGTACTGAAAATAAGAACTAGATGAGATATCCTTAGATATAGGCAGTGGAACGAGACCAATCTACCGCTATAGATTAAATAAAGTGTTCAATTCAGAATTCCCTGTAGGTGACCCAGATCAATATACACCTGATAAAGGCCAGGAGGAACAATGGCCGAAATGTTGTGATAATAACAAAAATGAGGACAATATGCAGAATAGTGTAAATAATGAGAACTCATCATCCCAGAAATTCAGACAGAAATCTTATTTGAAAATTGTAATATAGTGTTAATATTTATTTTCTATCATTACAACATTAGCTGAAAAATCATTTTAGACAAATCTCTATACAGTCAATGGTACAAAGTCTTTTTTTTTTAATTCTAGACATACTATAAGTGGCAAAATAAGAATATTAGAAGCATAGAAAATGAGGAAAAAAAAACAAACTATATGTATATTTTTGTGGGTTCGGTTAAAAAAGATTAGGGAGAATGGAGATCAAGCAACAACAAAGAGTACTGTAAAAAAAAAAAAAAAAAAAAAAAAACTGGCAAGAGATGCTCAGTGAGATATAAGATCAAAACAAATTTATCAAAATAAAATTTTACTAAATATTAGAGATGCACAAATTTGGTGGTTTGTAAGCCTCAGAAAAGGGAATAATAAATTCCAGGACAAGTAACTTATTTTTTCTAAAAAAAGCTCAATGGTAGTTGTGGGGAAACAAATCAAGTTTACAATCAAAATCAATCAAATAACATGAAATATCACAAGAAAAATGCCAGCATAAACAAAACAATGCAAATTACAAGGAAGAAGATGCAATAAAAGGATTTCCTTGAGGTCGAACCCAGTTAAAATAGTATATTTACTTTGAAAGTTTAAAATGTGAAGGTTCTTAATAGTTCTTGTGATTTGATGCAAGTTATTAAAGTTCATGATGGAATCCATTTGTGCCATCAGAGTCTTCAACAGAGTGCTGTTCTAAGAACAGTTCTTATTCTCTATTTTTTTTTTTATTACAATAGTCAGGGTGAGAACAAGACTTAATTCTGTCATGAAAATAACAATTTGGTTGTCAAAACATTGCTGAGGAGAATTTTCAAAGCAGCTTTTTTGAGTCTACACGCAGTCAGGGTTTCAGATGTTTTGAAAAGTGTTGCACCTCCCACTCCTGTTGATGGTCGTATTGCAGGGATTTTTATAGCAAAAGGTTGGCTCTGATTTGTCCCCAAAATTTTGGCAGTCAACACAAGCATTTCATATTTCAACTGGCTCAAGTAGCCATTGGTTAAAAAAAAAAAAAAAAAAAAAAAAAATCATGTTTATCAAAACAATTTATTGTAATAGAAAAAAAACACTTATTTTTCTTTATCCTTTTTTCACATTTAATTGGCACCCACTGCCACTCTTTGGTCAAGAAGTTTTGTAAGCAGAGTGGCAAGATTCAGGTTTCAGTAATTATTTTATTACCTTCATCCTTTCCCCGCAAACTACCAAGAGCCAAAATAATTTTTAACAAGAGTCTGTCTTCTTGTTGGGACCTCTGATCAATAGAACATTGAAATTAAGACTGACCAGAAGAAACAAGAGAAATGATAATTATTTGGGCACAGACCAGTCCAGAAAGTCAAGAGAGAGAGAGACACACACACCTGGGGCTAAGGTTGTAATCCATGAATTTTCTTACTGTTCATCCCCAGAAAAAAAAAGGAAAAAGAATATATGATGGTGATGGGTCTATCTTTCTCATTCAGCAGACACAAATTTTTTGTACATTTGCTGGCCCTATTGTTCTATGGCTGGGGACATAGGACCAATTTTGTTTGTGGTTTCATTGCTGACTTTGGAAGCTGTTGCCTTCTAAAAACTGCAAACCACAGAAAATACTAGCTTCCCAGTCTAATCATTGAATAAAATTCTCAGAGAAGGCCTTGATTTCCTTGAAGAATTTCACTGAAATTCTCTAACTTTGGGACACCTGTAACAGACAGACAGGACCAAGTATATAATTGTACTAGAGCACAGCTAAAAAGATGAATGGGCAAAGAAACAGATTTTTATTCAAATTTTACAAACCCTAGTATATATATCATATAAAATCACATTTAGCATTTATTTTCAAACAATTTTCCATCTAAAAAAGAAAAAGATAAACACGTTATTCAATGCATATCAAATTGCTGATTTTCCTGATATTAAACCCAAATCCACTGGTAATCCCTGAATTTTCTTTTAAAAAAAAATTGACTTTTATAAATTCCCCCAATTTCCAGGTTAGCTGTCAACCCCCCCCCAAAAATAACAACAGTTGTCAACTAAACTGAACAATGTTGTAAAACGATAGTTGTTCAAGGGCATATGAGCTAGCTTTTAACCACCAAGTGGAACCACATTTCAGGTAGGTACCTTTTATTATTCTGTTGTAATGTTGTTTAGCATGACACAGAGTCCAGCTCTACTGATATTAAGTAAATCCTCCTTGAAATGCAATCAGTTGAACAAAAAGTGAAAGAAACAAAATAGAAAGTTGTACTCAAATGTGAATGATGCAATCCTGTAATAACTTGACACAATACAACTTGAAACACTTAAGAACAATTTCCTAAGTCTTTACGTAAATATATTTAAGAAAATGTTTTCAAAGGGATCCACCCACAAGGCACAATGGGTGTGACAGTTTATGGAAGAAAGATTATTTGTTTTACATAATCTTTTTTTATTACTTTTCAGTACAGAGGAGAGCAGGGAAGGAAAGAAAGAAAGGAGAGAGAAGAGTGGGGAAGGAAAGAAAGAGAGGAGAGGAGACCAAATAAAAGAATAAAAGAGAGGGGAGAAGAGACTGGAGAAAGAAAGAGAGGGGAGAAGAGACTGGAGAAAGAAAGAGAGGGGAGAAGAGACTGGAGAAAGAAAGAGAAAAGAGAAGAAAGAAAGAGAGGGAGAAGAGACTGGAGAAAGAAAAAGAAAGAAAGAGAGGGGAGAAGAGACTGAGAAAGAAAGAAAGAAAGAAAGAGAGGGGAGAAGAGACTGGAGAAAGAAAGAAAGAAAAGAAAGAAAGAGAGGGAGAAGAGACTGGAGAAAGAAAGAAAAAAAGAAAGAAAGAAAGAGGGGAGAAGAGACTGGAGAAAAGAAAGAAAGAAAGAAAGAGAGGGGAGAAGAGACTGAGAAAAGAAAGAAAGAAAGAAAGAGAGGGGAGAAGAGACTGGAGAAAGAAAGAAAGAAAGAAAGAGAGGGGAGAAGAGACTGGAGAAAGAAAGAAAGAAAGAGAGGGGAGAAGAGACTGGAGAAAGAAAGAAAGAAAGAGAGGGGAGAAGAGACTGGAGAAAGAAAGAAAGAAAGAGAGGGAGAAGAGACTGGAGAAAGAAAGAAAGAAAGAAAGAGGGGGAGAAGAGACTGGAGAAAGAAAGAAAGAAAGAGAGGGGAGAAGAGACTGAAGAAAGAAAAGAAAAGAAAGAAAGAAAGAAAGAAAGAAAGAAAGGGGAGAAGAGACTGGAGAAAGAAAGAAAGAAAGAAAGAGAAGGGAGAAGAGACTGGAGAAAGAAAGAAAGAAAGGGGAGAAGAAACTGGAGAAAGAAAGAAAGAAAGAAAGAGAGGGAGAAGAGACTGGATAAAGAAAGAAAGAAAGAAAGAAAGAGGGGAGAAGAGACTGGATAAAGAAAGAAAGAAAGAAAGAGAGGGAGAAGAGACTGATAAAGAAAAGAAAGAAAGAAAGAAAAAGAAAGAAAGAAAGAAAGAAAGGGAGAAGAAACTGGAGAAAGAAAGAAAGAAAGAGAGGGGAGAAGAGACTGGAGAAAGAAAGAAAGAAAGAAAGAGAGGGGAGAAGAGACTGGAGAAAGAAAGAAAGAAAGAAAGAGAGGGGAGAAGAGACTGGAGAAAGAAAGAAAGAAAGAAAGAAAGAGGGGAGAAGAGACTGGAGAAAGAAAGAAAGAAAGAAAGAAAGAAAGAGAGGGGAGAAGAGACTGGAGAAAGAAAGAAAGAAAGAGAGGGAGAAGAGACTGGAGAAAAGAAAGAAAGAAAAGAAAGAAAGAAAGAGGGGAGAAGAGACTGAGAAAGAAAGAAAGAAAGAGAAGGGAGAAGAGACTGGAAAAAGAAAGAAAGAAAGAGAGGGAGAAGAGACTGGAGAAAGAAAAAAAGAGAAGGGAGAAGAGACTGAAAAAAGAAAGAAAGAGAGGGGAGAAGAAACTGAAGAAAGAAAGAAAGAAAGGGGAGAAGAAACTGAAGAAAGAAAGAAAGAAAGAAAAAAGAAAAGAAAGGGAGAAGAGACTGGAGAAAGAAAGAAAGAAAGAAAGAGAAACTGAAGAGACTGGAGAAAGAAAGAAAGAAAGGGGAGAAGAAACTGAGAAAGAAAGAAAGAAAAAAAAAGAGAAGGGAGAAGAGACTGGAGAAAGAAAGAAAGAAAGGGGAAAGAAACTGGAGAAGAAAGAAAGAAAGAAAGAAAGAGAGGGAGAAGAGACTGAGAAAGAAAGAAAGAAAGAGAGGGAGAAGAGACTGAGAAAGAAAGAAAGAAAGAGAGGGAGAAGAGACTGGAGAAAGAAAGAAAGAAAGAGAGGGGAGAAGAGACTGGAGAAAGAAAGAAAGAAAGAGAGGGGAGAAGAGACTGGAGAAAGAAAGAAAGAAAGAGATGGGAGAAGAGACTGGAGAAAGAAAGAAAGAGATGGGAGAAGAGACTGGAGAAAGAAAGAAAGAAAGAGAGGGGAGAAGAGACTGAAGAAAGAAAGAAAGAAAGAGAGGGGAGAAGAGACTGAGAAAGAAAGAAAGAAAGAGAGGGGAGAAGAGACTGAAGAAAGAAAGAAAGAAAGAAAGAAAGAGAGGGGAGAAGAGACTGAAGAAAGAAAGAAAGAAAGAAAGAGAGGGGAGAAGAGACTAGAGAAAGAAAGTAGAGAAAAGAATGGGGAAAGAAAGAGTTCAAATATAATATTAAAAAAAATTTTTAACTTACGGTAAAGACTTCAAGCCAAGTGGATCCAATGTTGCTAATTTGTGTCCATGTTGTCGATAGTTTTTCGTTAAAGTATAAACATTAAGATTCTGAAGCCTTTTGGTGACAGTTTCTGGAGAGAGAACTAGAAAAAAAAATAAATGAAAAAGTAAAATTAACTATAATTTTTAAATATATTGAATTGACTGAAGTTTAGAAATAAATTTGTTATATTCAACATAGGCAATAAACGTGGTGGCTGTAGTCCAAACTCTTCTTGACAAAGTCTTAGTGAGTAGATTTCATCTATCCTGAGATCTTAGAACATTGCAAGACAAACACAGCAGATCTTTATCAAGAGAGAGTAGAAAGAAAGAAATATTACACACACAAAAAGGATTTACTAAACAGAAAGGGCATCATTTTTCAGAATAGCAATGCAAGGCACACATAGTCAAATAAACTTAGATGATAGATTGGAAAGATCTACTTGAGTATTCTTATTCATTAAAACCTTCAAATTTTCATCACTTTGTCAGTAGCAAAACTTCTTGAAATATTGGGGAGATTAATAGAATAATACTTTATATTCATAAACCTAGAGTCTTTTCAAAAAAGTTGATGAGATAGTTAAACAAGATAGTCTATCAAAATTTAATATAAATCTTCTGTGCCGTGTCCCTTCAGTTAGCACTCCATAACTTCCTGTCCTTTGTAGCTCTTAGTAAGGTTTGTCATTTTGCTATTTTTCCTAATCCAAGTTCTGCCAAACATTTATACAAGCTCATTACATAAGCTATTCACTGCTTTCGTCTCTCCCTTTTATCTTCAATATGTCCTATGAGTGTCAAATACTCCAAGACCTCTTTCCTCATTATGTACCAGTCTCTTTCAAATTCACATGAAAATGAACTACTCCATTATCTTGCCAGTAGCATATAAATAAAGCAACGTTGGGTCAGACAGTTTTAATTTGTGCTTGACAATTGCAATACGCATGAAATATCTAGCATCAAGCAATGAAGAACAAATATATAATTATTCATAGCATAATTTTTAGCTCTGTTATTTTACATTGAGCACAGTTTTTATTATTACTACCAGTACTCACTTTGTGCTATTTTTATATATATATATATATATATATATATATATATATATATATATATATATATATATATATATGTTAGGAAATTAATAAAAAGTGAAAAAATCTTTTGTGCGATGTGTTTTGTCCAATAAAGTCCTAAAGAAGAAAAACACATCACAAAACGATTTTTTCACACACATATATATGTGTGTGTGTGTGTGAGAAGATGATATATAAATTTATATATATATATATATATATATATATATATATATATATATATATATATATAGATACACCTAGTGAGCCAGACAAACCTACCTAGGTTTCACCTAAACAGATCGTCAGGGAAAGCTTGGAAAATAAGGAATAATAACGTGCAACAACAAATTGCTAAAAATATAAAAGAAATGAAGGAAGACAAGAATATTTACGTAAAAGCTGATAAATCGAAATTCTTATACAAAATGAGCCCCAATACTTACAAAAAAATACTACATAAGGAGGTAATAAAACATTATATAAAAGCTCCTAATAACATAGAGACTAAAATTAACAATGAGGCTAGCATCCTAATTAATAAATTTGAATTAGGAAATCGAGTTGAAAAAATAAACCTAAACACTTGTTTCATCACCATAAAAGATCATAAAAGTAACTTTATTAATAACCCGGAATATAGACTTATAAACCCTACTAAGACGGAATTAGGCAAAATAAGTAAAATAATTTTGCAGGATACATGTAAATCCCTTAGAACTTTCTTTAATATTAACCAATGGCAATCTACCAAGGATTGCATTAAATGGTTTGAAAATTACAATAAAAATAAAAAGTGCTCATTTATTAGGTATGACATTAAGGAGTATTATCCGTCCATCTCAGAGAAAACGCTAAACGAAGCACTTAGCTTAGCTAAAGAATATATAGAAATTCCTGATGATAAAATAAATTTAATTAGACATTGTAGAAATACATTGTTATTTCATGATAATAATTTATGGATAAAAAAAGAGAATATTAACGGTTTTGACAACCCTATGGGAGCGTTTGATGGGGCAGAGGTGTGCGAGACAGTAGGGTGCCTGCTGCTCCATAGGCTTAATGAATATATAGACTTTAATAACCATGGGTTGTACCGCGACGACGGTTTAATCATAGTGGACAATAGTAACCCTCAAAAATGTGACAACATTCGTAAAAAACTGCACTGGTTTTTTTAAAAATTTGATTTTATCTCGATATAGAAACCAATTTGAAAATTACAAACTATCTAGATATCACATTAAATTTACAAAATGGCACAGTATCCCCGTATAAAAAAAAGAAAATCAAGAACCCCAGTATTTACACATAAAATCAAATCACCCAGCCCATATTATAAGGCATATCTCTAAAAAATATTGGGTATAGACTTTCAACTAATTCCTCTAATAGGGACATTTTTGAAGCCAACAAAATAAGTTATGAGCAAGCCCTAATTAAGAGTGGACATAAAAATAAATTAGAATATATAGACAACCACAATATTACTCGGAATAGACATAATAGGCAAAGAAAAAAATTTTGTGGTTTAATCCCCTTTCAATTTAGCAGTAAAAACCAAAATTGGTAAGATATTTTTTAATTTATTGGAACAACATTTCCCAAAAAAAACTGAGTTACATAAAATATTTAACAAAAATAATGTAAAACTTAGTTATTGTTGTATGCCGAACGTAGGGACTATTATAAACGGATTGAATAAGAAAAAAACTAGGAATGATCCACGTAGCAATCCTCCTACTTGTAATTGTAGAAACAAAAACATCTGTCCATTACAGGGAAAATGCCAGCAAGAATGCGTGGTGTATCAAGTGAAGATTTACAAAAATACTGAGGATACTAATCCTAAAACATACATAGGTGCTACTCAGGATAAATTTAAAAAAAGATATTATAACCATACGAGTAGTTTTAAGAATGCAAAAATTAAACATAGTACCACGCTATCTACCTACGTATGGAAAACCAAACAAGATAATATAGACCCCATCCTTAAATGGGAAATATTAAAAAAAATGCCAAAATATAAAAGCAGGCCATAAATTTTGCAAATTATGTGCTGAGGAGAAATTAGCCATAGCTTTATATGATCGCCCTAACCAACTATTGAACTCTAAAACTGAAATTCTCAATGTATGTAGACATAAAAAATCATGGCTACTAAATTAGACATTTTTCCCGTTACTGACTTTCCACTGAGGATTTTTTTTTTTTTTTTTTTTGTTGTTGTTGAATAAATATTTAACCCCCCCCACTTAGGTTGTTGTGTGTTTTTTTTTTTTTTTTGTCACGTGGTATGATTTTAGCTATCACCTATAAATATACGTGTTTCCCTTTGCCTCGTTAGCCAAGCTTTCCCTGACGATCCGTTTAGGTGAAACCTAGGTAGGTTTGTCTGGCTCACTAGGTGTATCTAGGTTTGCTCTACGATTGTATTGAGCTCTTTTGTTAGTTGTTACTCGTATCGGGGTTTTTTCTTTGGGCTTCAGACCTGCATCTGTGCGATTTTTTGTCGGCAGAAGTTCATGTTTGTAGCTCTTTCTTTTTTTAAAACCTTTTTTTCCCCTCGAAATTGATTTGATTAACAAATCAAAAATTCGGGTTTTTCGAAAACGAGTCTAGTTATTATATATATATATATATATATATATATATATATATATATATATATATATATATATATATATATGTGTGTGTGTGTATATATCATATAAAAACTCTGTGAACTTTGTATCTTAGGTGTTTGCCAGAACAAGTTATATATATATATATATATATACATAGAGAGAGAGAGAGTTAGGGAAAGAAAGATGTAAATTTATTATTGTGTAGGAATGGGCAATGGAGTCAATTTTCTGACAAGAAAGTGTATAAAACACATGAAATCTGGCCCCAAACAGGATATGCACAGCTGTCATCAAAGTCCATGCCACTATCGCTTGTGAACTTCACAACCTCATGCTAAAAGCAACAGTGCTTACAAATTTCAGAGACCACTTCAGACTACGGCAACACTGTCCACAGTAAGAAACAAATTCTATCTCTTTATCCTCTTTACTATCAACCATGCACAGACGTGTTGACTTTTTCACACAAACACACATATAACAACATTTCATCATTTCTCACATATGTACACAAAGAGAATTTATATTTTATTTCAGAATTTTATTAACCCAAACAAAAAGACATTACTTTCTAATCTGTGACCAATTTGTTGTATTCTTGTTATTATATTAATGTTCATTTGTCGAAACTACATTGTCTTTTCTACTGAATTTTATTCTTTCAATGAAAATTGTTTGGTTATTCTAAACGGTTGAATGACGCACAACCCCGCAACAATATTTTATGTTATTGTATCGAATCCCAACACTCCGAATTTTGACGTTCCAAACTATTGTTGTTCAACTTTCTTCAAACAGGCAATTTTTTAATGTTGAAAGAAACTTCAATAACTGCAAATAAATATATTTTTAAAATATCTCTACTTTCACAAACTTTTCATGAAACTAAATGTAAATGGTAAACACAACAAGGTTGACCCAACAGGTCATGGGTGGTCTAGTGTATATATATATGATAATATTATTTGGTAATCCATATGGAGGATATAAATCCAAAGAGAGTTCAATGTAAGAACAGAGCAAATGATAATTATGAAAGTGGAGACTTTAGAAATCCATGGTAATATTTTATTTTGCAAAACTGATACTTCGGTTTCATCTCATCAGACCAAAATCAGTTTCAACAATAAATGGATTTAAAATTTTACCAGGTACATAACAAAATATTTAAACATAAATTATCTTGTAAAATATAGATTCAAAATAGGGGGAGGGGAAAAGAAAGAAAGTGAAAGGGGGAGAAAAAGAGAGATATATCTGTATAGAGAGATATATAGAAAAGGAAAACGTAGTAGATGAGAGTATATATTATAGTAGTTGACCTATTTCCACTGGATGTAAGAAGTGAAGTAGAGAGGGTATCTTTAAAAGGGAACAGAAGAGACAAAGGAAAGAGAGCAAAGGAAAAAGAAAGGAAAGAGGGAGAAAAAAAGAGAAAGAAAAGGAAAACTTGAGAGATGATTCGGAACTAGTAATCGTTGGTGTTTGAAATTGAATATCTTTGAAAATTTTCTGTTCAATGCATGAAAAAATAAATTAAAAAAAAGATTATTTTAAGTGAATAAAAATAAAATTAAAGTTATGAAGATGCATGTACATATTCCCACATAAACATAAATACATACACCTATATATGTACAAACATACATATACAAATACAGTATATAAATGAATCCACATTCTGAAAATATATACACATGTATGTATATAACCTAAAAACACACACATTTGTGTGTGTATATATATATATATATATATATATATATATATATATATATATATACACACACACATACACTGACAAGTACATACTCAAATAATATAAAATACATATCAAACACACCCCTAAGTGTAAACAGGTACATTAGAGTGCATCCCATCAAGTGTACCTAGATACATATGCATAATACAAAACAATAGAACATACAAAACACAAACATACACACACATATACCTATATATACAAATAACCACACATGTTCACATATACAAAATATATACACTAACACAAATATAAAAAAGAAAACATACATAAGTACAATTGTATACTTGATACATATCAGTCAGTGCCATGCATGATACATGCTTAGGTGATCATGTATCTTTTGATACATGACTGACGAGGCAGAGTTTTTTTTTCCTGCAGTAGGTTGCCATTTCTTTCTACGGCAAACCAGCGTTTGCAATAAAATACTCAATATCAGAGATACCTCCTAATGAGTAGACTGAACAATTTTTGTCATTGAGTATATATATATATTATTTATTTGAAATTTATAACATAAATATGTTATAAAATCAGTACAAAAATAACTATTTTGTTTCAACACTTCTGGTGTCTTATCAAGTGATGGTGTTGAATGTAGAATAAAGTGTCTTAAAAGGTTCAAATCAATCAAACACTCCTCACAAGGGGAAATGCTGTTACATAAGCTGGAATGACCAATCAAAATACAAGTATATGAGAATTCAATAAACTTGACAACAGGCTTTGGTTATAATAACTGATTAATGCTTTATTGTTAGGATTAGACTAAAATAGAATTCATTCTAACCAATTAATATTAAATTTTACTATAAAATTCAAAATCAAAAATTACCAATTCCAGCTTATGTAACAGCGTTTCCCCTAGCAAGGGATGTTTGATTGATTTGAACCTGTTAAAACTCTTTATTCTACATTCAACACCATCACTTGATAAGACACCAGAAGTGTTGAAACAAAATGGCTATTTTTGTAGTGATTTTAATAACATATTCATATTATAATTTTCAAATAAATGATTATATTTGCTCTACTCTGTATTGAGCACTCCTTTAAGAATAGTATTTTTTGGTTGTTGGAATTTATTCTGTATACACCAATCCTATACTTGTGTGTGTGTGTGTGTATATATATATATAATTTGAAGGCATACTGAAAAGTTCATAGTCTGACCACTTCCCAAACTCTGACCAAACATTAAACCTTATTTTTTATTAAATATACTGTGTCTTATAGTCTTTTCCTTTTCCATTCTAATATCTGATGAAATTGACTGTGTGTGACAACCACCTAAAGAAGCCTGGAGAATTCCCTGGTGGGGGATATAATGATAAAAATTCTGAAGATTTGGGTCAAAATTCATCAATGTGTCATCAAGTTTTAGATTAAAGAAAACCTTCCAAATATATAGAAAAGTAAAATTACTGTATTTAATTGAAAACAGTTAACAGAATTCCTTTGGTTATCTAACATTTTATAATTCTCATTATTGATATGCTTAGAAATTGTAGAGTTAGCATAAAGAGACTAGAATTTATACTGTGTCTATCAAAAAGTAAACAAATGTAGCTATATTCCTTTAAACTATAATATCCTCCTGTTTAAAAGTTTAAAAAGTGACACATTTTCCCATATAACTAAACTATAATTAGAAACAATAATTTAGAAAGTGAAAATTTCACTGTATTGGATTATCATCCCAATGATAATCATGGGTGGCAAGATTTTGAATTACTGCCCCCTGACAATAATTACAGGCAGCATGAGATTTGAAAGCATCCATAGCTTTTTCAGTGACTTTTCATAACAAAAAGACATTCTTTTTGCTCCTGCCAGCATGTAAGTACCTCAGCTACAGATACTGAAGTTTCCTTTGAACTCTTCACATTTAATTTCATTTCTCCCTTTTTCCTTTTTGTAAAATGTCCATCAATATATTTGTTAATATTTATTTGTTTTAATTAAATTATATATCTTATTTTTCCCTGAAGTCACATTAGTCCACCGAAATTGTTTGTGTGCTAAATGTGCCAGGAGCATTAAAATCTCATCAAAAGTGTTGGAAACCCACAACTAAAATATGTTGGGAAATTTCCATGTTTTAATCTGAAATTGAAGAAATATGAACATTAAACAAAATAGTCACAATATATGGTAAAACGAAGGTGTCAGTTTCTGATACCAGCAGGATATGGGTTTATATATCTTATTTGAAATTAACAAAAAAACAATTGATTGGGACATGTGATTGCACCAATTCTATTTTTCTGTTCTGCAGAAATGGCTCAACTGAAAAGTACAAAAGATAAAAATGCATAATGATTATGGGAACAGAAGTCCTACCTATCTTTTCATACAATACACTTTAGAGTCTTTTGTAATTTTGAGAAGAGTCAGCATTTCAAGATTATTTTGATGTACGTATCCCGTTGTTTTTGTAAACTCAATATTTCAACCAAACTATTTTACACTATTCCCTTTCTAAGTATACAAACTGTATGTAGAGATGGAGACGTTGAGAGAAGTGTCTCTTTTTATTCAGCAATGAAAAGCAAGATAAAAAAAAAACTCCACTTTTTCAATATAGATTGTACACCTGAAGAAGTCGGTAGAATTTTATCGAAAAGTGTTTTTAAAAAACAACAATAAAAATAATCAGAAGTAAAATAAATCTTAGAATGTATTTTTACTGACATGTTTCGTACCAAGGTCTGGGATTTTATTTCTTTTATGCTAAGTAATGTAAAAATATGAATAGACAAAAAAATAAAAATATATTTGTATTTTCTAATTAATAATACTCAATAATAATTGATTTTTATTTTTTGGGGATGTGGGAAATAAGTTTGAAAGTTAATGAACATCATAAAAGTGAAATAGAAATAGTTTTTTTACTTTTACTTTTAAAAAGAAAAAAGTTGTCAACTGTTCATAATTTTGTTTTGTAACAGTTTCTTTTGTCCGATAAAACATGAATTTTCTTGAATATCACCTTCACTATCCTTTGAATAACAAGAACTTATTTTGTACTACTGATGACCTTTAATAAGAAGACAAACAAAAATAAACACATTAAAAAAATTAAACTTAAGGAAAGTGAATTCAACTTTAAAAAAACGCATTGCTTACTGTATCTTTGTGAGAAATCTAAAATTCATAATTTATGAATTAATTTTATGTATTAATTAAAAAAAAACAAAGGTTATTTTAATTTAAAAATAAGAAAAATAACCATTCCTCTTTCAATTAATACTCTCCTTAAAACGAATTTTTACTTATAAAAATGTTAAAAAAAAAAAATTCGTTTTTAATGTCCTCAATGACTGTTTTTTTTAAGTTTGTTAATCAATCACGTCTAATCAATAATTAAATAACATTATTTTAGTTTAAACTTTAAAACATAAAACTAAAAGACAACCCAATGATTTCAAATCAACAAAAAATAAAATAAAACTGCAATTAAATAAAATTGCAATTAACAGTAACTCAATGTTTTTAAAATCCATTAGTGAAAAACTGAAAATAAAACTGTTTTGCAATCAAGCAAGCGTAAACATGTAAACAGGAAAAATGTTACAAATTGATTAATTCTCAGTTTCACTCAGGGGTTGTAGAAGAAGAAAAAAAATAAACAAATTTTTCGTGGTTGGTAATTTGTTCAACAGTTTAAAACAGAAACAAATTTTGTTATAGTGATTTTTTTAATAAACCGAATATATTTTTAAGTTAAGAAGAATTGAAGAATTCAAATCAGCAAAGCCACGTGGCTTTTTAAATTTAAAGTTTGCTCCACGTATTCGCTGGAAGTTTTCATTCGGACATATTATTTTTTTAAATAAATTAAATTTTAATATTTTACGCTCTATAGTTACGATATATATTTTTAAATAAAAAATATCTGTGGAGGAGAGTATAATAACAGCTAAAAAAATTGTGAAAAATAATAAAATAAACAAACCGCTTTAACCTCTAGTAAAATTTAAAAATGTAAATGACAACTCATCAAAAAAAACTAAAAATAAATAAAACGGAAAAATACTTTCTTTCATAATTATTTTTTAATGTTAAAATCCATTTTAATTATTAATTTAATAATATTTATTTACCAAACATTTATGCTTTATCTCGTCATTACGTATTTTTATTTTATTTTTAATTTTAAAAAAGATCCCTTTAAATATAAATATTTTGTGGAATAAATTAAAAAATTGTATTTTATTACAATTTTTACAATATTTAAAAAATATTTACGAGTTTCAGTGTTCAAGTGAAGAATAAACAACTCACTGCTCAAAGCAAAATATTCGGAGTTTTAGTTTTCGAATAAATTATCATTATTTTTGGTTGGTGACATTTTTTCAATAATGTGTATATTGTCATAAAACAAATTGATAAAATATTTATATTTTTTGAAAACATTATCTTTTGGAGTTTAGTCAAGTGTTAAAATAAAAAGAAGGTGAAAAAAGATTGGAAATCACAGAAAACGACAAAAATGTTATTGTTTGTTTTCGCAGGTGCTTAAGTTCAACTCACCCTCCACGTGTGTCGTTTCCTGCGGAATATAGCCATACACTCCAGTTTTTGAGTGATAAAATGATTGTGATCCCCGATAGATGGTACATCTATTTAAAAGACAGCGAGAAAAAAACCTCATAATGATGATGATGACTCTTGTTGTTGCTCCAGATTAGCAAGACGGAAACCTCCGTTTTTTCAGACTATTTATTTCGCGGAAGAACGTAACGACGGTAACATCCAAAACGTGGAATCATAATGTTTTAAACATTTATTTTTATTTTTTATATAAACAGTACAAAATAAGAGTTTTATTTTATTTTTAATATTTTGAAAACAGTTTTTTGTGAGTTATTATTATATATCAAATTTAATGTTTAAAACTGTCGAATTAATATTTATTTACGAGTTTCTGATTTCGTTGTGATTGTACGTAAAGAAAGCGAAATCGTACACGACACAGTAAAAAAAAATTATTTGGTACTCAAAAGAAAGGAACAAACGTGACTAATGAAAATTCTTTAAAATTGTAAATATTTTTTTAAACACTCGCTATTCTTGTTTTTGTGAAAATCAGTTTAGCTTTCTTTATGACACTTCATATTCAACAACCCGATCGATCTAACTTAAAGTAACTAAAAATTTGATTTCGCTTGCTGCAGAATTATTATGGAATTGTTCGTTTTTAATGTTTTAAGGGAAAGTCTAACTGTTAATTTTAATTCCAACAAAGCAAATTCTTTGTTTGGCACGGTTTTGTTTTTCCAACAAGCTTTTTGCAAAGAATTTCTCCTCTTAGTCGTGACAATTACAAAAAAAAGTGTGCACTTGATGTCTAACAATTAATTTTGTACTAATAAGACGTGTCGGTTATTGGTCGGTGTTCAGGTCCACGTAAAATGCAGGATTTTGGATGCCGATTTTCAAGGGGAACATACTTTCCCTACTTGAAAACTGGCGAAAAAACGTTTTACTTACCACTTTTAACTTGCCAATAAAGCCAATTGCCAAACTTAGTAAAACTCAAAGTGGTCATCTTCAAGCGATCTAATTTCAATATTTCATGTTAAAACCTATGTTAAAAATCGCTTTTATTTTCGAATGAAATGATTGAAAAATACGCTGTTCGCATTTTGGAATTGTGTGTAACGGGAAAGAGTGCAGAGAACCCCTGGAGAGGGCGCGATATAATATTGGCCTGTGCGCCCAAATAAGGATAATCACAGTGGCGGGGGCGCTAACGTTTTATTTTTAGAAATATAAAAGACGTGAAATCTGACAGGTGAACTAAGAGGACAACAAAACGACAAACTAAAATTAATACAAAATTTATTTACATCATATACAAATGTAGTGTTTCGATTAAAAAGGAAGGAACATGAACAAACAGTGAATCAAATATAATGGAAGCAGAATTGAGTAAAAAAATATAAGGATACTGACTGGTTAGAAGAACCTAGCTGCAACTAAGTGCTAAAACTAAAAATAGAGTCCAGGTAAGTTAAGTTGGTATGATAAACCAGAGTTCGAAAGTTCAATTAAAATGTCCGGCGAAAGTGTTGAGTAGTTGCTGGTTAAGTCCAATGATGAACCTGCCATAGTATTTAACTGAAGTGTACAGTTAGTTGTATTCTGGACGATAAAGATGCAACTTCCTAAACCAGGTGAGTAGGTTGACAGAAAACGCTGGAAGTTAATAGATGAAACTAGGCAGAAATAGTTGTACTGTCCGGTGCAGGCGCTGATAAAATCCATGATAAAGCGGCCAGAAAATATTAGCCAATGTTGCGTTAATGTCCTGGTTAAGTCCAATGATGAACCTTCCGTAACCGATGTGTACGGAATAGGTTGTTTGAAATCTGGACAATATGCATGCAGCAATTTCCTAAACCAGGTGTGACGGGAAATCCGGAAGTAGGAACCTACGCGTAACCGGAATTTCAGGGCCGTTGTAAGCAAGCAGGTTCATTAACGTCGATCAACCAGGTGAGTTAGGTTGAGATCGGAATGCCGGAAATAGGGACCAATGCGTAGCCGGGAGTTCAGGGCTGTTGAATGGAGATCAACCCGGTGAGTTATGGTCCGGAAGTAATAAAGGCCAAGTATGCCGGAAGATAAGGATCCGTGATAGCCGGAAGTAGTAAAGACCAGAAATAACGGAAGTAGGATGCCGGAAGATAAGGTCAGTAGTAGACGGAAGTAGTTTAGGTCTGAATTCCCTAAAGTAAAGATCCGAGGTAGAAGTAGTAAGGCCAAAAATACTGGAAGTAAGACTGGAAAGGAAATCCCAGTTGGCAGACTAAAATAAAAGGGCTCAATACATAACCCGTCCAAGCCCCACATAGGGCCTGTGTTTCTCCACCTCTCTTCTCTCTATTTACCAACCTCCCCACGAGGTAAGATGTAGCACAAGGTCAGTTTTTAACGTGGGGCATTCCGAACTCGTAGGATTGAGCAAAAATTGCCCGTAGACCCCGTATACTAGGGGTCGGGTTTGTCTCCATTCCCAAACGAGATTCTGCTCTTTGGCATAGCCACATCTGGTTTCCTCTCTGCCCGGAAGCGGAGAGTTCGACAGGAGAGGAAGAGAAAGCCTAAAGTCGTTAGGTTATATAATAAGGGAGTATAACAACATTAACTGGACCTGCATACCTAAAGAAAAATAAACCCAGAGTTGCTACGAAGTATAAAAAGTATAAAAAATGTTTCAGAAAAGTGTTTAGACTAAGTTAGTAATAATCAACCAACCAAAGAGAAATTAGGTTGATTATAAATCTAAATAAACTTGCTAAGAAGTGGGGTAACGCAATGAAGAAAAGGCCAAGATCTAGAGACAAAAATATTGCGTCGGCCATGATTACGTGATCGGAGTAACGAAGGGCTACGATAAGAGCTATGGTAGAAAGGTTTATTCTCCCATTTGTATTTCCCCCATTATGGGCATTATTATATCCGCGATATAATACTGTAGTTCACAGACGGAACAGAATGACTGAAAGGAAAAAGACATGCTTTGTTCTCAGAGTGATTTTTATATCACTAAGACATACACACATCTATATGTACATATATACACATGTCCCACACGGAGAATAATATATCAGTGTAAGGAGAAACAAACAGGAAAGTTCTTACATATAATATGGAGATATTCATTAATCTGAAGATCCTTTGTTTCGGACTCCAGATTCAAACGACCGGATTCATCTATGTCCTAGGCGAGGACATATATCACGAACGGGAAACAGGGTTTTCCCCAAATTGGGGACTGCAAGCTGGAATTTCAATTTACATCTGGGGAAGATATATTTCCAAAGGGAAACGCCACCATGTGATCGAATCTGCTGGCGGGGTGCAGTTTTAGCAACCTCACGTGTTGGCTGCTGTAAACAAACTGGAATTGACTTCAGCTATCGTCACTGTTGGAGTGACGTCATTAAGCGGCTGTCACGTAACCTACGTGATTTATCTCTACCAAAGGAAGATAAGCGCCTTCTGTATGCCTACATGTGGTTTGCCTCAACCCTCCACTTTCAAAGATTGAAGCGATAGTCAAAACAGAATTTCAAGAAGAAAATTATCCTTGAGAGAAGAAACAAATGGTGCTTTAATAGTTTTGTTAACATTTTGATTTCCTATCGGCTCTGGTTTCTTTAATTCGGAGCAGTCGTTTCCTTCCTTTGTAAAGGAAAGGAAAGGTCTTCTCGTGAAGGTTAACGCAGAATGTTGGTAATTTGCATTCAAAATGAATGAACACTTGGTGAACATTTGTTTTATTTAATCAATCTACCGCAAGCAAGGCGATAATGCCACTAAGACGCAAGAGGTAACTGTGAGGGAACGAGAATGAGATGTTTGTAAGGAACCGCAAACCCAATCCTAGACTGGAAACAAGGGATAAATCTTTACTCTGTTCAAAAGATCGGGAAGGAGTGTGAACCGGACGATAGGCGAAATTATCTACTCCTATTGAAGAAAAAAAAGTAAATAAATAATGAATAAAGTTTCAGTGTTTAGGCGGAGATATTAGAAGTATAGAGTTGAAGTAGACTTCAGAAGGAACCAGAAGCCCAATCCTAAACACGAAACAATAAGTCTCTATTCCTGTTAAAAATACCAGGGAGGAGTGTGAACTGGATGATAGGCGAAACTATCTACTCTTAATTAGGAAAAAAATAAAATAAAAATTAAACAGTGGATAACATTACAGAGTTTAGGAGGAAACGTCAGAAGTATAGAATTGAGGGAGGCACGATTGAGTAATGGATAGCGGCACGGATTGAGAAATCGGAGAGCCGAGTTCGAATTCCAGTCGAATCCATTATACTCACTGTTGTGGATTCCGGGTTGAAATCCGGTACCAATAAATAACAAACGCCAGGAATGAATATATGAAAATAATGTATTAACGTAATAATACAAACTGGTAAAGCAGGTTAGTAGTTCCAGGAATACGGGTTAGTAGCAAAATATCTATACAGTCTTTGGTATTGAAGTATCGCTGTATGACTTCTTACTGAGTCTACGTGCTTGCTCACTGTGACTCCTACAAACGCTGTTACCTCACCCCTCACTCTTCCGGTTGCCTACAACCTTTTACTCTGTCACTATGGACTCAACTCTTCGGTCCTGCTCTCGTCTCACTCTCGGGTCTTCCCGTAGCCGTAGTATATGTATATACTGGGTGAGTCCATTTGTGTAAAAAGGGGTGGACCCCTCAACACTCACGTGCTAATACCCTTGAGAAAAGTATTAATCCTCGTCTCCTTCCCCGCAGCTATGGGTAAATTGTAGGACAGACCTAGTTCTATAGACTTGGATGGTAACTGGTCTAGCTCAGAAAGAAATGGCAACCTACTGCGGCTCATCAGTAATGTATCGAAAGATACATGATCGCCTAAGCGTGTATCACGCATGGCATATAACTGACTGATAGGATTGAAGTAGACTTTAGAAGGAACCGGAAACCCAATCCTAAACTGGAAACAGGGGATAGACTTCTACACCTGTTCAAAACACCAGAGAGGAGTGCGAACCAGATGATAGACGGACCTATCTACTCATATTGAAATTGGTTTAGTTTTAGTTTGTTTTCTCATATTGGTTGTTATGTATTAAGACGAAAGAAGTCAAGAATGGTAATCGCTGCAAATCGTCTAAGGCAATATAAACAGCTAAGAGGTGGCACAAACTAGAGCACAGTGTTTCCTCAGGGTTACCCACTGAAAGTGCTTACAGGGACATGTATCCATTTGCGTCATGGCATTTCAAGAACCCCGATATTGTGTAACTGGTGATCAAAGCAGCCTCACTGAATGTTACCAGGGAGTTTCGGATCCTTGTTACCAGCTGGGATGCATATAAGAAATAAAGATAAAAGGAAAAATATAAGATAAAATTAAAAACAATGAGAGAACGATGGGGTTCCAGGTATGGGATTAACTTCAAATATATGTATTTTGGTAAAGAGCTTAGAAATATGTCAGTACATTATTAACTATTACGTTTTAGCATTAGAAGTTGCGATAACTCTTATCGACTGAAAATCGAGCGGAGAATTAATTTACTTTTGGCACAACAGACATTTTTCAGGCGTTTATTTTAAGGTAGACAAGAAAAATAAATGCTTTAAGAGATTCATCTGTCACCAAAATGGCCAATAAAATTGAAAATACAATAAATGCAGCTAACTGTGAACAAATATTTTTTAAATCTATCAAAAGTTAAAAAGTACGGTATATTAATTTATTTTTTGTACGCAAATACAGACTTGTATCCTTCTTGTGAGACAGAGTTTGTAGCTCGCGGTACGTTGGAATAGAGAGAGGGACTCTCCTTCTTTGTAGCAGGCAGTTGTTCTGAGTAGTACTTTGGTTGTTAGAGTGGAGTGGACCAGCCTGTCCCGCTTTTTTAGCGAGAAGGTAGAAAGAAATAACTTACTCTCTTCATGGCTGGATCACTTTACTTAAGTGCGAAGTGAAATCTCCAGTTAATCTTTGTCAAATAACAGAGAAAGAGCGAACTTGGTGTACGTGAAAGGTGTGAGAGTGTCCCCCCCCCCCGATTCTGTGAGAGTGCCCTATTTGGCAACCGAAGAACTTCTGCTAACGATCGCTAGATGGTGCTGCCAAAGCAATATACATAAAAAAAGATATGATGCAAAAGACTCATTCTGTTCCTTTTCTTTTATTCACATGATGCCATAGAGTTAGGTGCCTCGTTTCCTCTCATCTTCAGATGATATTGCAAAAATAACGAGTTAATTGATTACAACATGCGATACCCTAAGATTACTTGATTACATAAAGGAATATCTAATAATTGTATCAAACCAACAGATAACGAATTCGATGAGAATTAGTGCACTATCAGTCCAACAACTATTCATCATCATTGACATTAACATAAGGTAAGATATTTCATTTTATTATGAATAAACATAGGAAAGAGATTAGATAAGGCTGAGAGTGTTAGCGCACGACCAGTCTATGTCCCACACCTGTAGTAACCATGTGCCAGATTATGCGTAGAAAAGTCAACAATTATTCATTTGTTTTGTGATAATCACGATTATCTCATCGTTTTTCGGCAAGAAACAAACTTTTCCTTGCCATCAAAATCTCGAAATATGACAAAAAACAAGTAAAAACCTTAATAGGTACATATACTGAAATGCCCTACTGTACACTGTTGTGAATATATAACAAACCCAGGTGCCATTTTTGGGAATGTACAACCCCACCCCTGCGCAAATCATAGTGAATAAGTCCAGTATTTTATTCTATTTGTCGATATGTGGAGATTTTTGCACTTACCTATATTATAAAACACCAAATCCTGTACAGAAATATGTTACCACATATAGGAATCTAAATGAAATAATAATAAAAAAAACGAAAGAATAATAATCTACAACCCAGTGTGTCTAAAGATTTTAATTTTTAATTTTTTTTTTATTTTTTATTATATATATATATATATATATATATATATATATATATATATAGAGAGAGAGAGAGAGAGAGAGAGAGGGAAAGAGAGAGAGAGAAAGAGCAACCTTTCTTTTAAACATTCTTCATTAAATATGGCAGACAAGGAAGAGTTAATTAATTTTTATTCAGTTTTTTTCTAGCACCCTTAAGCTTTTTTGTTTTGTAGGAGTATATATATATATATATATATATATATATATATATATATGACCAGCGATGCACTTCGTGTCTGAGTCGGTTTAGAGCAGTTTTCTGGTTTTTTCATTGTGGCCCATTTTTGGTGTAAAAAAAAAAAATTCAGGCCCACTTATAGAAAGCACAAACAGAAATTCATAGAAATTAACAGGAAATATATTTTATTTACAAATGTGGAGAAAATATATATCCTGAATAATGACTACGGTGGTGTCTTCAGGGCCATTTAAAATAATTGCCACGCCCACTTTTAAGCCTAAGAGTTCACATTGTAAAAATGTACGCAGCGTCCCTTTTGTTTAAAAGTCAGTTCTTACATTGTTTGGTTCCAAGAATTTCCTTTGTGAGGATGACGTTTGAAATCATCTGTTTTCAATCTTCCCGGGGTGGGGGGCTGGCTAGACATGTATTTCTGTACTGCTACTACTATTTGTCTATTCATCTACAGAATACTGCTACGGGTACCCTAGTCTAGTCTACTCTGCTGTTCTCTCTTGTGGTGTAAGGGTCGTTTTTATAATGATGAGGGTTAGGATGATGAAAGAGCCTTCTTTTCTATTATCACTGATGACAAGGTTATTTTTAGAGCGATGAAAAATCCTTATTTTTTTTTTTATCATCACTGATGGCAAAGTTATTTTTAGAATGATGAAATATCATCATCATTTTGAACCATGACAGATATATTTCGAAACAAATCTACTTTGATGAACGTTTACCAATTGTCAAAAATTTTAAAACTCTGTCGGAGTTATATATCCTAATTTTAAAACACACACACACACACACACACACACACACACACACATATATATATATATATATATATAACCTAGTGAGCCAGAACCTACCTACCAAGTTTTCACCTAACGGACCTTCAGGGTACTACTGGCAGACAAGGAAGATTTAATAATATATATATATATATATATATATATAAGAAAAATTATGCTTCCGACATTAATCTTACATGAATCCTTTTTTTCCATTTGGGTAAACCACTTTTTGACCCAAAGTGTGCCTCTTCCAGTTTGGCGAGGACTTCTCAACTTAGACCAGTTCACTGTTTTTCACTGTTTAATAATAATAAAAAAAATTGGATAGCAACTTAAACACGTGTGCCCGCTAAAAATAACGTTTATGGTAGGAAATAATGTCGGACAAAATATACTTTCAATAATTAATGTTGTTTATGTTTCGAGTACGAAATTGAATCTAGAAGAGATAGACTCGTAGAAGTCCCAACGAGAAATACATTTATAATTCCAAACCTCCTCTGTCAGGCTTGTCACCGCGGCTCAAAGTATGTCACCCCTGATGGAAAAAAGGAGTACAGAGAACACATATTTTTTCTTTAATTATACAGTGTAACCCGGATATAAGAGAGTTGTCGGGACCGGAGAAGAAGTCACTTATATCCGGGTTTCTCTTATATCCGGCTTTGGTCTAATTTATATACATTAACACAGGCTCTAATTTGGGACCAGAGAAAATCTCTCTTATATCTGGGTTTGTCTTATATCCGGGTCTCTTATATCCGGGTTACACTGTACTTACTTCTTAAATATTTAGGCCGGTAGACGAAAAATAAATACATATACTGTTTAATAAATAAACGAAGCGTCTAATGTTTAAAAAAAAGGTTGCGTCAAATATGGATATCCACTAAAAAATCGTTAAAGTAATATATATTGTAATTTACTAAGGCCGAAAGTATGTGAAGTGAGAATCGAACTCATTATCCAGTGAGTAAGTGATCTAGCGAGACAAGCTTGCTAACCATTACACCACGTCGAAGTCCCCCGATATATATGGGTAAGCCCCTCGATATATATATGGGTAAGCCCGTATCTACTCAATCAATTTTTCTATGGGCACCATTTAAGATTTTTATGAAACGTTAGTACAGTGTAACCCGGATATAAGAGAGTTGTCGGGACCGGAGAAGTCTCTTATATCCGGGTTTCTCTAATATCCGGGTTTCGTCTATTTTGTTTAGGTAAGTATGGGCTCTAATTTGGGACCAGAGAAAATCTCTCTTATATCCGGGTTTCTCTTATATCCGGGTTTCTCTTATATCCGGGTCTCTTATATCTGGGTTACACTGTATGTTGTATCCACCCAAGAAAAACTAAAATCCCTAGAATTTTAGCTTTCTTAACAGGAATTATGGTCTCTTGAAATTTGGTGTCAATTTTTGCTGATTTCAAAATAGCACGATTTGCCGAATTTGTCACTTCATAACTTTGCACCCTAGGAAGATACCAAGAGAATATTTGATAATCATATAGTCTAATATATAGAAAAACACCCTGGCTTTTATGTTATTTCTATTTTCCATAGTGTTATATTTATACGCTGCTATATATGAGAAAAAAAAGTGCTATTTTGAGGTTTTTCAGTGTGTATTTTGCCACCCATAGAAGCTAAGCCATTTGCAATAGAGTAAAAAATAAAGTTTAATGTATCATCTGGTGACTTACGTTGTGAAAAAGGTCGAAACATTTGTTTTACAAAAGTTGCATAATTCTTAAGTGACAAAAATTTGTATCCCCCTGAGAAAAATAGGATTTTAGACCTTTTTTCGAAAGCTTGGCAAGTAGTGTAGATAGTTAAATTCAGGATTTATATTTTGCTCAGTTATAGAGTCATCCCTTATGTTTCGCTCATAAAAAGTAAGAATCTCTTTGTGATAAGACAACCCGATTACCTCCCCTGCCTTTTGAAGTGTATAAATAAGTCACGCCGTCTTAGCCAAAAGGGCAAGACTCTTCAGTTACGTTCAATAAAGGTACATTAAGCCGAAATAGACTCTGAGGTTTTATTATAATTTATTGAACGTAATTATGAACAAATACTTTAAACCAGAACGTCTCGACTTGGACTCTGCAGACCCGTCTTCTATTGACGCCTGGAAATATTGGAAACGATTAATCAAAGAATTCTTACTTGCACTGGAAAACAGTTAATCCATTCCTATTACTGATACGGATAGACTTAACCTGTTAATGCACCACGTTTCTATATCCGTATACATTAATATTTCTCACTGCAAAACTTATCAGATTGCTATGGACGTTTTGGATGGAATTTTTGTGAAGAGACGAAACATAATCTTTGCCTGGAATGTATTAGCAACTACCCGCCAATCCCCTGAAGAGGGGATTAGAACAGTATCTTCAGCGCTTAAAAATCTTAAGCCGAGACTGTGACTTTCAAGCGACGACGGCAGATCAGGCAAAGGACGAATTTATCAGAGACTCCTTTATAAATGGATTAGAATCGAACTAAATCCGTCAAACATTGCTGAAAAATAAATAACTAGATTTAGCTACCGTTTGCGATCAGGCACTTACCTTGGAGATGGCAGAAAAGCAATCTTGTTCATGCCTACAAACAAGTGTTGCAGAGGCTGAACTAAGTACTCACACTCCTACTAGTTCACCAGTTCAAACGACCTAAACAAGGATAAAAAAAGGGCAGTCCTCTTCTTCATTTCTGAAACACACTGTCCGCCAGTTCAAAATCTTCTCTCTCCGGAAGCTGCTGCAATTACTGCTAGTGCTGCAGCTAGACAAAAATATTATTATCTCAAGCTACACCCCAAATTATGTTACCCAGGCAGGGAAACTAAATGTCAAAGTGTGTGAAGAAGGGACATCTCTCTAAGGTTTGTCGATCAAGCTTTTTTCACCTGTTCGAATGCTCCTATTGCGAGTATCGTATCAATTGCCAACCCTAAATGTCTTTCAAAGGCTATATTAATGGTAAAAATAAACGGGGTAGAAATGAATGCTCTAGTTGACACGGGAAGCTCAGAGAGTTTTATTAGCGCTGATATTGCAAAAAGAAACAGATTTAAAATTGTACATTGTAATAGTCAGGTGGCTATAACGAATGCTTCACTATCTCCGCAGGTTAGAGGATATATTTTGGCCCGTCTAGAATTGAATCAAGCTAACTATACTAACACCAACTTTTTTGGATGCCAAATCTGTGCTGCGATGTCATACTGGGCCATGAATTCCTGAAACAGCATTTTAGTATTAATCTCCCCTTGGGGGGCTCTAAACCGGCGTTGAACATCTATGGCTTGGCTGCTATAAATGTACAATTTCGAAAACTTAACCAAAAACTGTAAACCAGTGGCTACCAAATCTCGAAAATATTCTCTTGAAAGCAAAACGTTTATTCAAGCAAATGTAACAAGAATGTTAAGAGAAGGAATAATGGAAGAAAGCAGATCACCATGGAGGGCATAAGTATTAACGTTATCTGATAATAAGGATGGTTATATAATGCGCTCTCTTCCAGAAACTGTAAGTAAGGCCCGCTTGGTAGTTATAGTTGCAGTATAAGCTACAGGTGGTCTCTCTGGGTGTTGCCTGAGCAGGTGTCTGCAAAAGGATTTGGCTAGCTGTATTATTATCCCTGATATTGAGTACTTTTACCGATAAATCTAGAATACCTTAAAAAGGTTTACGACTATATCACACCGAAACATTGGTTGTCGTACTATCACCAAAATTATTCAATTTTGAACCTGGTTAGTATCTAGATGAGTGACCGCTCAGGAATACCAGGTGTTCTAAGCTTGTGCGGTCAGTGTAATTGGAAATCGGAGAGCCGTGTTCCAATTCCAGTTGGGATCGTTATATTCACTTACGTGCAAATGATCTTGAGAAAGGTATGAATCTACCACCTCTCCTCCCAGTTATAGGTTAAAAAGTAAGACTTGTATCAGAAAATCATTATTATCTCTCCCCCACCCCACCCAAATTCTTACAATGCAAAAATATGTTTCGGCTTTAAATGACACAAAAGTGTTGATAAGCCGTAAAAAACAAATCAATAAAATAAAACACACACACACACACACACACACACACACACACACACAAAGCAAGCTATAAAATTATATTTTTCCTCTTACTACCAAAAAGTTCAAATTTAGATTTGTCTGTCCACAGTACATTTTGCTAAACTGTGAATATTTAGCATGAGAAATATATTTTGTTTTCACAATTAACCCCTCAGTAGACTTTTTTGAGATTACCCAAATTTTCAACTAAGTTAAAAGTTAATACAGGTTCTAAATTCTAACTCAGGACTGACTAATGTTGTAAACAAAACATATGAAGATGTCTCTGAAGAAAAATAAAATTGTCATTTCGACAGTAATTTTCATAGTTTTTATTTATATTTTTAAAATTTTCAAGCAATTTGCACAAAATGGCACAATCAAAACAACTATGCATTGAGGTGAGGGCACAAATTGAAATTTTATTCAAAGAAGGCTACTCTCAAAGACAAATTGCCAAAAAGTTGAAGATCTCTAGACATAGCGGGGGAGGAATATTCGTTACAAAGGTGCAAATGTTGACAGAAAAAGAACTGGAGCACCAAAAGGGACAACCGCTGTTGAAGACAAACTTTTAATTATTGAGAGCAAAAGAAATAGAAGGAAAACTGCTTTAGAATTTAAGGCTGAACTTAATTCCTCTCGACAGCAACCAATATTGCTCTCAACTGTGAAAAATCGACTTAAATCAGCGGGGCTCAAGGGGTGCATAACCATTAAGAAACCCTTGTTATAGAAGGTGAATAGGCAGAAGACTGTTATGGGCAAAAAAAAGCATAAGAACTGGACATTGAAAGAATGGCAAAATGTATTGTGAACAGATGAATCCAAATTTTAACTTTTTGGTAGTAAAAGGAGAGTGTAAATAAGAAAGCCAGGAGAAAGACATAAGATGAATGTGTGGTTCAAACAGTTAACTATGGTGATGGTTCAGTTATGGTGTGGAGATGTTTTGGGTGAGAAATGGCTGGAGATTTGATTCATATCAAAGAAATCATGAAAAAAAGAACAATATCATTCGATTTTGCTATACAATCTGGTTTACGCATAAGTGGAAAAATCAACTTTCAACAAGACGACGATACAAAACAATCTTCTAAGCTATATCAAAATTACCTCTTAAAAATAAAAGGAACAAAATTTTGAAAATGATGACTTGGTCACCTCAATCTTCTGACCTCTCTCACGTTTAATTAGTATGGGATGAATTGGATAGGCGACTTCAAAGAGAATACCCAAAGCGTGACAGTGACCTTTT
The DNA here is from genome assembly GCA_903632075.3 of Acanthosepion pharaonis. NCBI lineage: Eukaryota > Metazoa > Mollusca > Cephalopoda > Sepiida > Sepiidae > Acanthosepion > Acanthosepion pharaonis. The sequence goes on along the minus strand of CAHIKZ030002722.1, from coordinate 5,175,613 downwards.
TCAGTGCTTGAGGAATGCTTGGGGAGGTCTGCCATTTCATTTTTTTTTTTCCAAAATCTTCTGGTAAGAATTCCAAGAATATGTAAATCAAATTTGTAAAGCAGATGGTGGTTTTACTGACGAAAAAAATATGTCGCTGTTGCATGATAATTTTCTTTTATAGTTAAATGCTTATTCTTTTATCAGAATGAAAACGATACACTGTACTTACTGAAATTTTATATTTTACTTAAAAAATACAAAAATATCTCATTTATTTTAAAGGAAATGCAGAGTTATCCCCTCCTGCTTCCGACTGGGTGTTAGGAGTCCGAACTCTTTGGTAACGCTTAGAGAGCCTGTTCCGATCAACAGTCGCTTAATATCAAGGTATCTGTAGTGCCATGTCGTGCATGGATAGGTGTCCCTTGCATGTATTTCCGGTGGGCAACCCTAAAAGATAGTTTCAGCAGCGTTTTTTTTTTTTTCATTTTTGTACTTTCTACTTTTTTTCTACCAATTTATATTGTCAATCCTCAACTATAATAAGCAACAGGGCATGTGCTTACTACCCTGAACTTCTCAACCGCGTGGGAGCCCTATGCTTATTCGAGCGGGGTGCAGAATTGCAAATTTCAGTTATCTCTTATTTTTTATAAGTTGTAATTTTCTTTCTGAACAGTTCTTCTAAATCAATTAAGAGGCTAATGTATATCGGTAAACTAAAGTCATTTTTCATTCCAAGATCATCCACTATGGAAGATTTATTTACTAATCAGAAGTCCACGGCTAGTAATTACAATAACATTTCTAGTTCCTATTTTCTACATTTCTAGAAAGATAAAACGGAGAAAATGATCGCTTAAAAAATAACAGAATGATTAAAAATTTCAACACATGAAAAATTTTTCCCGAAAAGTGAAATACTGTTTTTAAAACAAATTTTTAAGACAATCCCGTTTATTCTTTTTTATAAAAAAAATTAAAAATACTCTGGGAATCACATGAAATCAAATCATTGCGTTTTGTTTGTCGGGGATGCTTTTTGTGTGTTGTGTTAGAATTTTGTAAAACTTCTTTTTTTTTTTTTTTTCAGCGGAGATGTGTCGGCGATTAATCTTTATGGAAATGTAAAAAATTGCGACTTAAACATTTTTTCGAGTAAAATTTAGTCATGAAAATATTGGTGGTTATTACAAAACGAATAACTTTTTCTCAAATTTTATTTAAATAAAAAAACCTATTCATTATTAAAGTAAATAATGAATATGTACTGAAATTTTAATTTAAATTGGATAATTCGCTGATTTCTGATAATTTCAAAAAAGCGCTGACCCGCACCCCCTTTTTCTTCGAACGTTTGTGGTTTCCAGGTTGGAAAACTTTGAAATTGACATGTAGTAGAAAGGGTACCCGGTATCAAAGTTTCGGGGCTAGGAGCGAGACCTTAGCACTGGTCCTGTGCTTATGGAAATTTTCTTTTATTATTAATTTATTAATTTAATTTTTGGCAATTATTGTGCTTGAAAATGATGACTTACGTGTCAATGAAAATGTTTACACATAAAGATAGAACTTTTCTTCAGCTTTACATATGCGCTATCATGATGTGTGGGCAATTCATGTTATCTATCGTTCAATTCAGATATCTTTAGTACTTTCCAATGTTCTATGAGTTTCATGTTGTTGTTGTCCACATGTTTAACCCGTTCCAGGAATGGAAACTATTATCATTTCATGCCTCCTGGTAACAATATTTGGCGAACTCATGTGAGTCCGGGTAAAAAAAAAAGAAAAAAAAATTGAACAAAGCCTGAAATTCAAACAAACAACAATTAATAAATGGATTAAGAAGACATGTTACAGAAGGATAAAGAAAGAAACAAAGTTGAAGTTATGAACAGTTCAATACAATTTTCAGTTTGTGTCTGAGATACTTACATAGCTCGTGTTTATCGGAGCGGAAAGGCAACTTGTGTTGTCGCCCCGAAAGTCAAAGAGAAAAGAGGAAGAGCGTTTCAAATATCGTGCCGCATGTGATTATCGTCAGGGGTTGATAATGCAACAGACTTGACTTTTAGAGCACACGAGTTGTAGCACAAAAATTCTTCCAATATGATTCGTATGTGTTTCTCCAGGTACTCCTCTAAATTTCTTCTTAGATGCAAAATATTAAGATGAAATTATGAACAAAATTGCAGGGCCGTAACAGAGACAAATGTTTTTTTTTTTTTTTGGGGGACAAAAATTTAGAATTTAGCCTTAAGTTATCAAAGGCCACCAACAATGGCCACCAACAATGGCAAGGACATCTGAAATTCCATGTAACTCCTTGCTTTGATGGTTTCTTTCTTTTTTTTTTGTATTTTGTTCAAATAAAACACTGTAAAAACAAATACTGCAATTGGAAAAAATAGTTAATAAAAAAATAACAACATTTTGGGGGGATTTGTATTATTATGACTTCATTACTAGTAAATTATATTTATAATATAGAAAACTCTATTTCTGTAGAAATCTTAATTTATAATTAGTTAAGTTATAAAATAATCATTTTGATGTCGTCGTAGACCTTGATGGAAATGTCATTCTTTTGAAAGTCCAGTAACAAATCTGCAGCATATCGAAACAGTAAAAACGACTTCACATGTCTCGACTTGTTGGCGAAATAACTCTGCTCAAGTTGTTTTGGACGCCAGTTATCGATTTATTTATATATTTATTTTAAAGAGTTATGAATTTTCACTTCTCTCGCGATTAGTTCGCGGCCAGTCAACGATTTGTATTGGTAATTAGTTTTTAAATCGGATTTGAAAGAAAGACCGGACCGGATAGTTTGACCGACTGCTATCACCGATCCAAGTTTCACCTTTGAGACAGCGTCATGAATCTGTTGATTCACACGGGGCTTTGATCTATTTTTATTGAGTCTTTTAAAAAAATCTTCCCTCGTAACTCTTCTGTTTGTAAGCAATAGAAGAGAGGAAAAAAGTCAACTTTACTTCCTCCCCATTGCCTTGCTCTATATACAATCATGTGCACAAAAGACGGCAACCCTTTAGATTAAAGAGTTAGTGAATAGGGATTTTGCTTTTATGAGAAAGACTTGTTGCCTAACCTATAGCAGGAGTAGCGGTACTTAGATGTCAGCGGCGGTATTTCACTTCTTCGCCCTCAGCCTCAGCAACACAAAGCGGACGCTTCCTTTTCAATATCTGACGTCTCTCCACTCAGTTTGACTGCATTCGAAGGCAGACAGACCCCAAAACTTTCCCTCTCCGGTTGGCTCGCCTCGTTATTAAGAGAACCTGTCTCACGTGTCCCAGACTGGTGACGTATCTGTTTTTCCAGTGCGAACGTACTGATATACTACCAAAGTACAACTTCACTCCTCTGAGAATAAACAATTTATTTTTTCATCGATTGGTTTCTAAGGTTCACAACAAGACGCTATTGTTTGTCACCTCGCCATTAATTATTCTGTCGCTCTTTGTAAATTACAGAAATTCTTGTTTTAAAAATAAAGTCTAGATCAAAACATCCTTAACTTTAACTTCGATTCTTATAGTGTCAAAATCCATTTCTTTTTTTAAAAGTTCTAAATTACAATTATTCCAGTAATTTTCTATTAGTAATCTGATATCCTTTGTACACTTACAAAAAGATTGTATTTCGTGTTCTAAATTAATTTCTGTAACATTTACATTTCAAAGTCTTTACAGCATATTAACATCTTGGTTATTCGAAAACGCCCCTCTTTCACTTGGTGTTTTCTGTTTTACAGCATATCCTCTTTTATTATCATTATTATTATTATTTCAGGGGTAATATCGCCCCTGCCACAAGAAGGTAGTGAAGGAAAGCGAGAAGAAAGGACTAAACATAAACTGCAAGGAGACACAATTCATGCTCGCTAGCAATAGGATGAGCCCAAAATGAAAATTAAAAATCGGAGATACCAAAATTAAACAAGTGCAAAAATTTAAATACCTGGGAAGTGTTTTAACAGAAGACGGATAGTGCGTCACTGAGTTCCGAAGAAGCATTGGGATAGCAAAAGATGCACTCCAAAAGCTAAGGAAAGTATTAAGACACAGAAAAACTTCGTTAGAAATAGAGAAAAGAGTACTGAACTATTACGTGATATCTCCTCAAAGATGAGGAAGACACTTGGAGCAACAGAAATATGGTTCTACAGATGGACGATGAGTAACGATGATGTTTTGAAGAAAATGAAAACAAAAAAGAAACTTATACTTAACATCAGGAGGAGATAGTTGACATTTTTGGGGCACATAATGAGGAAGGAGAGCTTGGAAAATCTGATACTCACAGGACGGATTGAAAGCAAGATGGACAGAGGAAAACTGCATATCATACTTTAGTTTAAGTCAAATGGATGGTGGAACAGGGTTTAGATACTTTAGACGGAATAACGAAAAGACAAAATTTGTTGAGAGCTGCAAAAGACAGGAAGTTGTGGATGGCCGTGAACACCTACGTCCTGAGGGAACATGGCACATAAAGAAGAAGTTGGCATGTATGGTCATAGGTCTGGTACTTTTATTCTTATTTACTTCCTGTCATTTCCGTTTTTCGCTACCCAGCCCCGGTTAGATGACGGAAAGCAAAGTTCTCCGGCAACGTGGAAATGTTTCGCTTTATTTTATTTTATTTTATTTTTCCATTCATTTATTTATTGTAAATTTTCTCTCGTCTTCCCCAACCCCAGCCGTTCTGTCTTGCTTTCTCTGCCATATTAAATCGTGCGGGGGAGTCATATACTGACTACTGACACATTCTGTTTTTTTTTGTTTTTTTTTGTAAATATTTGCTGTCAAATCTCAAGGAGAATTTTTTTTTAAATTGTAAAATATGAATCATTTGTTGTATCGCCGCCACTACATGAAAATTGTCAATATTGATATTATTAGAATATCCGCAGAGAGAATGACATTTTTTATCGGTTATTGTTGAACGAAAGATTTAAAAAAAAAAAAGAGAGATGTTGTGGTGAAAAGAACAATGAAGAAAGAAGTGAAGATTGTTTGGGTCAGTGAATGAGACTAGGTTAAGTAAGTTCATGTCAGGATACGGGAAAACAATATATCTCCTTTTCTCGAATTTTCGGCAGTGTGCCATTGTAGTATGCGATTAAATACCAGGAAATACCAGAAGTCCTGATGGAATTTAATGAATGTCAATAAGGAACATTTGTTTAAAAACTGAAAAAAGAAAGAAAAATGGAATATTATTTCAAACACATAACTTCAAATATAACGTTTAAAAAGAAATAAAAAAAATCATATAGGATTATATAAATAACATCAATTAATTAATTCCTTATATTTCAAACGTTATTATACTGGATACTTCGTATTTGAAATAAACGCCCCATTTTTTTTTTTAAATAGACGCCTCATTTTCTGCTTTGAGCGCTTGGCTATGAGGACCTTCACAGTTAAGCAAGGTTCTATTTGTCCTTAAACTACACTCACTCGTTCGTTCTGATTTTCTCGAAAATCATACCTGCTCGGAAACGAAGCCTTTATGGGTATCTACTAAAAATGATGTTTGAAGTAATAAATAAATATGATTAATCATTTCACCCCAGGCAAAACGATAAAAGCCACTAAGACGCAAGGGGGCTACTGAGGGTGAAAGAAACAGAGAAGACAATAAAAGAACAGAATCCAAGGAAACGGAAATTAGCGACTGACATTTATATTTTTGAAGATCGTAGTTGACAGGGAAGCAAGAAGTCAGAAGAGAGTTCCACAAGCGAGAAGAGCGAGAGAAGAAACTGTTAGCATAGAACTTACGGTTACAACTAGCAAGGGCCGGTGCTTACTACCCTCGACCCCCCCGGAGGGGGGGGCAAGCATGATTGGGAGCCCCAGGAAGTGCTTTGTGACCCTCGCTATCTTACCAACATTTTCATTTTTTTTTATCGACATTTATATACGTTAAAAATTAAACGGCGCACAACTGACGAGTAAAAGATGAATAATTTTCGCGGATTTTGACGTTATTCTGATTTTTTTTCGTCCAAATCCGTGAATTAGTTTTGCTCATGGTAAGTCCCGAACAAAACACTATGGAAGACTCACTATTATTTTTTTTTTTATCCGTAATGTTGAATGTGTTAACAAGAAAAATCTCAAGTTTTGTTAAAAATTACTGCAAAACATTCTTGATTTATTTAGGATGGTATGATTTATTTACATTGTATTTAGATACATTGTATTTATTTTAGATACATTGTATTTATTTTAGATACATTGTATTTATTTTAGATACATTTATTTTAGATACATTTATCTTAGATACAATTATTTTAAATACATTGTATTTATTTTAGATAATTTATTTTAGATACATTTATTTTAGATACATTGTATTTATTTTAGATACATTTATTTTAGATACATTGTATTTATCTTACATACAATTATTTTAAATACATTGTATTTATTTTAGATACATTGTATTTATTTTAGATAATTTATTTTAGATACATTTATTTTAGATACATTGTATTTATTTTAGATACATTGTATTTATTTTAGACACATTGTATTTATTTTAGATACATTTATTTTAGATACATTTATCTTAGATACAATTATTTTAGATACATTGTATTTATTTTAGATACATTTATCTTAGATACATTTATTTTAGATACATTGTATTTATTTTAAATACATTTATTTTAGATGCATTTATTTTAGATACATTGTATTTATTTTAAATACATTTATTTTAGATGCATTTGTTTTAGATACATTGTATTTATTTTCAATTTTTCTAGCCGTTCACCTATATTATTATATGATCAATTATTTTAGGTTACAATAACATTTGTATTTTATATGAATACTACATTATGAGAATTGAGATGTAATATAGTGTGTGGGGAGCACAAAACCCTTGCACCGACTCTTCAACAAGTAATTTCAAGAGCGAACTTATAAAACCTAACTTCCAATCTAGTACTAGCTCTCAATTTCGTGAAGTCGAGGCACCAAAGATAGAAAAGGTACATAGGAAACTACATTACGACGATAGGGAAGTGACTGAAGCCGGGATTCCATGTCACGGACGATAAGATTGCAGATTCTCCTTTTAATTTTATCAAGAATCTCTAAATATATAACAGAAGCACCCGACCAGATGCGGCAGGAATATTCAATGCACAGGCGAATGATAGTCTTATAAATATGTAAGATAGAGAAAAAAATTGTCTAGCACAAGACAGTGAACCAACTTTCTTGTAGCAGATCTAGCAATTGATTCAATAGAATTTTTTCCACTTCATGTCAGTGGAAAACGTTAGTCCGCGTAGGCACAATGAGTCACTCTCCCGGAGGTTAGCATCAGCCATGCTAATGGAAGGCGAAAAAGCTTTTTTAAGACTATTAAAAGAGAGCATTCTCCTTTTGGAGATGGTAAAAATTAACAAGCCATTTCTTGCCTTGCTGTGGAAAGTTGTAAACAAATTTGTGCCGCTGCCCTCGTCACCGCGCAATCAACTAATGATAGATAGCTGATTTCTTAAAATACCGGACCATGGGAGTTACCGGATTAAAGTCGGACTGTATTCGAAAATTTTAATACCGACAGACGACAACTTACGCTCGACAGACTAACGTTCAATTGCAGATACTTTTCTGTAAGAACGTAAAAAAAAAACAAACAAAAAAAACATTTATTGCAGTCATTGCAAATTTTCTTAACTCAACGCGAATGATGAAAATTTCATCATGTTATCGTAAGCTAACTAAATTAGCGTGTAATCATTTTGTTCGCTGAAAGTTTTCCAGGCGGGAAAGGTGAGTAAAGAAACATTAAAAAAAACAAAAAACAACAACAAAAACAACAACAACAACAAAAAACAAAAAAACAAGCACTTATTTTGAACGAAGCAGCACTTAGAAAAGTTCTCGGCTCGCTATTTATGCTGATGACACAATTATTTATTTGTTTCTTAATGGTAAATTTGATTAGTCCTGTAGCTGATCTCTAAAATGACCTTCAATGTTATGGATAAAAATCCTGGATTATTCACGCAGAAAATATAAGCAATGAAATTGCAAAATTACTTATCGTCGTTATAGTCTGACGAAACGGGGAAACTAATCTTCAATAAACAAATATAATTCTTAGACTATATATTTACAAGCTTAATATTCTTTTTTCTTTTACATCCAATTGCCAGATTTTTACGTGTGAATATTTATTGGATACAATTTATTATTCGTACGAATGAATGACCAGCGATTCGTCGCTTTCATTCATAATTTCATTATGTCTCACGAATTTGTTTTTGAATATTTTTTTTGTAAGATATGCAGTGGCGTAGCTAGAGTGTATTCTGCCCGGGGTAGAGTGTGTTTCGCTCGGGGTAGCCCTTTTGCCGCCCTTCTCCTTTATGGCCCAATGATCCTCCCTTATATATATATATATATATATATATATATATATATTGAAAAAGCAATAACATTTTTGCTCTTCTATATAAATACTTGTCACAAAATTAAAAAAAAAAGCAAACTTATATTTCCCTTGATAAAATCCCTCAGGGGACGAAACGCGTCAGCTAAGATAAGTTTTTCTTTTGTTTTCATTAATGTTGTCCTTTTACAGATATACTCTATCTCAATTCTTTACAACACACACACACACACACACACACACACACACACACACACACACACACACACACACACACAAATAAACCCAAAATACAAAAAAATAGACCAACACATACCCTCAAAAAACATCTGTCAAGGAAAATAACCGAAATTTATATGATAACAACTAAGATGTGTTTCCCACACACAGCGGTGCCGTGGCATTAAAAGAAAGCACACGGTGTTCATTCACAGGTTTCACATTGCCAACAATGATAAAACAAAGGTCATTCAAATTTCATTTAACTATGAGTAGTGTCTAGACATTATAGCCACTTTTATTTCAATACAGCCTATACACGCTTATACAGCAGACCCGGGGCGAACCGCACCCCCTCTATATATATTACTGAAGGTAAGTGGAAAGTTTAGAAAATTTTTTATTCACAATATTATTCATCATTTTCTTTAAAGATTCTGATATATATTTTCTCAGGCAGACGAAATGAAGACTTTAAAAGATTGAAAATTGCAATCGAATTTGAAATGTAAACATATTTATGGGCGGAACCAGAATTCTGAGCAGGGTGGAGTCTAAATAGAAAAATGTTATGTAGGCCAGAAGTTAGTGTCTTGATGGGGATGCTTGGAAGTTTTTTGCAAGTTAGATATAGAAGATTTCATTTATGTATGTATGTACATATGTAATATATGTTAAGTTAAAGAGTTTTTTTTTTATTTAAGTTGATGTATTTACCAGTAAAATTGAAAACGACTGTCATTTATCAAAATAAAATATATAAATCTGACATTGCACTTACAGTTCAGGGGTAGCTTTTTAGCATTTCTTTTATGTGTCGTGTTCCTTCAGGTCATGGCTCTTCACGACTTTCTATCCTTTGTAGCTCTTAGCAATGTTTATTTTTCACTATCCCTCTAGCCTCCTGCTTTCCATTTACACAAATTCGCAGTTTTCCTCTGGCCCTCTTGCCTTCAATGTCACGTGAGTGTCAAATTCTCCAAGCCCTCTTTCCCCATTATGTTTCCTAGAAATTTATTTTTGATTCTAAGTCCAAGTATCCTTCTTGTTTCCATTTTCCGTCATACGTTCTCATTAGTCACAAGATCCGTCCATGGTATTTCACAGCATCCTTTTGTAGAACCGCATCTTTGTTGCCTCAAGTCTCTTCTTCGTTTGTGAGGAAATTGTCCAGTATCCACTGCCATATAGGAGGACTGATATTACATAGCAGTTCAACACTCTTTGATTTGTTTCTAACAAAATTTTCCTGTTTCTTAATACTTTGCTTAGCTTTTGGAAGTCACCTTTCTCTATTCCAATGTGTCACATTTTCTGATGAAACACTTCCCAGGTAGTTAAATTTCTGCAATTGACAAAGGTTTAAGTGAAAAAAAAAATATATGTATACGTTTAAAGTAAAAAATAATAATCTGTTATATCCCGTGCTAATAGGAATATATACTTGAAAAACAAGGTGGATAAAATAAGTAAAGGTTTATTGTAAAAACCAGTACAATAAGAATAAAGGTAACAGTTATGCACAAGGTCGTCACAAGTCAATCCAGTAGTGAGTGCTACTATTGGAAGTTTGGTAGTTCTCACGTAAGTCTGAGTCGTACTCAACAGATCCCGGCTAGAAATATTTACCAGCCTCCACACGAGTTAGGATGTGGCACAAGGCTGAATTCAATGTGGAGCAATCCGAGCCTGTAGGCTCGGCCAAAAATTCCCCGTCACCCCGCATAACCGGGTTCTGTCTGTCTACCTCCCCGGACGAGACTCTGTCCTTCGGTATAGCCTCGTCCAGGTTCCTCTCTGTCCGAAGACAGAGAGTTCGACCAGCACAGCTGGAAAAGATTCCAGCTAGTGTAGTTACTAAACTCCCCACGCGATCAGATGTCGCACAAGGCCGGGTTTAATGTGGGGTAATCCGAGCCCATAGGCCCAGCTAAAAATTCCCGGAGAAACCGGGTCGGGTAGCTGTTTCCCGAAACGAGACTCTGCCCTTCGGCATAGCCTCGTCTGGGGATCCTCTCTGCTCAGAGTTTGACCAGCACAGCTGAAAAAGATTTCAGCTAGCGTATCTAGCAATTGCCCTACGCAGTCACATGTGGCACAATGCAAAATTTAATGTGGGGTTCCCGAGCCCATAGGCTTGGCCAAAAGATCCCTGTAGACTCCGCATAAACCAGATCGGGTCGGTCTATCTCCCCGAACGAGACCCTGTCCTTCGACATACCCTCGTCCGGGTTCCTCTCCGCCCGAAGGCAGAGAGTTCGACCAGCACAGCTGAAAAAGATTTCAGCTAGTATATTTGCCAAACGCCCCACGCGGTCACATGTGGCACAAGGCCGAATTTAACGTGGGGTATCCGAGCCCGTAGGCTCGGGCAAAAATTCCCCGTAGACCCCGTAAAAAACGGGGTGGGGTCGGTCTACCACCTCAGACGAGACTCTGCCCTTCGGCATAGCCTCGTCTGGATTCCTCTCTGCCCGAAGGCAGAGAGTTCAACCGTATAGCTTTATACAGAGATCAGTGGTTTCTAAACTTTTGGGGATTGCCGCCTCTTTGCGCACCAAAACTCAACCGTATCACCCCTAAATGTATAGTCAACGTTTGATTGGATTGTCTTGGTGCTAGTATTACATGTCAAATGAGTATCTTAATATTTCCCATAATAATTATTATATAAATGGAATACACTGTAAGCTAAAGGCAAGATACTATTCAGGTACAATCTGGATATGTGAAAAGGGCCGGCTAAACGTACTTGCAACTCAGGCAAGTTGTCCAGGGCGCTATCATGTCAACATGCCATGTGTTTGGGATCTTCCCAAAACTAAAGCTTATAAAAATATATTTGCGGTAATCCATGACTCAAGCCAGATTAAATTCTTTGATTAATTTGTCAGTAGAAAATGATCTTGTAAAGAAGATAGGTGTAGAAAGCGTCTTGAAGATCTAAAGGATACAAAAATGTTTTAAGAAGGATAATAAATGTTTTCTTTAGCTTGTATTAAGTTCTATATTGTAATAAACTCATTATTCTACACTGTAAGCTAAAGGCAAGATACTATTCAGGTACAATGTGGAAGGGCTGGCTAAAGGTACTGGCAACTCAGGCAAGTTGTCCAGGGCGCTATCATGTCAACATGCCATGTGTTTGGGATCTTCCAAAACTAAAGCTTATAAAAATATATTTGCGGTAATCCATGACTCAAGACAGATTAAATTCTTTGATTAATTTGTCAGTAGAAAATGATCTTTTAAAAAAGATAGGTGTAGAAAGCGTCATGAAAAGATTTGCAGATCTAAAGGATACAAAAATGTTTTAAGAAGGATAATAAATGTTTTCTTTAGCTTGTATTAAGTTTTATATTGTAATAAACTCATTATTATACATTTTCATTTTTTCTCCTTGTGAAAATTTAAAAAAAATATATAATTGTAATGGCGCCGAAGTTCAGCTTTCCCGGGATGCCAGCAACCCCAGGGCCGTCCCTGTGTGGGGATTACTCCTACTTTTTGCCTGCCACGACACCCAATAGGTGTCGTTGTACCAGACAATAAAAGGAGGGGATAATAAGAGTAATTAACAAGAGAAACTGATCTACTTTAATTAATATTTCACATAATCATAAGATTATTGAGATTTCGGAAATTTTTGCGAAATAAAATGAAAGCGTTCTTTCAACGAATTAAACTTTTTACTTGGAGAAGCGGTTGGTATGGTGTGGATAGGGCCGACTCAAGGTATTGAAAACTCGGGCAGTTTCCGGTGCGCCATCAAGGCCGAGGGTGACATTATGGCACCATGTCATGTGTTTGGGATCTTCCAAAGCTAAATCTTGTCCGTGAATCAAGACAGATTAAAATCTTTGGCTATTTTGTCAGTAGAAAATGAAGATGAAGACGATAGGTGCAGAAAGCGCCATGAAAAGATATGAAGATCTAAAAGATACAAAAATGTTGGTGTTACTATAGCGTGAGGTCTATTACATGTTTCACGTTTTTAGAAAATGTGAGACAGATATAAATATCCATGTTAGACCTCACCTGACCTGATAGCCACGTGAAGGGAGGGGCACGACATATTGAAATGAGTCCCAACTGTGTTATGGTTAAAGACATGTAACCTAACCTGATCCATGTTAGACCTCACCTGACCTGATGGCCACGACATATTGAGTTAAACCTCACGCTATAGTAGCACCAAAATGTTTTAGGTAGGATAATGAATGTTTTCTTTTTTTGTATTAAGTTGTATATTGTAATAAACTCGTTAGTCTATATTTTCAGTTTTTCTCATTGTGAAAAATGTTTTAAAAATTTACTTGTATTGGCGCCGAAGTTCGGCTTGCCCCGGATGCCAGTGTGTGTGTGGTATGTTATGGTTCAGATGTGCCACTGCCACACTCTGGCTGCCCACTTTTTTTCTCGCGTTTTGAAAAATTATATCTATATTTAAATTGTACTTTACCTTAGCAAGGGAGAAGTCCGGGGCAATTCCTTAATTTGTATAAATTTAACGGAGAAACTTATTGCACTTGCATTTATTTATTTTTTACGAAAAAGATACGAAAGTGGATTAATAAGTGCGCAGTATGATATACACTACAGCTTAAAAAAAAATCCAGATACAAAAATAAATTTTTGAAGTTTTCATAAAATGAAGTTCGGGGGGTGTAACATATATAAAAAAATATATTAATACCATGACTTTCAAAAAGACAAACATTTCTAAAATAATTTCATTCATTTGTGAATAAGTTCTGAAAGTTTTATAAAAATCCAACAAGTACTTGATTTTTGCAAGATTTTCCAAATCAATGTGTATTTTCCAACTGAAAATAGTGAAAAAAAAAAACTAATGCTAATATTACCTAATTTTTGACCTAAAAAAAACGATATTCAAACTAAATTTAAAATATACTGCAAATGAAAAAAAAATTTTTTAAAATAATTAAAAAATACCTTGGTCTTCCCTCTTTAATTTTAACATAATCATTTACACGTTAAAATTTTTTTTTTATCAATTTGGGGACCTTTTTCTCCAGGGTATACCACTTTTTTAGCGTTACCTGGGACAACCCTAAGCTATTATATTTATCGGTATGTGGTGCAATGGTTAACAAATTTGACACACCAGGTCAGTTACTAGTCAGTTCGATCTTCGCTTGGTGCTCCTTACTTTCGGTCTTGTGTCGGATCTAAGCTCTGCTTAGTAAATGACTATATTTATCGAGTCTTCGTACGAGGGCAAATTTGACACAAAGTCGGTTTCATGTACGGTCTCCTATGCTGTGACGTGAAGAGGGTTAGTGTTGTTTAGTGATGCTCGGGGCCAACACCTTGAATGTATACTCCTAAAACTCGAGTAGTGGGGCATATAGAGCCTAGTAGTGAGAAATGTAAGAAAGTAAAGCATTGTAGAGAAACCGGTGTTTCAACGTGATGTGGCCGTAAGCATTGATTTATTGATGTGACTACTAAAAATTGGGCCCAGTAGTTTTTATTGATTTGACTACGAAAAATTGGGCCCAGTAGTTTTTATTGATGTGACTACGAAAAATTGGGCCCAGTAGTTTTTATTGATGTGACTACGAAAAATTGGGCCCAGTAGTTTTTATTGATTTGACTACGAAAAATTGAGTCCAGTAATTTAAAAAAATTGAATGCAATCAATTTTCGATCAGAGATGTAGATGTTTTTAGAGTTCATACGTAACAATAACAAATAAAAAATGATGACCTTCATAAAACAAAACGCAATGATTGAGTAAAACAGGAAAAAATAGGTTGATTAGAAATGAACATTCCCATAGCGCCTCTTTTGTTTGCTTAGAAAGTATTTAGCCCCCTTTTCTATAGATGACACATCCTAATATTTGGATATGGCAGCAATACACCATTTTTGGTTTGATCTGACTCTTGTAAGGATAGATCAGGGAATAAGAAGTCAGGTACTTTTTAAAGGGATACAAGCTGGAAAGTGAGGATTGGGCAGCTCCAGACCAGATATGGCAGCAATACTCCATTTTTGGTCCGATCTGACTCTTGTAAAGAAAGAACAGGGCATAAGAAGTCAGGTACTTTTTAAAGTGATACAAGCTGGAAAGTGAGGATTGGGCAGCTCCAGACCAGATATGGCAGCAATACTCCATTTTTAGTCTGATCTGACTCTTGTAAAGAAAGAACAGGGCATAAGAAGTCAGGTACTTTTTAAAGTGATACAAGCTGGAAAGTGAGGATTGGGCAGCTCCAGACCAGATATGGCAGCAATACTCCATTTTTTGTTCTGATCTGACTCTTGTAAAGAAAGAACAGGGCATAAGAAGTCAGGTACTTTTAAAAGTTATATAAGCTGGAAAGTGAGGATTGGGCAGCTGCAGACCAGATATGGCAGCAATACTCCATTTTTGGTCTGATCTGACTCTTGTAAAAAAAGAACAGGTCATAATAATTCAGGTAATTTTAAAGTGATACAAGCTGGAAAGTGAGGATTAGGCAGCTCCAGCCCAGATATGGCAGCAATACTCCATTTTTGGTCTGATCTGACTCTTGTAAAAAAAGAACAGGTCATAATAATTCAGGTAATTTTAAAGTGATACAAGCTGGAAAGTGAGGACAGGGCAGCTCCAGACCAGATATGGCAGCAATACTCCATTTTTGGTCTGATCTGACTCTTGTAAAGAAAGAACAGGGCATAAGAAGTCAGATACTTTTTAAACTGATACAAGCTGGAAAGTGAGGATTGGGCAGCTCCAGACCAGATATGGCAGCAATACTCCATTTTTGGTCTGATCTGACTCTTGTAAAGAAAGAACAGGTCATAAGAAGTCAGGTACTTTTTAAAGTGATACAAGCTGGAAAGTGAGGATTGGGCAGCTCCAGACCAGATATGGCAGCAATACTCCATTTTTGGTCTGATCTGACTCTTGTAAAGAAAGAACAGGGCATAAGAAGTCAGGTACTTTTTAAACTGATACAAGCTGGAAAGTGAGGATTGGGCAGCTCCAGACCAGATATGGCAGCAATACTCCATTTTTGGTCTGATCTGACTCTTGTAAAGAAAGAACAGATCATAAGATGTCAGGTACTTTTTAAAGTGATACAAGCTGGAAAGTGAGGACTGGGCAGCTCCAGACCAGATATGGCAGCAATACTCCATTTTTGGTCTGATCTGACTCTTGTAAAGAAAGAACAGGTCATAAGAAGTCAGGTACTTTTTAAAGTGATATAAGCTGGAAAGTGAGGATTGGGCAGCTCCAGATCAGATATGGCAGCAATACTCCATTTTTGGTCTGAACTGACTCTTGTAAAGAAAGAACAGGTCATAAGAAGTCAGGTACTTTTTAAAGTGATATAAGCTGGAAAGTGAGGATTGGGCAGCTCCAGATCAGATATGGCAGCAATACTCCATTTTTGGTCTGATCTGACACTTGTAAAGAAAAGAACAGTTCATAAGAAGTCAGGTACTTTTAAAGTGATATAAGCTGGAAAGTGAGGATTGGGCAGCTCCAGACCAGATATGGCAGCAATACTCCATTTTGGTCTGATCTGACTCTTGTAAAGAAAGAACAGGGCATAAGAAGTCAGGTACTTTTAAACTGATACAAGCTGGAAAGTGAGGGTTTGGTAGCTCCAGACCAGATATGGCAGCAATACTCCATTTTTGGTCTGATCTGACTCTTGTAAAGAAAGAACAGGTCATAAGAAGTCAGGTACTTTTTAAAGTGATATAAGCTGGAAAGTGAGGATTGGGCAGCTCCAGATCAGATATGGCAGCAATACTCCATTTTTGGTCTGATCTGTCTCTTGTAAAGAAAGAACAGGGCATAAGAAGTCAGGTACTTTTTAAACTGATACAAGCTGGAAAGTGAGGGTTTGGTAGCTCCAGACCAGTATGGCAGCAATACTCCATTTTTGGTCTGATCTGACTCTTGTAAAGAAAGAACAGGTCATAAGAAGTCAGGTACTTTTTAAAGTGATATAAGCTGGAAAGTGAGGATTGGGCAGCTCCTGATCAGATATGGCAGCAATACTCCATTTTTGGTCTGATCTGACTCTTGTAAAGAAAGAACAGGGCATAAGAAGTCAGGTACTTTTTAAACTGATACAAGCTGGAAAGTGAGGGTTTGGTAGCTCCAGACCAGATATGGCAGCAATACTCCATTTTTGGTCTGATCTGACTCTTGTAAAGAAAGAACAGGTCATAAGAAGTCAGGTACTTTTTAAAGTGATACAAGTTGGAAAGTGAGGGTTTGGTAGCTCCAGACCAGATATGGCAGCAATACTCCATTTTTGGTCTGATCTGACTCTTGTAAAGAAAGAACAGGTCATAAGGACTCAGGTACTTTTTAAAGTGATACAAGTTGGAAAGTGAGGGTTTGGTAGCTCCAGACCAGATATGGCAGCAATACTCCATTTTTGGTCTGATCTGACTCTTGTAAAGAAAGAACAGGTCATAAGAAGTCAGGTACTTTTTAAAGTGATATAAGCTGGAAAGTGAGGATTGGGCAGCTCCAGATCAGATATGGCAGCAATACTCCATTTTTGGTCTGATCTGACTCTTGTAAAGAAAGAACAGGTCATAAGAAGTCAGGTACTTTTTAAAGTGATATAAGCTGGAAAGTGAGGATTGGGCAGCTCCAGATCAGATATGGCAGCAATACTCCATTTTTGGTCTGATCTGACACTTGTAAAGAAAGAACAGGTCATAAGAAGTCAGGTACTTTTTAAAGTGATATAAGCTGGAAAGTGAGGATTGGGCTGCTCCAGATCAGATATGGCAGCAATACTCCATTTTTGGTCTGATCTGACACTTGTAAAGAAAGAACAGGTCATAAGAAGTCAGGTACTTTTTAAAGTGATACAAGTTGGAAAGTGAGGGTTTGGTAGCTCCAGACCAGATATGGCAGCAATACTCCATTTTTGGTCTGATCTGACTCTTGTAAAGAAAGAACAGGTCATAAGAAGTCAGGTACTTTTTAAAGTGATATAAGCTGGAAAGTGAGGATTGGGCAGCTCCAGATCAGATATGGCAGCAATACTCCATTTTGGTCTGATCTGACTCTTGTAAAGAAAGAACAGGTCATAAGAAATCAGGTACTTTTAAAGTGATATAAGCTGGAAAGTGAGGATTGGGCAGCTCCAGATCAGATATGGCAGCAATACTCCATTTTTGGTCTGATCTGACACTTGTAAAGAAAGAACAGGTCATAAGAAGTCAGGTACTTTTTAAAGTGATACAAGCTGGAAAGTGAGGATTGGGCAGCTCCAGATCAGATATGGCAGCAATACTCCATTTTTGGTCTGATCTGACACTTGTAAAGAAAGAACAGGTCATAAGAAGTCAGGTACTTTTTTAAAAGTGATACAAGCTGGAAAGTGAGGATTGGGCAGCTCCAGACCAGATATGGCAGCAATACTCCATTTTTGGTCTGATCTGACTCTTGTAAAGAAAGAACAGGGCATAAGAAGTCAGGTACTTTTTTAAACTGATACAAGATGGAAAGTGAGGATTAATGAGCTCCAGACCAGATATGGCAGCAATACTCCATTTTTGGTCTGATCTGACTCTTGTAAAGAAAAAGAACAGGTCATAAGAAGTCAGGTACTTTTTTAAAGTGATATAAGCTGGAAAGTGAGGATTGGGCAGCTCCAGATCAGATATGGCAGCAATACTCCATTTTGGTCTGATCTGACTCTTGTAAAGAAAGAACAGGGCATAAGAAGTCAGGTACTTTTAAACTGATACAAGCTGGAAAGTGAGGGTTTGATAGCTCCAGACCAGATATGGGAGCAATACTCCATTTTTGGTCTGATCTGACTCTTGTAAAGAAAGAACAGGTCATAAGAAGCCAGGTACTTTTTAAAGTGATATAAGCTGGAAAGTGAGGATTGGGCAGCTCCAGATCAGATATGGCTGCAATACTCCATTTTTGGTCTGATCTGACTCTTGTAAAGAAAGAACAGGGCATAAGAAGTCAGGTACTTTTTAAACTGATACAAGCTGGAAAGTGAGGGTTTGGTAGCTCCAGACCAGATATGGCAGCAATACTCCATTTTTGGTCTGATCTGACTCTTGTAAAGAAAGAACAGGGCATAAGAAGTCAGGTACTTTTTAAACTGATACAAGCTGGAAAGTGAGGGTTTGGTAGCTCCAGACCAGATATGGCAGCAATACTCCATTTTTGGTCCGATCTGACTCTTGTAAAGAAAGAACAGGTCATAAGAAGTCTGGTACTTTTTAAAGTGATATAAGCTGGAAAGTGAGGATTGGGCAGCTCCAGATCAGATATGGCAGCAATACTCCATTTTTGGTCTGATCTGACACTTGTAAAGAAAGAACAGGTCATAAGAAGTCAGGTACTTTTTAAAGTGATACAAGCTGGAAAGTGAGGATTGGGCAGCTCCATACCAGATATGGCAGCAATACTCCATTTTTGGTCTGATCTGACTCTTGTAAAGAAAGAACAGGGCATAAGAAGTCAGGTACTTTTTAAACTGATACAAGCTGGAAAATGAGGGTTTGGTAGCTCCAGACCAGATATGGCAGCAATACTCCATTTTTGGTCTGATCTGACTCTTGTAAAAAAAGAACAGGTCATAAGAAGTCCGGTACTTTTTAAAATGATATAAGCTGGAAAGTGAGGATTGGGCAGCTCCAGCCCAGATATGGCAGCAATACTCCATTTTTGGTCTGATCTGACTCTTGTAAAGAAAGAACAGGTCATAAGAAGTCAGGTACTTTTTAAACTGATACAAGCTGGAAAGTGAGGGTTTGGTAGCTCCAGACCAGATATGGCAGCAATACTCCATTTTTGGTCTGATCTGACACTTGTAAAGAAAGAACAGGGCATAAGAAGTCAGGTACTTTTTAAAGTGATACAAGCTGGAAAGTGAGGACTGGGCAGCTCCAAAGCAGATATGGCAGCAATACTCCATTTTTGGTCTGATCTGACTCTTGTAAAGAGAAAATATGAAAGAAAGAGTTACAGACTTTCTGGAAGAACATAGTGATCGACCATCTTTCCAGCATCTTTCGTAATGGATCGTGTATACAAGATGAACTTGAGATCTGCATTGAACTTGAGACCCAAATGTTCAAATCACGGAGCGTTGCAGTGGATGAAACCGTTGACTTTTTCTGCACAGTAAGAAGGCAAACCAGATGCAGTGTGGTATTATTTTGCTTGATGTTTCCATTTGTTTTCTTTTTAATCATTTCACCTTC
Source organism: Acanthosepion pharaonis (assembly GCA_903632075.3). Taxonomy (NCBI): domain Eukaryota; kingdom Metazoa; phylum Mollusca; class Cephalopoda; order Sepiida; family Sepiidae; genus Acanthosepion; species Acanthosepion pharaonis. The sequence continues at coordinate 5,155,738 of CAHIKZ030002722.1, read as the reverse complement.
ATCAATCAATTCTGCTACTAAGACACTATGGATTACTGGGAGTTAAAGGAGAATAAAAAGGGACAATAAAAGAACATGATTGTAGGTGGCGGAGAAGCAATAAATCAGAAGAGAGTACCCAGGTGAGAAGTACGAGAAAAAAACCCTATTAGAATAGAATATACAGTTAAAATAAGAGAGCGGTCAGCAAGTAAAGACCTGTACTTGCTGACCTCTCTCGTTTGTTGAAGGTGATGTCTGTAAAACTAGCAAACTGGATTGTAACGGGTAGCTAGCTCTTTGGGAATGTGTTTGTAGTTTTCTTTTGCTGTGCTCTGGCTTGTTGAATCAATAATCTTTTAACAAGGGCCCATGACTAACAGAACAACCTTAGCCGCCATTTTAAAAATTCAGCTGGAAAGAATTGTTGACGTTTCCATTCAGGTGTGAATAGGTTTGCTGTTGCTTAAGTACAAGGCTGTGCAGATAATTTCTATCCCTCAAGATTCATTGCTTACAAGATGGCATGTTTTGAGGGGCCCTAAAGCAGTCTGTTTATTACATGGGTGTGGTGATTATGAATGTGCCTGGATCTAATTTCTGTAGAAGTTCAGTTCATACCAAAATCATGGAAGACGGTTTGATTTTAGCTGGCCCGTGGTCCCGAATATATTAACAGCGGTCATAGATCAATGGTCTATTGTGCTGTTGGTTAGTCCTTCCTTTTCTGGAAAAACTAGGGAGAAGATAGTCACTTTTTACTAATAGATATCATCATCATCTCTTTCTTTGGATTCTATTTTTTTTTTATTGTCCTTTTTTACCCAGAAATGTTTTCTCATGTTCCTTCACCTTATTTTCAGCAATATTACATTGTAGTGGCTTTATCGCCTTGCTTGGGGGTGAAATGATTAAAAAAAAATAAGTTAATCAGCTTTTATTAACCTTCGCTACAAATATTCCGACCTTTCCAATATTACAGATATGAGGGAACAATTCAGCCAAACATTCTTCATTAGATGGTGGCCTTCCCCAAACTACAGCGATTTGATGGCGGTAACGACACACCTGTCTCATTAAGTGTAGATCCATTCCTCCCCTTACTGAATCTGAGTGATCAGTATTATTGCATTACACTGTTAGGTCCCGAGTTCACTCCTTGCTCGAAGTTTGCCTTCTGTTAAGTCTGTAATTCGTCAAATGTCATTTTTTTTTACCATTTCATAATTCCATATTGTTTCACAATGTCTATGGTGTCACGTGAAGGGATTACCATCTATTGAAAGCAGGGGCAAAATAAACTAAGATGAGAACCAGGTTGTTTCAGATGGACAAGCGAGGAAGATAACTTGAATTTGGTTGGGTGATGATCTCAAAGAGAAGAAAAAGCTGATTGGTGATACTGAAGAAGACTGTGATCGTGAAGGAATCATCCCTTAAAAAAAACAAAAAAAAAAAAACACACACACACACAAAAGTCGAGGTGTGAATTTGGCACATTACTCATCAACCTTAATTCATTCAAGAACCCCGAACTAGTGTAAGAAAAAAGATAATAAAAATTAGTGAGGACAGGTCAGAAATATGTTGTATTACGAGGTCTGGTATCCCCATCCTGCCGTGGATGATATCTGACAGCACCAAATTTTTGGAGAAGCAACATCAAGATAAGCTTCTCCAACCCAGAAGGTTTAACACTAAACCAGCGATGAGAAAATATGGCCCATGGGCTGCATGCAGCCCACCGAATGATTTTATGTGGCTCACAAAAGCATAATTTTTTTTTTTAAATATTCATTAAATAAAATGTGGTATTTGTTGGTTATATGTTGCCTAAAAATAGTAATCTATTAAAAGCAGGGGCAAAAAGAACAAAGATGAGAACCATATATATTTAATAGTGAATGCCAGTTTTTAGTAAGACCGTTTCATGTTAGCACAAGCACTTAGACTACTATTTTCTACACTGCACCCTTGCTAATTCACAATCATCAGTGTAAACTGATGTAGGGATCTAGGTGCCTCTGTGAACTTAATCAAGAAATAAAAATCTGACAATTTCTGCATCTCATGGGATTTATCAAGAATTACTTACTGTAAAAAGTTCAATTTAGTACCCCCTGCCCCCAAGGAATTAAAATTAAGCACCTCGAAACTGAGCAATTACGGTATTGTAAATGTTCTCTCTTGGCTGTATTAATCTTAAATGTACAAATAACAGGCGTAACCATGATTACTTTTTTTCTGTATTTTTCTCTTCATGAAAAAGATTTCCTAACATTGGAAGGCATGTATGTGAGTGAGTAAAAGAGAATATCATTTTTCTTTGAATTGCATTTTCAAATATTACATTTATTTTTGCATATGTATTTCTTTAATAATTTCTTGATCCAATATTCTTTTTTTTTTTTTTTTTAAAAAAAATATATGGAACTTTTTAAAATGAAGATAAAAGAAGGACACCATTAATATAGTTACAGATAATTTTTTTATTTCAATATGAAACAAATCCGTCAGATAAGTGTTATACACCACATTTACAATGACAGTAATCGTGACATTGTCATAGCAACAGTGGATTCCTGGCAAACAATCAACGGAACACGCACACACACGCACGCTAAATATATACATATATATACACACACACATGTACATATATACACATAAATATAAATATATATACACATATGTATATATATATATTTGTTTTATTATATTTTTTTAAAAAATTTACACCAATTTATAACTGTTTGTCCACAAGGTAGCAGTGAAGATGGAAATTGTTTACAACAATACAGTAAAAAAAAGAAAAAAAAAAAAAGGATGAAGTGGAAGAAAAAATAAATTAAAAAAAAAAAAAAACAAAAAAAAAAAATTCGAGAATGTTCTTGGCTATAGTTTACTGAGGCCCATAGTCCTGGGAGAAGACAACAATTTTAATAAAACAGTTAACTAAACAGAATTGATAAACACATGTACTGATAGTTATAGTGGTGAAAAATGAATTCAAAGAAAATCTAAGAATAACAAGGAATAATTTAAATAATTACTTTGCCTATTATTGTGTTAGATGTGCCTTCAATAAGTAATTATATCCAACCTAATTAACAGTAGATAAACTAGCAAGAATAGTTCAATTAGGGTGATATGATTGTTCAATGAAATATGAGGTGTATTTATCAAATTATTGTGATGAGATTATATCACTATTTTAAGTCAACGGGACTTATTTCATTTAGTCAACTTTTTCATCCAAGTTGTTATCTTTCATCAAGATCGTATGCCCAGTAAACCAAGCAAAAAAAAAAAGAAAAAAAAAAGAAAAAAGAAAAAAGAAATAATGAGACTCTGGCAAGCATTTTTGTTTTCAAATTAACAAAACATGATTAAATGATAATAATGGGCGGTAAAAGTTTTAATAAAAATCATTTTTTTCAATAGTTCCATAATCAAAGGCTCTTGCTAAAGACTAACAAAATTTTCACTCCGGTATGAACAAAGGTAAAAAAAAAAAAAAAAAAATCCGAGTTCAATTTATTAAATAGGTTTTGTTTTTTTAATAGATTTTTTATATAATTTTCATTTATTTTTTTATATAACAATTTTTAGGTTGAATGACTTCAAATCAACAACTGATACAGTTAACAAATCCACAACAATAGAAAAAAAACTTCCTTCTTATTTTTATATATATATATATATATATATATATATATATATATATATATATATATATATATTTATTTTTAAGCCTCTGCATTTTTGGCAATTACTTTCAGTGGGTTAATAGAAATGAACATTTTTTTTTTTTTTTTAAGATTATAAATAAGTGTCAAAAAGAGTTACTTGATTTAATTTTTGAATAACAGGAAAGAAATTGTGCATGAGTGTTTTGTTAACCTCATATATCCAACATCGCTTTTGAGAATAAGAGGAATTTTGAAATTTAATGTATAGCTGTGGAAATGATCCAAAAGCAGTAGACAATAATACAGCCAAATATTTACTCCCTCTTGTAAGATGTTGGACGGCAGTCAAAAAAGTGATTGAAAAATAAGTTATAGAAAAAGAGTGGGGAAGAAACAACCTAGGAACACATTAACTAATACAATCATACAAGATTAGTCTTTGCCCTATCTGTGGTCCTTTTGAAAAACCAAAGAGAGAAAAACAAAAAAAATTAAGGAGATGCATGCTTGAATATTTCAGTTCAAAGCAATCTTTAAAAAAAAAAAAAAAAAAGGGAAGAGAGAGATAGATTTTTACATTTGTTATTATTAACCACAATTGTTCACTAATTAAAACTAACTCAGTAGTTGTTAGGAAAATTGCCTTAAACAGATTTCATATGAAAATGACTGGTTAAAAAAAAAAAATTATATAACTTATATATTTACTACTGGATTTAGAGATAGAGATAGAGATAGAGAGAGAGAGAGAGAGAGAGAGAGAGAGAGAGAGAGAGAGAGGTGCAAAATAAGATGGCACATGGTTTCCCAGAAAACAGACAGATAAGCAGAGAAAGGAGGGTAAAACCCATATTAACAAAATCTGCCAGTTCATGAATTTGGAGGGGGCACCTCAACAGGGTGTAATGGTTAGCAAGCTTGTCTCGCTAGAACAATTACGACGGAGTAGTGAGTTTGATCCTCATTGGATGCCTCATGCTTTCGGCCTTGTGCCACATCTAAGCTATGCTTAGAAAAATCACCATAACTTTGTGGGGTGGTTTTCTCCTGTCCCATCACTATTACATATATCTATTGTAGATATATCAGTTTGGAAAGATTACAGTGGTTACACAGAAAGTGTGGCATTTTGGTGAAGGGGGGGGGGAAATGCAAGTGAAGATTGATTTTTTTATTTTTTAAATTGAGTATTAGGAAATTGTGGGGTTTATAAAAGATTGGTTTCGAGTAGCCTTATCCCCAAATCCCTCAGCAGCCCAATTACTAAGTTCACATCATCTAGTTATTATTATTTTCATGTGAATAAATATCCAATTTTGTTTTCAATCAACTCCTTAAAATTCAGGCTCAAGTGAACATCTGTGATGTCAATAAAAACTAGTGACAAACCTGACTGGTAAAATAGCATTAATTTCTGTCTGAATTTCTGGGATGATGAGTTATTTACATCCAGACTAATATCTTCCTTATTATTATTATCATCAGTGTTTTGAGTGTTGTGTCCCCACCAATTTTCTTCTGAAGGTTACTTCGATTGATAGACACCTGAATAAGGCCAGAGAGCACAATAGCTGAAACACTAAGATAATAACAACAAAGATGAAGACATTAGTCTGAATGTAAATAACATTGGTAGTTGGGAGAGGTCTTTGATGAAATTGAGTGTTTCTTTTAATGAAGTCACTGATGGGGAACAATTGAATATAACCGAAATGTTCATTGTCAGGCCATTTATTTGTAGATCAGAAAATGTACCAGTTTTATTAATGCCAGAAGCAGTGTCTTGCTTTTCGTGTTGGTCCTTGTGCGAAGAGATGGTGGCACTGATTTGGTTGAGATCCTTTATATAAACACTGACACATGATCTGGCAAGCAATTCAAAAGAGAAATACTATGTGAAAGAGAGGATTGTCTGAGAATACACTTACCCAACTGATGAAATTTTGTCTCGCCAAGAGAATCCTTAAACAGAGATCTTTTTTGGTCCACCCCCTACCAACCCTATATAAACTTGCCTTGCTGGGTAAAGTTTAAGAATGATCTCTTCCTCTATAATTATTTTAACACACGGGAAGGCTAAATGAAATCACTACTGAATACCTGCAATCTTTGTATAGTTTTATAATAAGAATAAAGAGAATTCAAAGAAAAGCTAAGGACAATCAGTGTTGGCCAAATTGCTGAGAAAAGCTTCTTTTATCTGGTGCAAAACAGCCATATTGATCACTTCATTTATCACTTTATAGTGTTAAACTGCCAGTGATGTAAATTGTAGTGTTTACTTTCCAAAGTCACTTTGCTGAGGAGGAGGAGGAATGTTTAGTTTGCATTAAATGAACATTGTGTTCTTGAAGTCTGAGAAGTATTACCAGTCAACATAATGAAACACACCTACCCAGTATAATAATAAAAAGAAAATGGATGATAGGCTAGATTGATGCATCTCTTGGCAAACAGTCAACAGACACTGGATTTATTTTTCCATCAGATCTTTCTTTTGTGAAGAGTTTGGATAACACATATTTTCTTAGAATAAAATTGATTCAACTTTCTGGAATTTGTGCATAGAACTCCCCACCCCACTTTATAGGATTTCTATATTTTCTAAATTAGAAGCTAACATTTGATTGATTTTCAATGCTGGGTGTTTGTTCTTTATGAACAATCAGTTTGAAGTATGGACCTTTGGAAGTTTGACTGGAGACATATATTCCAATGTAACTGTTAGTTTTCTTTGCAACAGCTTCACATTAGAGAAAACTGAAGGAAATGAGTTATGAAATGTTTTATGTCATTTTAATCAAAAGATAGAAAAAGAGATCCATGTAGATAAAATATAATGGAATAGTTGTCTCCTCTGATTATCAATATTTTCCCATCACTTTTCCAATAGACTGCTTTTGCTGCCTGAATGCGCTTACTTTTCACTTGTGGCATATTCCCCATTTAGATTATGACTTTGTTACATCTGTGATGAAAGCATTCATTTTTCTGTGACATTTGTTAAAATAATTAAAGACATCATCAAGTAAATGCTGAACCAAAGGATAGTATTTGAAGAGGCCACAAAGCTCCCTTCCTCATAGCTGCTTGGAAGTATTTGTTTATATAAACACTACCTGAAGTGGGGAGGGGTAGTGTAAATGAGAGGAGGCAGTGGTCAGGAACACTGGCAAGAAGGAGGAGCTGTAACTAGGCAAGCTCTAAAGAAGCAGGGTGGACTTTTTGGAGGTAGATGGGTGGATAGGGGAAAGAATTTAAATGAAACAAACAAAGAGAGAAACTTGGAGGAAAAAAACCAAAAAAAAAACCAAAAAAAAAAAAACCCTACAATTAGGCTTTTCAGATCATTATTTTTGTCAGGAATTTAAACAACTTTGGAAATGATGCCAAACATTTCTGGATTTAGGACCAAATGTTTTTGGGCCATAATATTCATTGATGAAAAAAAACAAAAACAAAAAAAAACAATGAGGTCAACAAAAAAGAATTGTCGGATGAAAAGTTCAAATATTTTTGGTTAATGAGTTTAGTAAAAATGGTCTATAGTTACAACAGTTTAAACAAGCAGTTTTTTTTTTGTTGTGGCAGTAGTAATGCATGTTGAGAAAATATTAACTTAAAAATCTATTGTATGACAAATCAAATTACAGGTGAATTGTTCTTAGTTGTAAAAAAAAAAAAAAAAAAACTGAAGTTTATGCAAACATTTAAGAATACACAAAAATACAACACTATCTGTGTTGGTGTTTCTAAAAATATAAAACGAGTTTTAATATACTTAAAAATTGGTAATAAATATCTGACGATCTATGCAAACTTTAATCATGCTTTTTAGATTAAAAATATATAAAAACAGACACAAAGAAACATTTGCACTAACTGTTGCGTCATTAAATGTATCCGAATCTCACCATTACAAATATGGCAGTGAAGTATTAAGAATATTTTAAATTTGTATAAGTACAAGGGTAAGATATTAAACCCAACTAAAGAGATTTTAGATCAAAAAGCTGGTTAACTAAATTTAAAAATAGCATGAGACCACATAATTATTAAATTATAAACCATTTGAGACATGAGGAATCTAACACAAAATGCGTAAAAGCAATTATCATACACACTCGCTCATTAAACATTTTAAGATAAAGTAAATTAGAGAAACAGTACTGTAGCATCTCACAAGTGTTTAAGGTTAAAAACCGCATTTCATTATTTTTCATCAAGTGAAAAACTACTTGAATACGGCTGTTTATAAGTGATTATCTGTCAATCAATCCAATTTAGGACACTTCAATTCTAGATACAAAGGGATTAATCAGTGATTGGCTGAAATACATCAGGCTTTAAAGCCTTCTGTAGAACACACCCACACATACACAGGAGACTGTATTAAGCAATATCTTGTACCGATACACAAAAGACTAACTGTGAATAAGCACAAAAAAAAAAAAAAAAAACACAACAAAACAAAAGGACATTTAAAGAAAAGAAAAAAAAAATCTGTTTGCTATGAATATTTAGAATTTAAATAAGTAATTTATAAAGATTTCCTAAGATAATATTTATACTGGAGGAAAAAGTTTCACATTTAATATAGTTAAAAGTTGGTCATTAAATAAATAGCAAGAGAGAAAAAGGACATTTTTTTTTAATTTATCAATTTTATTAGAAAAAATAAACTAAACTTTATCTTCATTAAATAATTTTTCTATTTTATAAGCTGTAGTGTTGCTTTTGAGTGTAACAAACTCCTTGTTAGAAATATAACAAGGCGTATTGGTTAAATATAGACGTCACTTGGCTGTTTCTTCGGATTCTATTCCAATTGCGAGCAGGTATAATACTGCTGTCATCAATAGACCATTAGCACAGGACTTGGGCAGAGGAAAAGAAACTGGTTTTAGTGAATTGAGAAAGATGTAAGTGGGGATGGGGGAAGGGGGGGTCAAATTGCCTACTCTCGAGGAATAGTTTCTTGCTTAAGCTGTTCGTTTCCATTTCAGACTGATGACTCTCAGTCAAAAATGTCATCATCTAACTCTGTTAATTTTATATCTGGGACGGTCTGGTCTGTTGTTTGCCTTCGATCAACACAAGCTGGAGTAAACATCACATCTGGCCAATGACCAGTTAACCAAGGATGCAAAAGACAGTCTTCGGCACTGAGCCTGTGTGCAGGATCACGCCGTAACATGTTACGTATAAGACATTTGGCACCTGAAGATAAAATGTCTGGCAAGGAGTACTGGCCACGGCGTATTTTTCCAAACAAAGCACTGGGCTCTGTGTCATGAAAGGGGTAACGGCCAATTATCATTGTATACAGCATGACACCAAGACTCCAGACATCAGCAGCTTTGCCTGAATAGCTTTCAATGACAGTGGTCAGAATCTCTGGGCTCACGTAAGCAGGACAACCATGTTTATCAGTGAGTTTATCATTGGATTCATCTTCCAATAAACAAGCATCCTCTAATCCTTCCAACTGCAGATGAGTTCTGAAATAAACAACAAATATATACTGTTAACTTTTAATAGGAATAAGTGAAATATTGGTACAGTAAGAATATTTTTCAGCATAATTTAATTATTTACAAAAAAAAAAAAAAAAAAAAAAAAAGGTTGTAATGTTTAAATTTTATACTTCAAAAATTCATCTTAAAAAAATATTTTTCTTTAGAAGTGGTAAGAAATGGTTGATAAAAGATTTCAGGTGAGAAAATAGCTTTCAGCATAAAACGAACTTAAAAACAAGTTCAGATTAAAACTACAAATAAAGCCAGCCAACATTGATTTTCAAAAATTTAAATGCAATATCAATTCATATCTATTGTCTTCTTGATCACTATTTTATTGTTTTTGCATCTTAATGTTTCTTTTGTTTATTCTTTTATACGTGGTAACCTCTTGTGTCTTAGTATCTTTATTGCCTTGCTCGGAGTGAAATGATTAAAAAAAAAAAAAAAAAAATGTTTCCTATCAAATTTAAATTATTAGTTTTTCAAGAAACTAAATTAAAATGAGCAAATACAATAAAATTTACTTGCAAATTTTCACTTTTAGCATAATTCTCAAATGTTCTATTCATAGTATATGTAGTGTAATAAATACAGTCAGGGAAAGTTGAATTGATGAATTCAAATTCCAGGCTAATCTGTTGCCTTCATGTTGACCTAAAGGTCTTTGAGGAAGGCATGAATCCATCTCTTTTTCTCTGCTCCCAGCTATGGGTTAAATAGAAGAGTAGACTGAGCTCTCTAATCTTAGGTGGCAACCAGTCTAAGAGAAGGAAATCTGATTTTCAAAATATGGGGGAAAACAATGGGGGAAAAACCATCCTAACTATCCTTTACAAGAATGCATAGCAATTCACAGATAAAGAAAAATCTGTGCAGAGCCATGATTACTTACACCTGAAAGGGGACATGGCATTAAAAAATGCATACATTAATTTCTATTTCAAGTGTGTAGAGCTTACAAGTAGAAAGTAATGTATTCAATTTCAAACTAATGATATTTATACTTAAACATATTCCATATATTTACAGAGGCATTAGCTGCTGAGACACGAGTATTCAAGATTTTTAGGGTAGGTGAAAAGCTTGTTTGGGTTAATATTCAGACTTTTTTTTTTTTTTTTAAATGGAAATAGAAGCAATGCATCAGCCATTTTAGAATATTGAATTTGCTCTATATCAGGAATCAGAATTAGATGTAGAGTCTTGTATGGTTTTAGCAGTGGGACCAGACCAATAGTACAATAAAACCATTGCATGCTAGTAGTTATTTAATAATAAAAAATGTTTTGAGAGGGTAATACCAGGCCTTCGAAATCTAAGACTAAAAACAAACAAAAAAAAGGAATAGAACAGAATGGTTGACTGATGTCTAATGAAAAATCACTACAGTGATTTTCAACATTTGATAGAGTTAAAATTCTAAATTTACAATTAAAAGAAAAAACAAAACAAAAAACAAATCAAATTTTTAATGAGCCAACATGAAAAGAGAGGAAATTAAGTGCTGTTTTAAGAATGCCACTATCTATAATGTCAATGCAATACTATGTTGTCTTAATGAACAGCAGAACAGAGGAAGAGTAGTGGATAGGATGGTACCTTGTTTTAACTGTCCACCCACAGAACAACCACACCCTGCTCTTGCCATAGTGGCTGAGGGTTGAGAGAATCTTGTTTTATCAAGTAATCGTAATAGTTGCTAGAGACTTGGGTCATTGGATGCTGCTTAAGGAGAGTAAATAATCTGGATGGTGGGACCAATAATGGCTACTGCTGCTTACAATCATAGCCAAGTTTTATATGAGGTTAACATAACTTGGCCATCTGTTTTTTTTTTTTTAAAAAAAACCCCAAAAAGTCCTTTCCTTTCTTCAATGCTTGGAATAAAGAAATTCAGACAGAATGGTATATTTATCCATACCAGTTAGGCGGTGACATACTGTATTCACTTATGAGTGATTTCTAGCAGTCAGCTTCTACCTGCTGTTGTTAGAGGGAGGAAAACAAGGTTATATTTTGAGTGACACTCTCAGCTCCTTTACTTTAAGGAGTCTGTTCTGCAATGGAAAGGTAAGGCATGAGATGGAGCAGCATATTGTGAAAGGTTGGAGAAATGGACTGATTGTGATATATACAAATGAGCTAGTAGTATAGATATGAGGCCCATGACTGTCTCCTAAAAAAAAGAAAAAAAAAAAAGAAGAGAAGCCAGCCAGCTTTATCTTGTAATTTCTAATTCAGTAACATACTGATATAAGCATGTGAGTAAGAGATCCTTTTTGATTGGTTTCTAGAACTGTTATTCAGTATAAGAATTACTTTGGTTAGTTTTTATTTATTTTGGAGGAGGACACAGCTTGTAATAAGTTATGTCTTTATTGTTTTATTAATACTATTTTGTTTATATTTTTATACTAATTTTTGTTAAAATGCAATAGTAAAGTTTTTTTGTTTTTTTTATTCTTTTTGGAAATCATTATTTTTAATTATTTGTAATTTTTAGTAGATATATAATTTGGAGGTGGCAGGGATATAGTTTTAAAATTCCTGTCTTTTAAAGTACATTGTGTTTTTATTTGGTACAAGGAAATAAATTATAAGGAAATAAATTATAAGGAAATAAATTATAAAAAAAAAAAAAAATTCCCAGAAAATGTCATTTACATATCTTCAGATTTGCTTTAGTTAAACCAGATTGGAATGTTGGCAATTTGATTATATAACTAATGCAGAAAAAACAAATAATGGCTTTATTCTGTCCACTTTTTTTTTATATATAAAAGCAATTATTTAAAGTTTACTAATATTTTAGCAGAGAGCAATTTTATCTTATTTATGCGTGTTGTCCTGTTTACTCAGGACAAAAACTAAACCTACTCAATATTAATATTTACATACACTTATCAAGACTAATAAGAATACAAGACTAAATCTTTCAGGCATAAAATTATTGTTTATTCATTTCTGGAGTTTGTCAATTAATGTTGTCACTAGGGTGTGTGCCTTTAGAGACTTTCTTCAAACATGGATTTTCCTATTGTGAGGATGTGAAGGAGTGTCTTATTGAGTGTTTATATATCTTCCTGTCATCTGGTTGTCTCACATGTGCACACTCTCAGCTGGGCTGACCCCCTGTTTACATGTCAGGAGCAGCTACTGACATCCTGTGAGGAACAAAGGTGCATTTAGTAGCTATAAGGTTACTTTCCAGGTCAACCCACTAATGCACCTGGCTTCTGAGTCTCTGGTGTGATACTGAGTGCAAAATCTATTCTGGAGTCTCTTAAGGTGAGCCAGTATATATTGGGGTCACCACATATCAACTCCTCCTAGATTCAAATTTCTTTATTGTTATTAAATATGGTTCAGGCCATCTGGTATTTCCTGGCATAATCACATATTAAAGAGTCTACCAAATAAATTATATAATCATAGATATTCATATATTAGAAATGTAGAATAGCTCACAAAAATGTCTATCAAAAAATGGGGCTGATGAGAGATTCTCAAAATGAAGAGTGAAACATTAACACTAAACCAGGACACTTCAGCAGTATGTGGAACCATGCACACAGACATACATAGCCATGTTTTGTTTTTGTCATCAAGGCATAGGATTAATCATGCACAAAACATGGTGGGTTATGTCTGACAAAGAATTTGTCAATTATTTGAGACCAAATTTTACTAGGTCAAATTATCTTCCTAACATCCAACTCTGACACTTGTGGCAGCCCCCAAGTACAGTGTTTTTATTGAGATCCCATCTCTATGAAGGCCACCATTCATGGCTTGAGATCCCATCCTTTATATATATATATATATATATATATATAAAAAAAGATAGGTGTTGGGTCTTATAAGACCACCATCTGCCCTTTGGCAGGTCTTGTTTTTCATCTTGCGGAAAAGTTTGTGTGGGGGGGGGGAGTTGGCTTACTTGCCAACCACCCATCCATGTGGCAGGTTGTACTGGGTTACATGTTACCAGTAGCATACCTAAGCCTGACCTGACTAATCTTAGCCTAATTTGTGCAGATGTAAAATATATACATTCTTCTTTATAAAATCAGTGAAGTGAATGTAAAAATACAATTCTGAAAGCAGAAGATGAGATATATGTACTTACTTTTCTGGATCGATAAAGACAAACTTCCTGAGTTTGAGATCACGCAGAACGACACCATTGCAATGGCAATGGGACACTGCTTCCACAACCTGTTTGAATAAGTGGCAAGCTTCAGCTTCTTTCAACCTTTTTTTCTGACGCACATAGGAATGCAAATCTCCATAGTTACACTTGAAGAATAGGTAAACTTGTTGTGATTTAATAATTACTTCTTCAACCCTCGAAATATTCGGATGAGAGTCTACCTGCCAATAAGTACAGATCACCTCACGATATCGGTCAGCAGGAAAAACCTACATTAAAAAAAGAAAAAGATAAATTGAAACATGAGCCAAGACAAGAATAAAAATTCACAAAAAAATAAGGTAGATGGAGTTATCTATTCATATAACAGCATTAGATTCTTTTCTCCTTTCGATAAGTCTCTGGTTTGTAATTAAAAAAATATGAGGCTAATAGCAATATTAGAGTATATATATATATATATATATATATATATATATATATATATATATATACACCCCCTTCACAAATTCTAATATTTGACCAAATTATGGGAAAGGAGGTCAAACCAAGAACTTTTCTCTCTCTCTCTCTCTATATATATATATATATATATATATATATATATATATATATAGATAGATAGATAGATAGAGAGAGGTGTGCATATTATCTTCGGATAGAGTATTTGTGAAAGAACAAAATGAATAAAAAGACAAGATCAGCTAAGAATAGTTTTATTGTGTATGTGTGTGTGTGTGTGTGTGTATATGTATATATATATATATATATATATATATATATATATATATATATATATATATATATATATAAAAAATGCATGGTGGGGGGTATATGCATGCTAAGGGTTGATGAAAAGATACTCAAGCCAAAAATCTGTACAAATGAATGATTATATTTTTTGGGGGAGGAAGCCCTTCCAAAAAAAGAACCTGATGTTGGATCAAACCAAGAACTTTTCAGCACCTCTCATATATATATATATATATATATATATATATATATATATATATATGTGCATGTGTGCATGTGTGTATATACACCCCTTTCTTTATAGAGTCAGTTAAACTTCTTTTAAAATCATTTGTTTTACTAATTGAATGAGTGGAATGTCAAGATAAAACTATGTGAAAAACAAAAAACACTACCTACAGCTGCAGTATGTAAAGAAGAGGAGCATCCAACATTTATTCTGGATGATGAGTCAACCCTAGAATGGTCAGGCGAGCAGAACTGAGGAGGAGGAAGACATCTAAAAGGTCAATACTTTCAATCATGTCAAAGCATTTTAAATGCTAACAGAACTGGAAGTAATTAGATAGAGAAAAATTCCAATACACATGTATGAAAGTTATTTGAGTAGAAATAAGTCTTTCATTTATGAATTGTAAAGAGATTTCAGAAATGGGATTGCTTTGATCTTCCCATAAAATATCTACACTGGAATGTTTTGCGTAGTAGCTGGAGTTAATAAAAACTGGAGAGAAATTAAAAATGATAATTGCCCTAGTATTCAATTATATATATTCTAGCAGTACCAAAAACAAATTTAATTGTTATTCTCAAAGACAGAAAAAATTTCAGACCCAAAAGTGATAACAGCAAAGAAATTGATGCAACTTCATAGTTTTAAAATTTTTTTTAACAAATAGCTGTGCAAGAAATTTGAGAGTAAAAGAAATCTATCAATTACCATAGATTCCATCTTTATTGGTATGAAATTCAAGAATGAAATACAAGTTAATATTCTTTTAAATTTAATACAATAACTATAGGTAGATCAAAAGATGCCAGTCTATATTAGGATTAGGCTCATGCAAGATTAGATAGATAAATGAAAATCACAAGGAATGTTTTAAGAATAAGAATGATCCAAGAATTTACTAGAAAAGTCATCTTGCAGATTTGATTGTAAAAGTAGTAGGCACCTGTTTAATTTTCACTAGAAAGTACAGTTTATTATTTTCCATAAGACTGCTACTACTAATTTTTTTAAAGCTTTTACTATATTTAATAAAGAACACTGTTGTAAAAAGAAAATAGTTAATTCTTGAAAATTTTAATATAAATAAAAATATCCATTTAATTATGGAGTCTATTAGCCACTTAAAGATCAACTCATAATTTATGACTTAAGGCTTAAAAAAAAAAAATAATAAAAAATAAAAATAAATAAAGAAAAAAGTAAGGTTCTTATAGAAAGCAGATGTGAAATAAAAAAACAAAACAAAAACAATCTGCCACAATTGATTTCACTCCAATCTTGTTCATTGCAGAATAAATTACCATAAACACCTTAAAATTACACCTGCTGGGCAACACACATACAGGTGTGTGTGTGTGTGTGTGTGTGTGTGTATATATATATATATATATATATATATATATATATATATAAAACTCAAAATCACATTTTGATCTATTAGTTCCTAGCTGTTACTTTCATTTCCATCACTATGTTGTGAGTCACTGAAGCGAATGTAACCATTAGTCATTATAGGTGCCTGTGGCAGTGGAACAGGCAGCCATAATGCAGCTGCATGGGAAAAGGGCCAAGCGAGATTATTTTCTTGGTAGCCCTGCAAGAGCAGCAGTGGCAGCATCTGCTTTTGCTGTTTCCTCAGTTACCATGATGCTGAGAATATGACTAATCACCTTAGCAACCACCATCACTGGCAACCCCTCCACTCCACTCCACCTGATGCCAGTACAACAGTTGGTGAGGATGCACAAAAACTGTTAGTAGTGCACGTGTGTGTGTGTGTGGGGGGGGGGCACACAAAAATAAAGTTCCATTTTTGATAAGGAAATAATAGTATAAATGTGAAGAGGGAAAAAAAGAAAAAGAAAAAAAAAGACAAGAAATCAATTTCAAAGACCACCTCTTTTCTAGTGTCATAACAAAGTTTTTCAGGTTTTATTTATTTTATTTTTTCCTTGCATCTGTTGAGTCATTAGTGTTTCATCTAAGAGATTTTCCCAAGAGGAACCAATTTTAAACAGGAGAGATAATAGGGATAACTAAATAGATCAAGTCATGCAACACAAACCCCCTTCCCACCCGGCACACCTGAGTGGGTGAGCTGAAGGGATTTTTTTTATGTGCAACTCATTTTACCACTTAAGTATAAGAAATTGAAAATAAGAAACTTTCAAAAGATCTAAATAATTATTTAAAAAAATTAATTTTTCTTTGCTATTAAAAAAAAAAAAAAAAATTGAATATAGATTTATTTCTAGAGCACTTCAAAAAGATTGTTTTTAATTAAGATCTTTTTATAAGCTAACTCATTTATTATCAATCTTAAACTCAGCATTAAATGGAAAGAGACAAGAATAAAAAATCAAGAATGAGTAAGTTAGTCTAGAGTCTTTTAGCAACTTTGATCTTCCACGGATGCCTCACTACTGTAGCTTTGTACCAGATAAAGCTAAGTTTAGCAAATGACAGAAATGAAAATATTTT
The DNA here is from genome assembly GCA_903632075.3 of Acanthosepion pharaonis. NCBI lineage: Eukaryota > Metazoa > Mollusca > Cephalopoda > Sepiida > Sepiidae > Acanthosepion > Acanthosepion pharaonis. The sequence goes on along the minus strand of CAHIKZ030002722.1, from coordinate 5,138,926 downwards.
AATTCTGAACATGGATGCTGATTACAAATATTTTAAAAATATAAAATACTCAGAAATGATTGCTGAATAGAATTTTTAATTTTTCAGTCAGTAATAAGCTAACATGGTTAAAAAGGTTAAATAAATGGAAACCACCTCAATTGATAGAAGTAATGTGTATAAAAATATTAACCTCAAAATGTTTAATTATAAATATTATTGTTATATAATCAGGTCAAATAATTTATAAGCTGAATTTTAAATTTAAAAAAAAAAAAAAAATTTCATGAAAGGTAGTAGTAGGCTAACTGTATCTTTTAGCATACCTAATTAAAATAATGAAAATCTATATCTCCCAAAAACAGTAAAAACAAAATAAATGGTGAGAGAGAGACTTAAAATTTCATAGGGAAAAAAAGTAAATTAAGATTTCACTAGTGTTAACATCAGGTAATAAAATTATAATCATTAAAAAAAAAATTAAAAAAAATAACTAAAAAAAAACCAACAAACAAACCAAAAAGGGGAAAAAAAAATCAGTAATAGCAACAGCTGTCAAAAAAGAAGCAAAACAGAAAAACTAACATGACAAGTAGGCTTCAAGAGTAGTCAGTCAGCTTGAGGAAACATACAACTAGAAGAACAAGCTAACAACAAGTGATGGTGAGTCATCAAACATGGCTCTCATTCAACTGTTCTGCTACAAGAGGACTGCCTAGAAAGAATGGAGAGGGCCGGATAAGAAAGGAAAGGGGGAGTTGATTGTAATTTTACCTGTTAATGTTATTCATCCGTACAATTATTTATTAGTCAACTTAGCTGTATGAAAACTAGGGATTATCATAGTGAGTAGAAAATGGCCTAGTATTACTCTAAAAAGTCCACAGATGATACTTGCTTTCATAGAAGTGGGAATGTTAGAAATATCTATTTTTATTGCATAAATCATGGATTAAATTAGAAATTTGATTAAGGCCAATAAAAAGAACATTTGGAAGAGGAAAAAAAAAAGTGTAAGCTTTTTATATTTTTGTTAAAATAATTAATGCACCTTTGGTGAATTAAGAATTTAGAGTAGACTAACCTGATTTATTGAAAGAGGAAAAGGTAAATGAAATGGAGAGTAGCATTAGATTCAGGTAAGCAAGACATTCATTTTTATAAATAGGTAAGTAAATGTCTAATGATTAACAGCAGCATTTCTTTGCAGATAAGATTATAATAAAAAAATGTTTAAAGAAGAAATAATTGGTATTTCATTAAAAGATAAAGGCAATCCAAGAAAAGAAGAAAAAAAAAAAAAAAAAAAAAGAAGAAAAAAAAAAGAAGGCCTTTTCCTGGCTAAGCCCTAAAGCTAAGGTTTTTTTTTTTTTTTTTTTTAGTTCTAGTGTCCCTCAACTAGATAAATCTTTATATTTCAAGCTAAAAAACAAATGAAAGAATTTAGGATGTGATTTAAGGCATCAGAATGGAAAATTCTTATGGATTTATTAATTATTTTGAAGTAGAAGAGTTGTTGCTGTTGAGTCGATCAGGTAGACATTGACCCAAATAAACCACTAATATGAAAAAAGGATTTTTTTAATGCATATTTGCTTAAGAAGTGCCTCTAATTTGCTCAGTATTTAGCACATTTAAAAGTGATTAAAATATTTCCTGATTAGCTGAATCTAAATAAAATACAGTAAAGGACTAAATGATTTTCTGGTATCTTAATTTGATTATAATGATTGGCTTTGGTTGATGTGTATATATATATATATATATATATATATATATATATACACACACACACAAAGATCAACTTTGGAGTCATACCCTATTTGTTGACCTTATTAAAAAAAAGAAAAAAAAAAGAAAAGAAAAAGTGGACTCAAAGTACTGCTGTTAATATGCATGCAAGCTGCAGATGTACTGAGGGAGTTAGGAGGAACTGTGATAAACACTAGTGCTATCTCCCCCAAAACGGTGGCCCTGGTTTTTTTTTTATTTTTTCTTTAGATCTTACAGGTTAGCAAATAAAACATTAAATTCCTAAGATTTGATAGTACCATCTCTGTTTGAAAAGTTGTAACTTGTAGAGATGCGGAATTTCCCCTCAGCAGAAATAAAAGCAGTTGGTTGCTACAATTTCTGGGTAGTAATTATGGAGAAAGCAGGCTTAGCTAATATTTCCCAATTTTCAATTATTAAACAGTTTTTTTAATTTTATTTTTTATTTGTTTTCATGTGATACAGTAAATTATTTTCAAGTCTTTTTATAATAGCATCCTGTCGGTCACATTTTCAATGTAATCATTTAGAAGAAAACGCTGCTTTCCTTTACTTATCTTTTGACTAAAGAGCAAGACGTTACTTAATAAATGTTGAATGTTAAGTACTAAAAAGATAATGAGAAAATGATTTTCAGAGACAGTGTTCAGTTGGTACCAAAGCTTATGAAGTAAAATATAAACTTCTAAGGTCTTCATGGCCAATTAGGCTAGAGAATCAGCAAGCTTCTTTATTGCAAGAATTAGGTTACATGTGCTTTAAAAAGGTGACTTTCCCTCTGCTTATCCAAAAATAGGTTGAAAAACAAAGATAAAATAGGTAATTAACAAAGATTAAAGAAAAAGATAATGACCATAATATGAAGTGTTGTTGACTTAATCTTGATCAGAGGGAATGTAATAACAGACAAAGAATAGACTAACATTTATAACTATAAAGTTTTAATACTTGGGGGAAGGAGCAGGGGTAATGAATTAAAAAAAGGAAAGAAAAAAAAAAAAAAATTTTTTTTAAAAAGTAACCTAATCTGAAAGTAATTCCTTTTGTCTTATTGAGTAGTAGCAAGTGCATTGTGATATGATGACTGTCATTGTCCCATGTCAGCCTTTGCTGTTTTTTTTGTTGCAAAGGGTTTGGGGAGGGGGAGCTGTTAGGTGTCCATAAATGCAACTGCAGGGGGATAATGAACAGCAGCAGGCAGAGGCACGTGGTGGTTGCTGCATGGCCTGATGGAGATGTTACAACAATGGTCTTTGTCCTGGCCTACATCCACACAACAACAACAATTAACAATGAGGTCATAATGTAGTCATCACCATAATTCAGATCATCACTAGCATTTGCAGTCTCATTTCATTTCAACTTTAGCTTCATCATGCCTTATTGCTCATTCACAAGACAACAATTCATAGTTACAAAAATACATCATCCAACTTGACACTAGTCTGGATGCATCTTAGTTAATAAATAAATACACAAGACTGGTTGCAAATTAATGAAAACTTCAGGGCGGATGAAGAGAAACCATTATTTACATATTGCTTTATTGTGAAGGGTGAGCAATTGGTTGACTTTAGAAAGCCGGAACATTTCTACAGGAAAGCTGGAAACAAAAATTGATCCTGAAATCTCCACTGGATTGTTATTCAGTTGGTTGCAACAAAAATTATGTTCAGTTGGTTACAGGGAGATGAGCAGGTCATTTCCAAAGAGGAGCACATTGAAGACAAATTGATGTCAGAATGAAATCAATATTTATTCAATAGTTGTTAGTTGCAGTGTTAACACACAATTGGATCAGGAGCTGAAAAGTAAACTCCTGATCCAATCTGCATTGGAAATTTTTCTAGAAAAGCTAATAAGAGGCTTATTTTACTTTTAGACAATTCACAAACTTAACATTCAAAAGTCTTTTGTGTTGACAATTTTTACTATTTTCTTTATTAAAGAAAAAAAAAAAAAAATTGGAATAAAGGAAAATACATAAAATATTTTCTTTATGAAATAAGTTATATATGAGCAAAATTAGAATCACAATTTTCTAATTATTACAAGTAACAAATATTTTGAAATTTTGTGATAATCTTACAATCTCAGCCACAAATTAAATTCAGTACTTAAAAATAAAATTAATACTAGTAAAAAACAGAGAATAAAAAGAATTTCATTTTTGATCTTGAAATGCACGCACAAAGATGATTGTTTACAGAAATAATTACCTAATCAGTGAATTGAAAATAAACAAGTTATCTTTCTGCCAATTTCTTTGCTAATATTGGTGAAAAAAAATTTTAGCTAAAAAATAAATAAAAAGATTATAAAGTTTATTGTAATTCCGTTTAAAATGAGATATCTACATGTGCAAAGAACACCCACACATACCTTAAAGACACACCCACATCTACCTTTTACTTTACCAACCAACAAACCCACCCACCAACCAACATCTAAGAGACATCCAACATAATAGCTACTTTATATACCTCATACATATTCATATCTATTTCACATAACAGATTTAAACAAACACACACGCAAATGCTTAGTACTATTAACAGCCACAGTACACTATTTCAGTTATAACATTACATACCTCTAGCATAAAAAACTAATTATACTTTTAAATAGCTACATTTTATTTTTATATTAAAAAAAAGAAAGAAAATCACCAACAGCCTAAAAATATTACACTAAAAAACTATCAAATGTACTACACATCAACTAATGCATCAAGTGGCGCAGAACATTGCACATGGCAATTTCTATCCATGTGCAGCCAACAAATGTAACTATTAAAAATTCCCAAACGACACAAAAAATAGGAATTGAACGCAAATTTTAGTTTTATTAAAAAAAATAAGCATTACAAAGTTTTTTTTTAGCAAATATGCTAATAACTTAGACATGTTCCCCACCCCAAATTTTTATATAACTTTTTACAACTTATGAAATTAACTACGTTAGATTGCTGTTAAACTGAAATTACTTCTCAACCAAAAGACCAAAGAAAAAAAAAACTAATAAAAAAATTGATTATCCATTAAAGAAGAGTGACTTTAGTACAATTATGACCGAAGATATATTTTTTTATTTTATTTGAATAGATATTCTCTTATGAGAGGGTGACGAAAAGTTCTCAGCATGACCGATTTTCAAAAACACGACCAAATGATCAAAGATTTGTTTGGAAAGGTTTCTTTCTAGGGACGATTGCATTTATTAACGCCACGCAATGAAAGCTTCATTAGAAATTCTATTCCAGTAATAATTTAAATTTCAGAAGTAGATAATGTCTAAAAATAAAATCTTAATCTACTTTTGTTTGATTTTTGAACATCTAAATTGAAAAATACTTTCTCTGGTCCTTAGCAATATTCCTAGTTTAAGCAGATTTGATTTTTAAGGACTTTTTAAAATTGCTAATCCATAAAAAATAAAACTTATTTTTATTGACTTTTAAAAGTTATGCACAATTGTGAAATAATTTAATAAATCAACTTTTAGAGACATTTTTTCTTTTTTGAATATTTTGTTAGAGGAGAAAAACAAATGAAAAATACTTTTTAAAAGGTGTCCTTCATTAATGGAAAGGTTAGAGAAGTAGAAGTGATAAAAACAAAACAAAACAAAACAACAAAAAAAAAAAAAAAAAAAAACGAACAAACTAAAATCATGAAAACTTAAAACCCAACTCAATAAAGGTTCTATTCAATAATTTTAAAATTTGTCCTCCCGCCACGAGGACACAAAAAACAGTTACAAAAATAAGTAAATAAAAATAAATAAAATTAAAAAAAATTAAAAAGTTTCTATATAATTGTTTTTTCTGTACATAATTATTGCAATTCAATTCATTATTACTTCCAAATAACATTAAAATTTTATAATTTATTATTTGTTTGTTAGTTTAGTTAAAGACCTACTTAATTTTCTTTTCCTTCATGTTTTTTTTTTTTTTAATTCATTAACTATGATTTGGTCGGTAAAATTATCGATCTTCTAAGTTATGAAATCTCAATGCACTGTTTGAAAATACGACTCAGTAAAGCTTCAATTTTTATTTCTACGGTCAACAAGATAACAAAAAATCTAGCAAAGCAATAATGAGTTTGATCCTCACTGGGATCTTCATACTGAGTTTAGTTAGTAAATAATTTTATGATGGGGATGCTGAAAAGTTTTCGGACAGAGCCAGTTCCAAAGATTTGACCGAAAATCAGATTTCTTTACAGAGACTGAAAAAAAAAAAAAAAAAAAAAATGAAAAGGCTTCTTGGTCGACCCGAAAATCTTTCAGCACCTCCTCTTAATTATTGGTATAAATTATAGAAATGTAACAATATCAAATGAACTATGAAGTAGTTGGGGACAAACAACTTTCAAGCAATTAATTAAAACCTAAAAATTAGTCAATATTGAATAACTTAACTAACTTAAAAAAAAAAGAAAAAAAGTTCATTTTTCAACTTGCAAAAAGGGAGTTAACTCTAGGCAATAATGGGAAAATGAACAGTTTTTCTTTTTGACGTAATACTAATTTAAGAATTTGTATAAATAAGAATAAGATGTAATTAATATTTTCATTAGAACGAAAACAAGGCTATTTAGTAACAATTTATCTGATGAAGACTATGTAGATAAACGTTCAATTCGACCGTAAAAAAAACAAAAACAACGTCTTGGATATTTGAAGCACAAATTGACAACGTCGTAAAAAGTGGATAAAAAAAGTATTACTGAACAAAGTGACACATTTATAATCGAAATTAATGGAGGAATTAATTTTATCGAACTATCTTGAAAGAATATGAAGTAACGATTATTATAATTTTTGAAGTTCGTATTTTCTAAAACTTCATATATTGACGCGAACCAAGATTAGAATAATAATAAAAAAGGTTCTTGAGTTAAGGTTACAAATAAAACTTGAAAGTTACCACGTGGTGGTCAAATACCATTATGATTAAAATAAAAATATAAAAAACAAACAAAATAAATGAAGTGAAAATATTTAGTAAAATATGAATGTAAAAATAAAATGAAGTAATTATTTTTATTTTAGGAATCGAAGTAATGTTTTTTTGATGACTACTGGAGAAAAAACTTTGGATTTATTTAAAAAAAGGAGGGGGACAATAACGATTATTATTGCAAAAAAAAAAATCTAAATTTATTTCATCTCGTTGATTTCTTTGTGCGAAATTTTTTTTTGACGTTTTAAAAGTCGTAGCCTCAATTCAATATCACCTTTGCGTCAAGGTTGACAAAAGTGATTTATCATACTGTTGTTAAAAACATTTTTGCTGAGATAAAATAACTGAAAAATGCTTTATTCATTACATTCGCAGACTATGTTGGCATTCAATGTTGGTAAGTCATCAGGTGGGGGAGAAGAAAAGCGCAACTTTCATGAAAGAACCTGGAGTCACTTCTGTCTCCTTACAAAATGGCTGGAAGTTGCGAGTAGTACAAATTTACGCACTTTAAAAAAGTAACATTGATTTTCATCTTGAAGAAAGTAATTGGCACAAAAATGGTCATTTAGTTGATAACTAAGATTTTTGACTTTTTATTTTTCTAACAAGAGAATCTACGATAAAAAACAGCTGTTAATTTTTTTTATAAGCATAGCTAACTCAGTGATTTTTTTAAATTACGTCACACAAGAAAGTGACTATAGAAAGTTATTTTAAACTAAAGTTGTCATTGTTGCATATTAAGAGTTTCAAATTAATTTTATAGAGATTTTATTAATTATATTTCGACAATGAGCAACAAAAACGTCATAATTTCTCTTGTAAAAGTAAAAGTGACTATTTTTAGAATATGTTCATTCCTCTTTTTTTAATTTTTTTTAAAAACCAAACAGATTGAAATTTCACTATGAAACAAAAAGTCTAAGTTCGGTGAGCAATTTAAATTTACTTACAAAGTAGTAGTCGCAACTGATGTATTTCCCAGCTAATGTTTCACTTCAGTTTAAAAAAAAATCAAAATGTATAATACACAAATGTTTTTACAAGCTAGAAAAAAAAAGGACAAATGGAAATACTTGTCAATTTGTGTGTAATAAGATATATTTTTGAAAGATTGGCGGTCTAAATGAATTCAGGATTTAAAATGACAGTTTATGCGTAAACGAAATTTTTATTCAATACATAGCTATTTAAAGTAGTTCCCACATTTTACAATCACAGATGAATAATGTTTTGAAATTGAAAATCTATTGACTTTTTTAACGCTAAAATTTACTTTGTCATGACAAGAACGAGCAGAGTTCAATATCGGGATAGATAATAATAGCTATATTTTTTTTAATAAAATTAACCTGGAAATTAGAACGATATATAATGGTTTTATGATCCCATTAAGCTGCCATTGAAAGCATCAATAATAACAATGTTTCATTTCAATAATTCCGAACATTAGAAAATATAAAATAAGAAAAAGAACTAAATTGCGTACAAAGAAATGTTTTCTCCATTTATGTCATGAGACTAGAGAGGAAACGGAAAAAAAGCAACGAAAACTATGTCATTAATAAAAGTACGGCTGTAACGGTAAAGCTGAATTGCAAAAATGGACACGTAAGTATTTTAGAATAACTTAGTAGTAGTAGTAGTAGTACTAGTAGTAGCATTTGTGAATTAAAAATGTAATAAAGAAGGAAAGAAAAACGAAAAAAAAACAAAGATAAATGGTGATGATTTGTCAGAAGAAAAAAAGTCAATGTTGTGTCATGTGAACTCTTGAGAACGTAAAAAGAAATAACCTGACTGTGTGTCATCATTGACTGGATCATAAAACAATCTATTCTAAAAAGCATGAATGATTTATTAATCATTTCAAAAATGTTTCTTTCTACCATCAATCTACAACGTCTTTACTTATCTTCCTTCCTAACATCGGTTCTAGTCATGTTGGGGTCGATAATTTTCCCCATTAAAAAACAAAAAGTAAAGTTGCTTTTTGTTTTTGTTTTTTTTTATACGTGTCAGTGTTTATTCAAAAAGTATGGCGTAAAAAGAAACAAACAACGGGTCTTTTCTTGTTTTATTTGAATCTTCGTAAAAATATATATAAATTAGGGAAGGAGGTAAAAATTAAATACAAATTCTCCAGCCTTTGTCATTGACGGTATAAGTAACAACAGCTGTCATTAGGATTTCGATTAATGATCAACTTATTCCAAATTAAAAACTTTCTCGCATTTTAGTAAAAGTACAAACACGATTGGAGAAAGAAAAAGTTAAGATTAAAGAACCATTTTTTAGGTCGTAAAAAACCGGTCGGGCGACAATAAGTCATGAATATAGGATAGGAAATGACTATTTTCTATGTGTCATCAAAGATCTCAGCTAATACAGAATGTTTTAACTGAACTAGGAGAGAAAAAAAAAGGTCAAAAACTATTTCCTTTGTTAATAAAACAGAAAACTGAAAAGTTAGGAAACTAAAGATTCATTAACAACTTAAATAAAAGCAACTTAGGAAAACTAAATAAATATAATTGAAAATAATTAGTTTATTTTACAAAAAGGACATTTAATCAAATTTCCGCATACAATGAGTCAGTGATTAAAAGCAGAAGAAAGAGAGAGAAAAAAAAAGAACACAGAGGAAGAAAAGAATCAATAACGAAAGTGACACCTAAGAGCCAAAGTAAAGAGTTTCCTAATGTTTAAATATAGTGTACAAAACATTTTTAGGGGTTGAAAAGGAAAACAAAATATGTAAATACGTGCCAAAGTTCAGTGATTAATGTTTAAACAAAGAAACAACAGAGTTTTTACCTCGTGTGCGACTAAAAAGCACGATTTTTATCCTTTTTGTTGTGGCGTTTGTACATGAAGAAATACGAAAAGTAAAACGAAAGGTTGGTTAAAAAGCCCATTAAAATCATTAAACTGAAAAAAGGAGGCGGATAAGAAATAAAAGTAATGAAATATCAGCAGATATGTTTGAAAATTAAAAGCGACAAAATAAATTCAAATTATAAAACATGAAAATATTGTATAAAAAGGGACAATGGTATAAAAATAAAAACATTGATTACGTCCCCCTCATGGCGATGAGAAATTCATGGCTCACTCGTGGTAACAAAGATTTTTTTTTTTTGTTCATAAATCGTATGAAAAATTGTACAATGATAACTAATAATAACAACAGCATAAACAAAAAGATATTTAACAACTTACTTTACAAATTGAATCCTCATTTGTATGTATATTGCGTGCTTTGTAAACATTCCGCCCTTCTTGTTCCCGTAGTTCGGTAAGAATATATTTTTCTAAGTGCAAAATGCCACTAGTTTTGGGAAATTCTGGTTGATACGACAATTGTAAATCAGGACTTAAATTGCCCTGGTTTGTCGTTGGATTATTGATTTCGTCCTCTGTTTTTTTTTCCTCCCTCGGGGAAACATTGCAAAACGGTGGTCCGAGTCTTGGTTGAGAAATATTCATAAGACTCATATGTGTGTAAAAAATTTTGCTAAATACCTGCGATACGGCGGCGCACGAGGTAGCAAATAAAAAAAAAATTATATATATATATATATATATATATAAAATATATATATATATATATATATATATATATATATGAGGAGACTCAAATTTCTCTGCTGGCTAAATAAATCTTAAAAGGTGATCAATTTCAATAAGATTTAAAACAAAAAAAAAGTTGAAAATTAAACTAGGATTTTAAATTCTTTTTCCTTTATAGGGAAAAAGTTAATTTAGGATACGATTTAGACTTTTGTACTTTTTTGTGTAATAAAAAAGTTATGTAATAATGATGATGATAATTGTTGGGAAGGTTAATATTTTTTTTCCACCTTTTTTTTATGGAATGTATTTGAATTATTATGTTTTTAATAAAGTGATCGCGATTTAAGTGATGTGTTTCGTCTTTAACAAACCAAATTGAGAAATGAAACAAATTAAATATAATTAACAATTTGTTGCATTTCCTGACGTTTCAAATTAAAGGTAAGTGAGAGAAAATAGAAATTAAATTTGCAGTAGTCGTGATTTATGACGATGAAGCAAGAAAGCACTTTTAAACCAGTTGATGAAAAAGTCTTATTATTCACTATGACGAAATAATGATTTTTACAGATATGCAACTGATCTGATAATTTCTGGTTTATTCTGTGTGTGTATTTTTAAAAAAATGTCACAAGTGTCGATGGTGAAATATTTTTCCCCGTGTCAGATGATTGCGAAATAGTTGATGACGACAATTTTTGTAGTGCGAATATTCTTGTGATTGGATCCGTGATTCTTAGAGCAATCTTCAAGAAAATAAGAATCAAGGTCGCACTCTGTGAAAACTGGTAACGAACATTCCTAGATATGCAACTGTAGGCTTCATTTTCGCAATTTACAGATAATACTTTAATCATTGCGTCAGCATTGAAATGAGTTTTGTAATATTTTTGTCGCCATGTTTTTTTCTTTTTTTTTTTTTCTTCCTAATAATGATTATGTCAGGAGTTCATGGCATTTAGAAGCTACACAGAACAAAATTTTTACTGTCCTGATTTCGGCTAAATGTTTTTTGTTGTTTTTATTCACTCGGAAATATTAATAAATTAAAAAATGTACAATCAAAATGAAATTAAGTGTCTCTAAATGAAATAAAGACTTTAAGCAATCATGGTGGTTGCTAATAATAAACAATCTTCATTTTTTTTTTTTTAAATTGAAAGACTAGAGAGTTAGTATATCATAAATGATACAAGCACATAATAACTCCTTAAAGTGTTATTAAATTAAATTATAAATCTAAGAATTTCCCATCGATTTGGTTGGTAACAACAAAAATTCCTTTTCATTCCTGTAGTGTAGGTATATAATTCTGCGTAAAATCTTTTGTGTTGCATTTAAGAGAAACTCCTTAGTGACACACTCCTTTGCATTGAATAATTCGAAATTTGGTATAATCCACGCATAATAGAAGAATATATATTTTAAAAAAATAGGAAGTTTTACCTCAGTGTTATCGACAAGTTCAAATCAGGTTGAAACTGTTTTTTTGGGTAAAATTTCCCTTATTCGTGTTTTATAAACAATCCAGAAAAATTATATTTGAAGTAGTTTTTGTTTATGTTTGCCTTTTACTACTACTTTTACTATTTTCAAAGCAGCTTTCTTTTCTTAAAATCTTTCCAAGGCAGAGAAGGGTGTGCAATCACACGGCACCCCTTCACAGCTCTGCTACAACACAACACGGAGCCATGTTCACGATAATATGTTCGTAATGCCGTGGCGTTTACTATTTGTATAGCCAAACCACACCCACCGTATCGTTAATAGCTACGAAGAAAAATTAGTTAGAAAAATCGACAAATACTTTGTTCTATGAAAAAGTTTTAATAGAATTTATTTTACAAAATGTTTTTACTTATTTACTAGATTTTAAACAATTTTTAAACAATAAATAAACTTAAAATATTAGGAACTATTTTGTATCACGACAGCCGGCTTTTTTGAATGACGTATTAAGGAAATTATTACGGTCAACAATGACGTCAAATGAAACGCGCGCGAAACTTGAATTGTCAAAGCAGAATATCGCGTCGATGAAGAATTTAAGGAAAAGACGTTTTATTGGAAATACATTTTAAAAAATAGTTAGCGAAAAGTTTTACATTTATAATTTAAATGTATATTATTCAATTGTTAGTCCATAGTTAAAGACTTAGTATATTTTTTTGCAGTGAAACACACGAAAAATATGACGAAAAAGTAAGTATTTAAAACAATAAAACAAAAAACATTGCATAATTGGATAATAAATGGCATTGAATAAGATTGGAGACTTGGCCGCTTCCTTACACCAGTCAAGATGTTTGATTTATTGGTTATTAGGAGAATATAAAATTGGTGTGAAATTAGAGAATAAAAAATAAACATCTAACTAAAAAATGCGAAACATTTATTAAATTTTATTTTATTTTATTTAATAAATCATTTATTAAAAATTTATTAAATGTTTTTTATGTTTTTTAATTATTGAAATAAGTTGATTTGATGATTCTTTTCTTATTGTTTAAATTTTTAAAAACTATCAAACAAAATTAATCATCTATTTACTATCTTCTTTTTCTTACGAAGAATATCTTTCTTTGCGCATTATTATTTTTTAAATATTAAATCAGTAAAAATTAAATTTGATTTACGGTGATGAATGTGGCAGAGAACATAAAACAAAATAAAAAACAAACAAACACTCCAACTATTTATTTAAGTAAGTGAAAGGTTATTTTTTTTTTTTTTTTTTTAAATAACAATATAAACAAAGAAAGGCAGAATATAGTTACTTAGTCATATTTATTTTTAAAATTTCCATTTATTAAAATTGGATAAAAACGCTCGGAGTTCGTTTTCGGAAGCTAGATTTCCAGGCAGTTGGGGCCTCTTTATCTGAAAGAATGGTACAAAAAAACAAAAAAACGATTTAACTTCTTTTCTCTGCATATTGACCGTGTACCAAACTAAGCCAAATAGTAAATATCTTTTTTTGTATCATATTTATTATCAATTTCATATGTGCAAAAGGTACTGCCCAGGGAAATCATTTTTACCCTCTAACTAGTTTACAACTTCTGTCAGAGACGTACCTTGCCTCTTGGGTTGTAAAAAAAGTTAATTTTTTTTTTTTTTTTTTTTTAAATATATCTGGTTCGGAAATAACCGGTTCACATAAATATTTCTTTGCACAGAAAACAAAAGAAAATAAGAGTTGTGTAAACAAATGAATAAAATTATTTTGAAATAGTAGGTGGAAGTTGTGATTAAAGTTCACTCTTAAGTTCTTTGTTGTGTGAAAAGAGGTAAGGGAGGTATGTAGGGAGAGTCTAGTATGCGTGGCAGTCAATTTCCCAACTTATTATCTGTGCATCTACATGTGAAAGGAAAGAAGATAGTAAGTGCTATAAGTTATGCTTGCTACGATAGTTTTTTTTTGTTTTTTTGTGAAAATATGCCATTCAACAACATGTCAATAGAAAATGATTGGAAAGCAGACGAAACCGCAGAGATGGAAAGTTGGATAAATCGGGGATTATATGACTGCGGGACTTCGAAAGAAAATCAACTAGCTTCTTATTGATTTATGATCGTAATCTATTGATTTCGGCTATTTATAAAAATTGATCAAACAAAAGAACCAATGTGATGAAAAATATTAATGCAACATGTTACGCACTTTTTTTTTTTTATTGGGTAGAAAATATCGATGAAGGAATTCCAAGTCGGAACGCTGTTTTACTTTCTCAGTGACCTTTATACTCGGACCGAAAGTTTTCTACCAGTATTCTTATGGGTTAGAAAATGTAATAATAGTGAAGGTTCAAATTTTCATAGTTCCGTGATTCTCTTTTTTGCACAATTGGAATTGTCATTATACTGGCTATCACAACTAGTTCACAAAGGGGTACTACTACTGAAAGTGAAAGGGTTGCGAAAAAAAAATGTATGCTGTTGAAAATTCGCATACTTTTAGAAAGACCACATCGTATAATTGAAATATTCGATGTAAACATTGTATGCATTTTTTTGTAAGCAAAAAGCATTTTTTGTATTTAACGTAATGTGTGTGTGTACTAAAACTTAATGCGTGTTGTGTTCATTTATTTTATGTTTACACAACAATAACAAAACACTTTTTATCATTGTAATATAAAATGAAAATGTAAATGTACATAAATCTTTCTGCTATTTAGATATTTTTTATTTCTATGTAGGCGCAAAATAACGAGATATGCAGGAAAAAAACACGAAAAAACAAAAAGCAATTTCAGGCGGTAGAGTAGTAGTACAATGATAAAATGGCATCACTGCTGGATGGGGGACTTAAGCAGTAATACTTCATGTGATTTTTTAAATTTTATTTCTCTGTCTTTTTTTATCTCTCAGTTATGCTACAAAAACAGTTTTTGGCTTACATTTTTAAATAAAATTTGATGCCTATAATAATACGTTACGTATCACCAAAGCCGGCACCTACCACCCCGAACCCTTTGATCGGGAGTGAAGGGTTTCAAGCCTGATAGGGGGCCTCGGGCCGTGCTTTGTGACCCACCCCCCACTATCTTATCAACATTTGCTTTTTCCTACCTACATTTTACACGTTACAAAAACTAAGTACACCTGACTATTTTCGCGGATTTTGATGTCATTCTGGGTTGATTTTTTTCTCGTTCAAATTCGTGAGTTCTTTTTTGCACTTTGTCTCAAAAAGATACAACTAGGAACCTTGACAACACAAGCTCCACCTATCCACTACTAACACAATATTATGGCAGGATTTTTTTAAATAGCAGAATTTTCTTTTGGTTTGAACGTTGCAAAAAAAAAAAAGTTTCTATCGAAAGATACAAAAGTAAAACGAACAAAATCCCACCACAAGCAAAATAGATTAAATAAAAAAAAATAAGATGTAAATATATATATATATATATATATATATATATATATATATATATATATATATATATATATATATATTTTTTACCAAGATTTTCTAAAAGAACTTTTCTAAAATAATTTAATTCATTTGTGAATACGTCTTGAAAGTTTCATGAAAGTCCGACAATTTGATTTTTACAAGAATTTCTAAATCAGTGTTTTTCATCACAAAAAGGCGCTAAAAGTTCCTATACTTATCTTTGGTCATCCCACTGACGCAAACAAAAAACAAGACTTTTAACCAAAATTTCGCACGTTCTAAAAAGGATACAAACCATCATTTAATAACCATAAAAAATCTTTGGTCTTTCCTCTAAATAATAACAGAAAGATTTTGATGATAAAACTATCTTTTTATTAAGTTTGTGCATTTTTTCATCATGGTATGCTCATTTTTAGTGAATCAGTGGCGGTACCTAAATAAAACAAAGACATTATTTAATTAGATAAGCTTTTAATCGCTTATTATATGATTAAGATACGTTATGGACACTATCGTCTTAAGTAAAATATGTTTGCAATTAATAATGAATTTTAGAAGAATTGTTTTCATTTTTAAAAATTTTAATTAGAATTATTTATAAAGTTTTAGATCTTTTAAAATTATGTATTAATTTGTATCTGGTAGGTTATATTGTTATTAAATAAAAACTATATTTATTTATCATAAAAAGAAAAGTTTACTACAATTTAGCGACCCCCAGTATTTTAAAAAAGAATTTCGAATTTTTTTGTATATGTATAAACATACCGATTGTACATAATTAAGTTTTTTCATGAAGTAGTCAATATTTTAGTAAACTTTGTAGAAATATTTTTGGGAGTTCAGTTTTGTCACCGCCATTTCAATATATTATGAAACTTTCATGACTTATTCAGAAATGATTGAAATTATTTTAGAAATTATTTATTAAAGGAATTTTTCAATGCGATTTTACAGTTTATCCAGTTGCTGTTCGTAAAAAAAAAAAATGAATTAAATAAAGACATGTTTGAAGAATCGAAAAACGTAAAGTTTAATGAGATTTTCGAGTGCGTTTTAAGAGTTTTATTTTATATTTACATTTTTACAACTGATAGGTTATTTTTTGTATGGAAGTTCAAAAGGAAATAATTTTGTTACTGCAATCAGTTAACAGTATGAATTCAGTAAGTCTCTATCAATTTTCCCCGTTTCTTTTGTAGCTTTTCTTTTAGTTTAGTAAATTTTATAATCTGAATAATTCAAAAAGATCTCATTGTGTGTAATTATTTTATGACATCAAATAGGTAAGAAAATAATGAAAAATAAATGCAATGAGTAAAACTGATTTTTTAACAATTAATTTCTTTTTAATACTCAATGTTATATAAAAAATAAAATTAAAAGCCTATAGAATAACAAGTTATATTCATAAATTATTAGTTACATACAGTTAAAAATAATTTATTTAAACATAATATCAGTTTCTAGATTCTAGTAGTCTTGTTCCACCGTAACTCAGTTTTACAGAACTTTTTTAAAAGTGAGGGTGACAGTAGAAGACTACTGTTGTTGGCCTATAACCTTGATGAAAACTTAGGGGCATATGTACATAAACGAACGTTATTTTTACTATCTGTAAGCTAGAAGTAATTTTTATTTTTAAAAAAATCTAGGTAATTAATCATTAGATTTATTAATTTACTTTGAAACAAATTTCTACGACAAATATTAGTTTTTTAAATTTATGCCACTTTTCTTTTCACGTTTCGCCATTATCAGCAGTTCGATGAGCGACTGTAGCAATGTTTTAAAAATGTTTAAAAACTTTATTTAAATACGCAAAAAATATTTTTAAACTTAGCGTTATCTTTCTAACAAAACCAAAGTTTAACAATTTCACTGAAGACATTTAAATTATTTAAAAAAATGCGTCTTTTTTTTTTTTTAGTAAGAAGACCGTGGAGATAATCCTACACAGGGCCGTACTATTTACCATGCATTCATTATAATTCATTTGATTCATTTCTGTTACGAAAGCATGCACACTGATTTAATTTTTTTTTACGTAATATAAATCACTTCTTTGTTTCATTCTTTATATTTTGTTCGTTGGCGCGATGTTTGGTCTAGTAAGTTCTCGCAGATTCATGTGAGCACAATTTTCAGCCGTAGTCACACAGGTGACCCACGGCTATGCCTGACGAATGTACGTTTCGTCCTGTAATTGAGGCTTACTAATTCAATAAAAAAAAAGTAAGTGCTCCACAATTGTAGCCTTTTGCCTTTGCTTCAAAGCTTAGTTAAAGACAAAGTCTTTGTATTTCGATACATTTATCACATTTTTTAAAAACTAATTTTTTTCTCCACCACGTGTTGCCTTCATTCATCTACATGACTAAAAAAGCATTTCTTTGTTCTCTTTCTTTCATTTTTGTCACATTTAGACATTATCTTAGTGATCAATCATATTGTATTTTTTCTTCGATTAATAATAGCAGCGTATTGCGAATTATTATTACATATTATATTAGTTGAAAAATAATTAAATACTATATATTAAATTATATTACTTTTAACTTAAAAAGTAAAAGTTTTAAACAATGCATACATTTCTTTCGGTTAAACTTAAAATTCCGTTAACTTTTTTTTGGAGCTTCGAAAAAACGCGTCATCTCTTTTTGAGTTCAGAACATGATATTATTTTTTATTCTATTTTCATAAAATATTTTGGTGCAAGGTGTGGGTTATGTACGCCTCTGGTAACAAGAACACGTGCTCTTTTCTTTTATCATGTATTTTTCAGTTATATTTGTAACTGTGTGTTGTAATCAGATATATCCCATATCGATTACTAGGGACTGTGCATACTCCATCCCCCGGACCCCACGACCGATCAAGCTTGATTGGGCCCCCGAGCAGTGCTTTGTAACCTTCACTATTTTATCAACATTTACTTTTTTAATACCTACATTTATGTTACAAATGATTAAACTAAGCGCAACTTACTACTAAAGGATTTTTTACCGTAAAATTTTTTATGGATTTTGACGTCATTCTGGGGGCGGGGTTGTCCAAATCCATGAATTTGTTTTATTCTAAGTCTCGAAAAAACACTAAATAAAATTCACTATTTTTTTTTATCCATAATATTAAAAATGTGTTCAAATTATTTAATTTTTTTAGCAAGAAAAATCTCAAGTTGATCTTAAAAATAGTCGCAAAACATTGTCGATTTATTTAAGAATACGATGGATGTCTGTAGTGTAATTTATTTGTACTTATTTTAGATACATTGAATCATTAAAATTTTCTAGTTGAATTGTTCACCTATATTGCATATGATCCATAATAGTACATAATTAGTTTACAATAAAATTTGTATTTTATATGTATACCTTATGAAAATTGACATGTAGTAGAATGGGGTCACTAGAACTTTACACCAGCCCTGTTTATTACCGTAGTATATCTATTGTAAAAAGGGCTTAAGTAGCCACAATAAAAAAAAAGAAACTGATTGAAAACCAATAACACTAAGACTTAGTGACTAAGTGTTCGCATTCTGTGATTGAATCCGCATACATCAATTCATTTCTCCTTTGACTTGCGTATGCCGAAGCATAATTTTGTGTCTTCGTGTGGAATATTGGTTGTAGGTTTCGTGGCCGAGCGGTTAGGAACGTCAGATCCACTGATGGTTTCCCCCGGGGCGGTGTGTAGGTTCGGAACCTGCTGGAAGACGCACATTAAAAAATACAGTTAAAACACAGAGCTTCTACTTGAATATGAGTATCCATAAAAAATAACGTATAAACAACAAAATAAATTAGAAATAACACCCAATGAGTAATTTTAATAAATATTATTTTGATTGAAAATATTTTTTATTATTTAAGCAAGAAAGTTTATTTTTTAGTTCAATGGAAATTGAGAGGAAATTTTGTCCCTGTTTGTTGTCAGCCAGTCTGCTAAAATGAGGTAAATAACTATTTCGAATGAAACTGTGGCAACTATGATATAGAGTAAGTAACTTTTACATTGTCAACTTACCCGGACACTAAAGTAAGGCATCGTGTAGTTTAGATGAAAAAGATTATGATCTGATAAAAATAAAATGTTTACTCCATTAGCTAAAGATTTTAGGAAATCGGCCGGAAACTTTTCAGCACTCCTTCAAAAATTAAATTTGTGTGTGTGTGTGTGTGTGTGTCGGAAGACAAATCTGAACATGTATCAAGAGCATTAACAGTGCAACAGCCAACCAAACTTTGGAAAGGAAATGACATATCATACTCGTAACACTGGCTGCCAATCATAGCTAGTCTGAGAAAGCCAACTTTTTGCACGGCGCCAGGTCTTTTGTGCTTGTCAGAAACAATCTGGACGCTTCTGACAGGGACGTGCCGTCTATGACCAAAAGGAAGAAATATTATTTGTGGCCAGCTACTGAGTTTGTTCAGCTGATGCAGGATACTAACCTCCGACACATCAAGTCAACGTAGGTCAAAGCTACTGTCTATATCGAGGTGCTCAAGACCTAGATTGAGAGGATGGACCAACGGGACACTGCTCCTCCCACATAACGCAGTCATGTCATCCCCTGTAATGTGACCTCTTATACCTTCTCCCCTTAGACTACTAATTTTGAGGTGTTGTCGAGAAGGAGACCAATCGGCGATCCCAAATAACAAGGACTTATTGAATACCACCATTATGAACGTGCTGACCAACACGAACGAAAAGGTTGTCCTTGAAAGTGGTTTTATTGAATGACCTTTGTAAGTTAAGCACGTGTGTAATTTCTTTGAAAGTATATTAATACTTTCTATTGAAAATCTTTGTTTTTCTTTGTTATTTCTTCTTAATTGTCTTGTGAACACATTATATTAAAAAAAAAATCTCTAGAAAAAATTTAACTTCACTTGTTTCGCCGGTATTCCAGCGTCATCAGAACAATTTTCTTTGAACAAATCGAAATGACGCTATTTTACTTTTACGCTACACTTTTGCACATCGTATTTACAAAACGTGATATGATGGATGATTACTTTGCAGAGTTTACATGGAAGCAAATATTTACAGACTCACAATTTTATCATTTTTGACATCAAAACGCCACGGATTTATATATCCTCTTATCAAGAACTAATAATATTAAAGATAATAGTTCTTGAATTTGTATTTTTGTATTAATTACATTGACAACTTTTATTGGTGATGATATTCTTGACTGAAAACATAATAGTTTCCAGACGTTCAATTTAATTGTCATAAAGCAAATTTTAATGTGTGGTTATTAAAAAATAAATACACTGTGTTTCGAGGAAGTTGCAAATATATAAGAACGCTATATGAAATGTACTTTCTTTACGAAAGGTGTTTCCTGCTGAGCTCGTAAATGATTAATAATACAGTCGGGGTATTTTTATTTCTTACCAGGTTGATACTAAATGGGTTGGGGGTTATAAAATAGACAAGAAAGTAAATAAGTGAAATTGGTTTTAGTTGCTGTCATGATAGTTAAATTAAAAAAAATCGTTCAGACAACGTGAAACGTTTCGTTTCGATAGGTTTTGATTTGTACAAATAAAAATAAAATGGTTTTGATGACGCTGAATTACTGGTAAAACATGTCAAATTAATTTTCCAAATTGTATATTTTAATGTTCCATCAGATTTTTATACAAGTACAAGCATAAGTAGATTTAGGTACCTAAATTTAAAATGCATTTAAAAAAAACTAAAAAAAAACATCTTTCTTGAAAGTCTAATTTTAGTTTTAAATCTAAGCTAATAAATTAGATTTAACATTCCCAATAAGCAAAATACTTTGGTGTTTTTCAAACCGTATTTAAATAGATTGGAATCTTTTTATTCCTTCTTATCAGTAAATTTTATAAATTCGTCTATATTAACAGATTAACACAATATAATTCTTTTGATTAAAAATCTTTCAAAAATAAAATATACTTTTCTGAAACATTATTTCATAAAAATTAGCTGATTTAAAGTTTAATCTGAATTGAAACAGATATCACTTATGCTTAGTATAAAATAACGCAGAAAAGCATATTTTTTAAGTCAGAGTAGATGTTTTTTTGTGTGTTCCGTGATTTATTGATATACTGACGTTTGGGAAAATTTAAGTAAGGGGCATACAATTGAAAAAAATACATGACAAATAATAAAACGTGAATGCCTTTTTTATATATTCTTTTTAACTACCCAGTAATATTAAAAATGTAAAATCTTTTAAGCATTTTAATATTTTATTGAATTTTAATTTGGCTTTATAGCTTTACTTACGAAGACGCTTGCTGATGAAATGTTAAAAAATTACCAATAAATTTTGAATTTACTGTATGTGCCTCTTTTATTTACCAGGGATTTTAAATTTACTATAGGTACTTATGTTCTGATAATGACGTATATGGACGTCAGTATTTACAAAAATTGACGCTTATACATACACGAAAAGAAAAGAAAAATCAAAATTCTCCGAGGACTTGTTTTTATAACAAATATAAACATTAAGTAATATAAAGAAGATTTCTTGAAATTTCATAATTAAATGACTGGGGAAGGTTAAGAGATTGAAAAAAAAATAATTACAAAAATTTTCTAAAAAGAAACGTTTCAAGAATAATTTAATTCATTTCTGAATAATCTCTTGAAAGTTTCATAAAAATCCGCTAATTATCTGATTTTTGCAAGAATTTCCAATTCAATGTGTTTTTCTTCGCAAAAAGACGCTCAAATTTTCCCTACAACTTCCACGTTGAAGCCAGAAAAACTAGATTTTTAACCAAAATTTCGAAGGTTCTTTAAAGGATAAAAAGAACTGCATGACGTTTCTTTGATCTTCTATAATAATAACAACAAAGGTTTTAGTGATAAAATTCTGTTTTTATTATGTTTTGGGCATTTTTTTCGTCATATATCCTCTTTTTTAGCGACTTTTGGAGTTACCTACATTTAAAGTACTGGGATAGTGCAAATATTCATTAAACAGAAATACATTATATGAGATTAATTGTCACTTGAATATTAACATGTCATTGATATTTACTAGTCTTAACTTTGTATATACGAGTTAACATGTATAATGTCGAGCTCACGGCAATAATTAATAACGGCCTGGGAACAAGAATGGCCTTCGTTTTTAAGGATTCAGTGTTCATAATAAACTTCTCGAGAATCTTAGTGGCATAAAGCTTAAAAGTCTGTAGTCGGAATTACCGATTATTTAGGTTTATATATTAAAAATTACTTTTCATGTTTGAATACATGGTGGCGTGGGGCTTCGAGGTTAAAATGAATAGTCGATTTACCCACCCCAAGAAGATTAATGAAAGATGATGAGGACGAGGAAACACACGGGTAATTTTAACAAAACAAGATAAGGAATTGATTCACGAATTTACACGTTTAAAATAGTATCAGTCAGTCGTTTCTGGAAAATAAATCAGAATTCTTAAAGTCTGTAGCTTTAACATATTGTCATGAAGAGGAAATGTTCATACAACAGATTAAATGATCTAACACAAAGTAATATTAAAAATGTTTAAGATAAAGGTGAAAAGGTTCATTTCTTACCGAAGGGATATAGGGTTTGCATACGTTCAAAAGTAGACGAAGTGAGATAGCTTGAAATAGTTTTCTTGGATTGTTGAGAGAAAATTCTTGAAGCGCCGTGTGCTGGTTAGATCCCGATAATATAATTGGCGAGTAATTTTACACTAGCGAGTATTTCAACGCTGGTCACGAAGAAACCTTTCACATGACTTCAGACACTCTCCTGATTACTTTAATTTTTCTCCTCATTTTGTATAAAAAATAATTTCGCGTAGGCTCTCTACTTTCTTTCCTCCTTCTTCTTGGCTCACCGGCTAATTGCTGTGAATGCAAGGTTTTCATTGGTCCAAAAAATAATTTTATACAGGTTCGCGAATTTCTTTTGTTCTTACCGGCTAAATTTTGTGAAAGGCAAAATCTCACATAGGCTTTGCAATTTCTTTCCTCCTTCTCCCCCCACTCCTCGGAATTTGAAGGTAGTGGGGGAAGGGAGTTATTATTATTTCGCACTCTCTACAAATATACCCCACTAACACTAATCTTTCTAGAGCTTGAACACTGTTCGCAGACTCCAGTTTCTGTATTGCTAACCGTTAGATCACCAATACATCGTATTTCGACTGTATACAGCAATTCATCGGCTTTCGGATTCTGACGGGAAAAATGGGAGAGTTTTACTATCAAAGATTTTTTAGCAGATTTATCCACGATCGAAATCGATTTAAGTTGCGTCAATTGGTATCTGGTTTAGTTTAAAGCTTTTGGATTGACTAACGTTTACCGATGACACTGTCCTATTAGAAAATAGTGGCAACTGTTTTATAGTTGACTAAATGGAATAAAAATAGCGATGCAAACCCATCACACTATTTTAAAAAGTACATGTTGGAAAATGAAATAAAATCAATAATAAAAATAATAATAATGGATAATAAAAAAAAAGAGTAAAAGAAATACATTTTCCCACAATGCTAGCAATAAAGGAACCGGAAATTTTATTATCCCACTTTTATCCCAATTCGTCAAACGCCTATTAAGCGGCACTGGTTAAGTCAATAAAAAGACAAATACTTTCCTTTCTCTTTGCTTCAAGATGTATCAGAACACGGAAAAACGGGCGCCCCACCACCCACGGGCCACGTTCCTTTCCTCACTCCCTTGACGACTGAACTTTCTTTCCATTTTCCAACGCATGGCGTTCGAACGTGTCTTCCAAAACATCCACCTATGAACTAAATCAACCTTTTCTTTGGTCGTTCCAACGCGGCGCATGATTGACTTGAGCTTGACAATTTATAATCGTGATAAACCCTTCAACGATGAAGAAAATACAAACTTTTCTTTGGTCGTTCCAACTCTGCGTAAGGCTAACTTGAGCGCGTCCATTATAACAATGCTCATACTTACTTTCCTTAACTTCTGGACCAAAAAGAAAACGGACATATCCAAGGGACATCGAGAGCTGTGTTTCACTGCAGTTTATATATAAAAAGATAATAAACGGTTCGTAGTAGAAACCCAAGTTTTTGTATGCTTTTTCTTTAATTGTTTACATATGAACAAGCAGCCACCTACAATATACACCAACACGCAACCTTTAAATTCCATATACACTTAAACAATCGGATCAGCATAAATGAACTATAGTTACTACTTTATCTATAGTTAATTGTAATTATGTTGGATATAATTACTTATTGAAGCCAGATTTAGCACAATAATAGACAAGGTTATCTTATTTAAATTATTAGTTGTTATGCTGAGGTTTTCTTTGAATTCATTCTTTGATACTCTAGAATCTGAATCTGTTTTATTTTGCTTCCCCGAAATCCAATTATAATAACGCCTGCCACTATTAATCGTTTTGATATTACAAAAGGTAATGAACAATTGCAATTCGCTATATGAGCTCCATTCTTTCGTTTCACTAGTTCAGAACTTTACACGCTATACTACTTCCACGGAGTTGAATCACTCATATATCCCCTGTATTCTGTATGTGTTGTAACCTCGGGAAGGTACCTGAATAGAATAATCACATGAAGGTTGGTAATGAACGATAATACTTAGGACGAGAACGCATATAAGATTCGCCAGCGGCGCGTACAAGAAGTAGTCAACTGCTAAAAGTGAGTCAAGTGATACCACGATGAATCTCCAACTTCAGGATATCTACCAGCCACCCCATGCGGTCATATGTGGCACAAGGTCGAGTTTAATGTGGGGTATCCGAGATCGTAGGCTCGGCCCAAAATTCCCTGTAGACCCCGTATAAAATGGGGTCGACTAGCTGTTTTCCGAGACGAGACTCTGCCCTTCGACAGAGCCTCGTCTGGGGATCCTCTCTGCCCGAAGGTAGAGAGTTTGACCAGCAGAGATGGAGACAAATCTCCAACTGCAGCATATCTACCAACCGCTCCACACGGTCAGATGTAGCACAAAGCCGAATTTAATGTAGGGTATCCGAGCCCGTAGGATCGGTCAAAAATTCCACGTTGACTCCGAGCTGTTTTCCGAGACGAAACTCTGCCTTTCGACATAGCTTCGTTTGGGGATCCTCTCTGCTTGGAGGCAGAGAGTTTGACCAGCACAACCGGAGACGAATCTCCTACTGCAAACCAACATACAGTATTTACTAATGTATTTATGTGAATGGGGACATACCCATTATCGTCCGTTGGTATGCTACAACAATATGTAAGAAGACATTTCAGCGCAAACAGTTTCCCCCCAAGAACTAACACTTTGTGGGACAGATTTCCGTATGGCTGCTTCCTTGAACACTTAATCTTGACCCTTTTCAGATCAAGGGTAAATTGTTATCTATCCTTTTTCTCCTTGGGATCTGCACTTCCTTTTAATTTCTCTTTAATTCATGCCAAAACCTCATTCCTTATTATTCTTTCGACCGTAACTGTCTATCCGTCGTTTCTTGTGTTGGGTGAAATTTAGCACCCCCACACTCCCATTAAAAAAGTAAAAGAAAAAATGCAAAAAAACAAAACAAACAAAAACAAAACAAAACAAAAAAACAAAACAAAAACATTAGAGTCGAAGGTGAAATACATCGAAAATTTAAAAGTATAGACTAAATTATAATTTGAAAATTTAGTTTTATTTGTTAAATTATATTATGGACTTTAATACATCCACGCAATATTTTATATAGATATAATTTTTTTATTTAAATTACTTACATGCGGATCATTGTCCTCATCTTTGTTGTTGTTATCACAACGTTTCGGCCGTTGTACCATCTGGCCTTCATCAGGTTTATGTCGATCCAGCTAACCTATAAGCAATTTGGAAATGAACCCATTATTTAATTTACAAGATAGATTGTTCTCATTCCACTGCTCTTGTCTATGTATATATCGTCTAGTTTTTATTTGTAGTACTGCTCAGTTATTACTCGCTCCGTTTCCATTGAGTCCAAGTACAAACTGCCCGGCACAGAACTAAAAAAAAAAAAAAAAAAAAAAAAAAGAAAATTAAACGAGAAATACCCTGTAAGTTACCCGGATCGACATATACCTGATGAAGGAGTAAAAGTACAACGGCCTAAACGTTTTGCTAACAATAACAAAAATAAGAACAATAGTCGTGGAGGTTAGCATCAGCCATACTGATGGAAGGCAAAAACAAGCCATTCATTGCCCCAGTTAACAACAGATGCTATCTCATTTTTTTTAGATCAGCTGCCAATCTGATCCTATTGACCCGATCAAACTGACTATTAAGACAAGAGTAAATTGTTGTGTCATCAGCAAAGACACCGATTTGAGAAGTGTTGACATCAGGAAGGTCGTTGATGAAAATTAGGGACAACATAGATTCAAGGATATAGAATTATGAGACAGCAATATTAATGAAAAAGATCTAGACGAGTGACCTTTGAAGACAAATTTCATTTCGCAAATTGATAAGAAAGACTGGATTAGTTAAAAAATAATAATCCCCACAGAGTGAAGCGATAATAAATAATCATTTCCAAAGAGTGAAATCCAAAATTTTCTACCACGACACATTGAACTAACTTTCCAGCAACAGACTTAGTAATTAATTCATATAATATTTTCACATTATGTTAGTGGAAAATGTTAGTACAAGAAGGTTCAATGATTCCCTCTCCTAGGGATTAGTATCAGCCATGCTGGTGGAATACACAAAGGGTTCTCTCAGACGATTAAAAGAGAATAGTTTCGTTTTGGAGGCGTCAAAATTAACAAGCCATTCATTGCCCCAGTTAACAACAGATTGTATCTCATTTTTGAGATCAGCTGCCAATTTGACCTTATCGAATCGATTAGACTTTCTATTATGACTGGGGTAAATAATTGTGTCATCAGCATAGAGTTGAGAACTAGTGACATCAGGAAGGTCGTTGATGAAAATTAGAAACAACGTAGGTGCAAGGATAGAGCTCTGAGGGACACCTGCATTTGGGCAAAAAGATCTAGAAGAGTGGCCATTCAAGACAACTTTCATTTCGCGATTTGATAAGAACGATTGAAGCAGTTCAAAAATTCACCCAGAAAGACCAAAACCTTTCAACTTGTGAAGAAAACCAGCATGCCAAACTCTGTCAAATGCCTTCTAGAAAAAGTAATTCCTGTGGTCTATAGCAGCTGAACAGGCAGTCGTGTACCAAGGAGAAGATTGTGGTTTCAATTGGTATTTCCGAGAAGGTACACAAGCATCAATTCTAGTATTACTCCAAAAAGAAACCGTACAATATTCAGACTCTTGTAGTATCTGCAGTTTCGCTATATACGGCTTTACGTACCCGCGGTTAACCCCAGAAATAAACAAGTCATAAGTTTTATTTAATAACTGTCTTAAATCTCAAGACTGGTGATGTCGACAGTTCGGATGTGTCGTAATTAACGCCTAGGGCGCCACAGGTTATTTAAAAAAATTTAATACAGCCATACGTCGAAATACGCCCGATCACAGATACGTCCCCATAAAAGCTGAAAAACAATTAACTTCGTATCGCGGAAATTTTCCCCCCCGTTGTGAATCTATTACTGTGAATGACGAACTCTTCATCACGTTGAAGTTAATTTGCTAAATTAATGTAACCATCTTTCTTTCAAGATCTCCAGACAGTGATGGTGAGAAGATATGAAGAAAAGAAAGAAAGAACAGGCACTTTGATCGGTTGAACTTTGCATCTTTCTCTTCAGAAAGTGGAAAATAGTGACTGACCCCAGCAACCCCCCACCCAACAAACAAACAATGGTTGCAACAAATTAAGCTCCGTGTTCATGTGTTTCTGTCACTTTCAGTGGAACCCCGTTTCCTCTGGGATAGAAGTACCGACTCGTGATCGCATGTTAGCAAAACCGTCGATGGCTTCCGAACTACTCAATTTTACTCACAATGCTAGGATCATTATGGTTTTCTGTAGGTATCCACAGAATGCATGCGCACTTTCGATAATGAAAGCAAAAACGCGTTAACCCCAGCTTTTAAAAATTTACTAAAAGTAAGGAAATTGTCTAATTTAAATGAATTTTTCAATACTTATTCATTAAGCAACAAATTTCTCGTTGAATAGGTCGTTATTTTATCAAATTTTGTGGAAATATTATTTGGAGGTCAGTTTCACCAATCCCATTTCGATATATTGTGAATTCTTTTAAATTTGGAGAAAGTTCACGAAATTTTTTTTACAGTTTCGTCGTTATTTTTAGTAGATAGCCGTGTTTGAAATAGACGACACATTTTTTTTTTTATTTAAATGGTGTGTATTAAGCCTACTGGCCTGTAAACTCGAAAAAACTTAAGAAAGAAAAAAAAAAAAAATAAACAGGTACCAGTGATGTAAGAACAGTTTCAAACTTGTTTTTTCTAAATAGCATTTAAGTCCAAAAAAATAGAGTCACCTTTCTTTCCAGGAAGTTATAGAAATTCACACACACACACACACACACACACACACACACACACACACACACACACACATATTAATAATTCTATGTACAGGCATGATTACCTACATCTTGAAGACATATTCTTTAATATTTTTGTTCATCCAGTGCAATCTCCAAGAGATATTCAAGGTAGAGGGTTACTGAATGATGTCGTTGAAAAGGCGTAAGAGGAGGACGTAAGAAGTGCATATCATAAGGATATGTAGGATAGATAACATTTGACCCTAGACATGAGTAGAGGTCGTAGTGAACGAGAGAAGCATTCTCTCGGGAGTCTGTTCCACAAAATAACAGTTCTTGGGAAGAAGCTGCCTGAGCGGAACTTCCTCTTTACCAATGGAATATAAAGGGAATAAGAATGAGTCAGCCTGTGTATATGGCATGGTGGGTTCTGGTTGTGAAGGTCGGAACTGGCGGGACTAAGTAATGTATCTCGTCTGAATATTTTCTATGAAAATAGCGATAGAGTAGCGAGAGGCTGGCAACGTTTTCTCTTTGAAAAGGGGCTTTTTGAGTGGAAAATAATTAATCACCCACAAGGCCGCTTGAACGCTTTTTTAAAAAAATTCTGGCGAAAATCTGGTTGAATGTCTTTCTTTTTATGTGCCATGTCCTTTTAAGACGTAGACAAGCTCTCCAGACAGTGATGGTGAGAAGGTATGAAGAAAAGAAAGAAAGAACAGGCACTTTGATCGGTTGAACTTTGCATCTTTCTCTTCAGAAAGTGGAAAATAGTGACTGACCCCAGCAAAAAAAAAAAAAAAAAAAAAAATGCCCCCCCCCAAACAAACAAACAATAGTTGCAACAAATTAAGCTCCGTGTTCATGTGTTGCTGTCACTTTCAGTGGAACCCCGTTTTCTCTGGGATAGACTGCACCTCCCTCTATCCCTTGCAGATCTCAACAAGTTCCTTCCCTCTGCTTCCTCCCTCAGACCACGTTCTGTCATCCACTTGCTTAACCTCGCTAAGTATGTCAAGCGTTGTTTTCCCTTATCCCGCTATTCGTCTCGTGAGTATCAGATTCTCCAGGCACTCCTTCCGTATTATGTGACCCAGAAACTTCAGCTGCCTCTTCCTGATGTTAAGTATAAGCCTCCTCCTTGTTTGCATCTTCTCTAATACCTCATCGATGCTCACATGCTCGGTGAGTGAACCAAAATAGAAAAGTTCGAGACGATTTATTAACAAGGAATACTTAGGAGTTTGTAAACATATCTTTTGTATCCCTTGTGCTATCCTGCTATCGATTGCATCATGACTGAGGAAACTGAAGTCGTATATGCCAGTTGGTTGAATCATAAATGCTAATATCCGTTAACGCACTCCAGAAATTGTAATAATTGACTTCCTGTGTGTCATTAAATCAGTCTCAGATCTTATCTGAGATCAGTTATTATTGTTCTGTAGTACGCACGCCGATTTAATCCCACGTAGCCGGCTACTAATTATTTACGCCGTCCAGTTCCATTGACAATAGTGAAAGTGTATGACAGCCCTAAAAGCCAGTTTCGCACATAAGGGTGAATATTTTTTTTATATAACATATAGTAAATAGTCTTAATTTAATAGCAATATCCCTTGACCCTACAAATTAATACAGAATTTTAAAAGATTTAAAAGTTTATAAATTATTCTAATTAAAATTTAACAAAAATGAAAACAATTCTTGTAAAAATTTATTATTCCTCGAATTTTTTTTTCTTAAGATAATAGTATTTTATACATAAAAGCAATTATTACAAGCTTTTTTTTTAATTTAATAATGTCTTAGTTTTATTGCATTTTTTATTTTACGATTCCGAGCAGATTTTCTGTAACTCGGTGTCCTGTTTGAACAACAATAACAACAACAACAACAACAACAACAAAAAATCATGATTTAAATTCTCCGACGACTTGCCATTATAACTAATACAAACATTAAAGCGCTTCAAAAAAGAATTTCTTTAAATTTCATAAAATTAAATAAGTGGGGATTAACAGATTTAAAAATATTTTTACAAAGACTTTTTTTTTTTTTAAAAGAAACATTTAAAAATAACTTAATTCATTTTTGTGGATTAGTCCTGAAAATTTCATTAAAATCTGACTATTATCTGATTTTTGCAAGAATTTCCAAATCAGTGTGTTTTCCTACCAAAAAGGTACTAAAATTTCTCATAATGGTATGGTTACCCACTAATGCAAGAAAAACAAAATTTTTAAACAAAATTTCGAAGGTTCTAAAAAAGATGAAAAAAAAAAATTGATAATCAAAAAATCATTTGTTCTTTTCTCTTAATAATAACATGTTTTTGATTTTGATGATGAAACTTTGTTTTTACTAAGTTTGGGCATTTTTTCAACTTTTGGGGGGTGGGGGCATTTTTAGCGATTCTTTGGAGGTGCCTACTCTGTTCAAAGGGACACATCGCTTCTTTTCTATTTAACGTGTGTTTAGTTTCCAATCCATTATACGAGAAAATGAGTAACTGATAATGACTATCTTCTTATTTGTATCCATAATGTAATTTTGTTTGGTCTTTATTTTATAAGGCCTTCGATCATAGTCACATTAAAATATATGTTGAAAATAGCAGTAATCCTAAATTATTTCTGTAAATAATCCCACTTTTAGTACTTTTGGAAAATTTTAGTCTCATCCTCGCCAAAAATTATCTTGTGTTTTTAAACTTAAAATAAAACCACATAAGACTTTAAAGAGTAGGTCTTTTAGACTCATTATGATAAAAATGCTAAAAAAATTCTTGATCGAAAGTGTTTAATCAAAATCGCTGAGTCTGTTTTACTTTTGTACATATTTACGCTATAATCTACAGATTCTAGAGGTTGATAAAGGAAAAAACCAGGATATATGTAAAAAAGAAAAAAATTAAGTCGGATTAAAAAGTATTGAAGTTGACATTCAAAAAACTGGCGATAGAAAAAAAAAGATGGTGTAGATTGGTTATAAAATTTTAGGGGTATATAATAGATTCTTAGAAAAAAAAAAAGAAAAAAAAAAAAAAAACGCTCACTTCTGAATTAAGGTGAGAACAATAATAAATTAAAGGAAATTAAAGACTTTTTGATTTATTGATTCATGGGAATCTCACAATTTATCCAAACACCTGAATTGGCGAAATAAATTTTATTAAAAATACAAAATTGATAGTGACTATCATTTTCAAATAGTCAAAAATGAAAGTAAAAATTATATTTACATTATTTTACTATGAAATTATTTCAGACATTTTCTTGCGACGTTTTCTTTCTTTTTGAAAAAAAAAAAAAATCTCAATCTTACAAAGCAGTTTTTATTATTATTTTAGCGGGGTGCTAAACAGGATCCGTATAAGGTGCTTTCCTTGGAATTTTCAGCAGTTAATGTTCGGAAATTTTACTATAAATTTAAATTTAACCAATCTAATTTATCAATAATTAAATTTACACCACTACATGCTTGCAAGAAAGAGGCAAAACTGTATAGAAGGAAAAATATTCCCAGGGAAATGGTCATAATTTCCAAACAATGGAAAATAAAATAAAATGGAACATACATTTCGATAAATGGTACTATTTTGTGTGTGTCTGTGTGTGTGTGTGTGTGAAGTAAGTCAGATTTAACTAGGTCAGGCCATCCCATCAGTCAACAATAGGGGTCAGATGGAAAGTTTGTCTAGAGCTTATTTTGCGCCAAATCCGAATACCTGATAACTAAGATTAGTGGAAGAGCTGAATTTGACTCCCGAAAAGCAGTAGCGACGTATGGCTGACTTCAAAACACTGTGTACGTAGACCGGATGCTACTGAATATCTTTTTATTTTTATGTTTTTTAATAGAGCTTAAATTTAAATTTATTAATCATGGCTAATCCCTAGAAATGCAATTTGAATTTAACTTCATATTGACAAACCAGAATAGTATCCGTAAAAAACGACAAGGTAATATTGCGATTTTATTTGCGTTTCCTTGTGGAAGGAATATTTAAACTATTTCGATCATATCTTGTTTTTATAGTGTTCTCTTTCTTGGACTTTTTTTTTAATTATATTTCGGCCTTTCTTTCCTTCGACATTTGGCCTTTAATTTTCATTCAACTCATTCTTTCTCATAAAAATGAAATAGTTTCCGTGAGTTTAACGTACTACTAGTATTGTTAAAAAAGAAGAAAAGAAAAATGTGTGAATATCAGTTATCCAATTTTAATGTAATAAAAATGAAAGAAAATTTTACATTTAGACGAAAACAAAATAATCAAAAAAAAAAAAAAAAAAATACTTGAGTTCGTATTTTCAAATTAATTTCACTCTGTATCCAAAAAGTCCTCCAACTACGGGTTAAAAAAGTAGGGCATACTAGTTCTTTCTAGTTTTGATTGGCTACTAGTCTGGGAAGATGACTATCCTGAATTCAGAACTAAGGAGAACGTAAAAGAAAACCGCTGTAATATATTTCCTAAGAATGCCTGGTAAATCATAGATAATGAAGATATATGAGCGATTACGTATTGAAAAAAAAAAAAAAAATTCTTTTTGTTTTTATAAAAATATCAGTATTATTATGTAATAATCAACTGGAGTTATTTATAGAAATTAACAACTTTTTTATTATTAACACTCCCTCCAATATGGGTTAAATAGTATGGTAGACTATGCTCTCTAGCTTTGGGTGGGCACCAGTATAAGAGAAGAACAATTTTGAATTTAAACCCGTGGAGAAGGCAACGGAGAACCACTTTCCCAAGAAGGCATGGCAATTCACAGATACTAAAGAAAAATCCGCGCAGTGTCTTAATCGCCAATGGCCTGAAGGGACATGGTTTTAAAAATCTAAACAGTGGAAGCTCAAATTGTGGTTTGTCTTATGTAAGTCATTTATATATCTGTTTGCTTATATTGATTTCTCGACAAAAAAAAAAAAAAAAAAATTGTGTTTCGATAAAGCAATATAATCGAACAGTGTTTTTTCCATTGTTGAATGGGAATCATAATAACTAATTCGGGTCCTACTTAAATTGATTGGCTCATTCGTAAAAAATAGGGAAAATTCTTTCGGAAATAATTTTTGTACATGAGCATGCATCAGACATTCTCCAAGCCACGACATTTGTCAGAATCAAAATACACTGTTTTTTATCATTTTAGAATGGACGGAATCCTGTTTATAATATAAATACAATGTAAAATCGATCCATGACTTTTTATAGTTATCTGTATTTTGCTTTTATTTGCAAGTTTCAAGTTTGTAGTTGTGCTTAAGTCATTGATAAGCATGTAGTATTATGAATTGGGGAAAGTTTAATATCACTAGTATACGTAGGTAATTTTTTAATCACTTCACCCCAAGCAAGGCGATAATGCCACTAAGACGCAAGGGGTTACTGAGAGTGAAAGAGAATGCAAAAAACACTAGAAAGAACCAGAAACCAAATCCTAAACAGGGAACAAAGGATAAACCTTCACTACCGTTTAAAAAAACGAGGAGGAGTATGAACCGGGTGAGTAGCATGCAGTTATCAATGACGTAAATAGTGTTTAAAACTTGACATTTGTAAATAAAAACGTACAGATAACCCTTTAAAAATCAGAGATCGATTTGACACGGTTTTCATATTATAAACAGGACACCTTCTAAAAGGATATAAAATCAATATTTTTTGATTGCGACATATGTTGTTCGTACAGGCAAGTCTAATGAATGCTAATGTGTAAAAATTAAAAAAAAAAAATTCCTATTTTTTTTTTCTAGTGGACCACTAAATTTAAGTAGTTCCCAAGTTTGAAGTTATCAACAAAGATTGTAAAATAGTCATTTCTTATTTATAAATTTCATTTGTTTCACCTTTATATCAGAAGTTACGTGAGGTTACTTTTCAGGACTAAATATACCCGAAAGTTTCGGATAACAATAATAATGGCAACAATACTAATCAGCTGACTTTCGATATAAAGAAATCGTTCTTATGTCATTATAACCAGCTTCGATCCAAGTTTTGAATCGTAGACGGGTACTTCAGCTAGTAATGTTAGCATTGTTCGATTTATCGATTATTTTTGTTAATCTCTTATTGCTTCTAATTTATAAAAGTAATTTATCATATTCCACAGGTCGGTGTGCAAAACCAGGGTTTTGAATATTGATATTTTTTTAATAATTTTATCCTCAAGCAAGGCGATAAGGCTACTAGGACGCAAGCAGTTACTGAGAGTGAAAGCGAATGATAAGACTTTAGTGAGGTGAAAGGACACTAAAAGAACAGACTTCAGGAAGACAGAAGATGGCTATAATGATATTAAGACACAAGGGGTTACTGAGAGTGGAAGAGAATGAGAAGACTTTAGTGGGGAGAAAGGACAATAAAAGAACAGGCGGTCCAAGGTTTCAGCTCATTAGAACAATTGCCATGGAAATATTTACGGAAAAGAGTGAATGAACTCACGTAGAAAGTTACTGAAATCAAGATGTTAGATCAGGATCGATTACATTACAGGCTCTTCTTTGGATTTTGTCAAGAATCTTGAAATATATAGCCGGAGCACCAGACCAGATATGGCAGCATTATTCAATGAACGGATGAATGATAGATTTATAAATCTACAAGGTGGATTCAGACGTGAAAAACTGAACCAACCTTCTTAGCAGCTGACCTGGCAACTGATTCAATATAATCACCCCATTTCGCGTCAGTAGACGACGTGAGACGCAATGTGAGACGCAATGTGGCCTGAAGGTTAGCATCAGCCATGCTGATTTAAGTCAGGAATGGTTCGCTGTGATGATTAAAGAATAGTTTCGTTTTGATATATGCAAATTCTTATTTACAAGTAAAAAATATTAAAGCTGACATTGGGAAATTGACAGATTAAAAAAACAAAATTCCAAGGGGGCCTTAGAACATATTCCTTCGCTGATAAGGGGATCTATTGTACATTAATATCTGAGATTATAGCTGTTCTTCTAGTTAGTATAAGAATTTTGCGAATGCGTTCCAGAATGAGATTTGTGAAGGCAACGTTTCTCATTTTTGTGAACACCAATAAAAGCAGTAATTATCATTGGTCTATTTTATTTTTTTTCATGGTATTTAATAAGATCAAGGGATATTATTGATTTTCTTATAAGTACCTCCATTTTGTCGTTGAAAAACAAAAACAAAACAAAAACAGCATAGCATGATGAAAAAGGGCTCCAAACTTGACAAAAACAAAGTTTTATCGTCAAAATATTTATGTTATTAATAAGAGGAAAGACCAAAGTATTTTTTAAAATTATTTTATTAAATTTTTTAATTTTTTCTAAAACGTTGGAAATTTTGATTAAAAATCTTGTTTTTATTTTGCGTCAGAGGTCGACATAACTGTTATGTCAACCTCTGACGCAAAATAACATTTACGATTAGTGTTTTTGCGCTTTTTTTTCAGGTGAAAAACACATTGATTTGGAAATTCTTGCAAAAATCAAATAATTCTCGGATTTTAATAACATTTTCAGAACTTATTCACAAATGAATATAATTATTTTTGAAATTTTTTTTAGAAAATCTTGGTAAAGATTATGTTTTTTATACATGTTACTTACTTAATTTCATGAAATTTCGAGAAATTAAATTTCAATCTCAAAATTTGTTTTATTAGTTAAAAGCAGGACTCCTTGGAGAATGTAAATCCTTCATTTTTTCTCAAACTCTTGCTCATTTCCCGAAAATCTGATTCGAATCGTATATTAAAAATACAATAAAACTATAACATTATGCAATTAGTAAAGCCTTTAATTACTTTTATAAGTAAGATTTGGGCACTATTGTGTGAAGAGAAAAATCGATGAATAATGAATATTTACAAGAATTGTTTTTATTTTTTTTTTAAATTTTAATTATAATAATTTATAAAATATAAACGTTTAAAATTCTGCATTACTTCAATCCGGTTAGATGATATTGTTATTAAGTGAAAACTATATTTACTAATCGAAAATGGAACAACTTAATACAAAGTATTTTGCTTCAAGATTTTAAAAATATGTTTTAATGTACATAAAATATTACGTAACGCGCCCCTGTTTGAAAGTATGGTCGAGCATATACGACATTATCTGAAAATAAGCGCGATGACTATATTAATGTTAAAGTCAGCATTCCTTAAATTAGATTACAGAGAATATTTTCCAACATTTTTAAGATTACTGAGTGCTTCAAAATTATATAAAAAGAGCGCTTACGCGTCATTTTCTTAAATTATGTTTTAACAGATAAAGTCTCCATAGAACAACAAATAAATCTGCCAACACTTTCCAGCGCATGTTAAGTGATTGACGGGCGATAAAAAGTGCGTAAATCATCGCTACTGTTTGTTTTAAAAAATTATTTCTCTGTTACTTTAAATTTAAAGTAAATATTATTTTTTTCAAATCAGATTAATTATACTTTAAATCAGTTAATATTCCTCAAATAAAGTTTCAGAAAAGTATATTTTATTTTTGTAAGATTTTTAAATGCGAGAATTAACTTTTGTTTACAAATGTGTCAAATTTATGATTTTAAACGATTTTTAAAGCGGCCAAAAAGTTGAGATTTCAATCAATATGATTTCTATTTTAAATACGCCAGAGTATTTTGCTTACTGGAAATAGTAAATTTAATCGTTTAGTTTTCAGTTAAAGTTAAAAAGATTCAAGAATGCTTTTTCAATTTAAAAAAAAAATATTTTAAATCAAGGTATCGAAACTGAGTTGAGGTACCTACAACCCTTGAAAGCCTTGTTCTGTGATACATTAACGAGTTGAGATAAAACATGCCTTCAAATAAGCCCCCGTTCCCAAACAATGCACTGCTTTAAACTGCTTGGGAAAATTAACCAGTGACAGATGGCTCGTATCGCTAGGAAAAAAAAAAAAAAAAAAAAAAAAAAAAAGAAAACATTTTACTCACGAAAGAAAGAAAAAGAGAGAGAATAAAACAACCAAACAAAACATTTATAATACTTTTAAGAGGCATAGTATGAAGTGGGGGAACGTTAGTTTCAGCTGTCAGCATCTACCACCTGTAAAATGACGCAATCAACCAACTGGTATAAAACATGTCGTGTATCCCCCCCCCTAATTTGACCTTTTAACCCGATAGTTAAGAAGCGCCCACTTTGTAAAATGTATTTTTTCATTGTGTTTTGAGTTAAACAAAGGACATTTTTTTCGTAGGTCAGTTGTGTAGTCACGTAATAAATTATTTCTCATCAAATCGTCTTCACCTAACAGGTCCATTAGTATTGGTGTACTTTTAATGAAAATTAGCATTTTAAAAATGGTTAATATGTCATCTCGGTAGACATAAAAAATGGCGTAAAAATACTGCTGACTAATGTTTTTTTTTTTTAAAAGCAAATTCTGTTGCGTAATTATATTTTGATACAAAATTTTAGATTTAAAAAATATTTTGGCTTCGTTTTTTAAAAAAAATATTTTTGGTCTCAATTTTAGAATATAATAGAATTTTGCCGATTGTCCCACGTGCCTTGTCGAATTTAATAAGTCCACAAATCTATGGTATCAAGTAAGTATAGAATTTATGGTAGTCGTAACTGAGGGATTATCCCACTTTTGTTTCCCTAACGACCTCTAGATGTCTTTGCCAAAAGCAATATATAAGAAAAGAGCATAAAGTGTCTCTCATTTTAGCTTCAGAACACATTAGAGATAGCATAGAGTTTTTTTTTTTCTGGGTAGCCATTAATCTCCAGTCCATTTTGTTGCAGCGTTAACAATTTTTTGGGCGGTTATTTTGATAGAGTAAATTAAATAGAAAGAATACAAAGGGGTGAATGAAGATGTGTGTGTGTGTGTGTGTGTGTGTGTGTGCAGTGAGACCGGATGTGAGGGTTTAACGTGGGTAACCCGAACGCGTACATGCGGGACAAGGACAAAAAATGCCCAGCCCCCGAGACCGTCAGTTATGCTGGCAATGGTATGACTACGAATCCTCCATCTTTAGTGAAATGGTACCGGTACCGGGCACCTCAGAGTATTTATTTTCTTCAGCTGTGTCTCTGCCCGCGGACAGAGCCACAATTGAGCCACACACTGCCCTAAGACAGAGACGCAACTGAGAGATGATAAATCCTTTCCTGCGTGTGCCAGATGTGTGTGTGTGTGCATGCATAAAGATGTCCTTTTTACTACGTACGTATATTCAAAGTTTATTGTGTCACTGCTCCGAGTTAGAGTAAAAACAGTGGTAACAATAACTTGCACACGCAAAGGACGAGTGTAAGGAAATGCAATACGATTTCAACGAGGCGATATTTTATATTTTTTTTTATTGAATCGAATAAAAAGCGAGAAAATACAGTAGTATGCGTGCAAAAGAAAGAAGAAATTACAAGTTAGGATTTGTGTGGGTGATACACGCACGCAGGCGCGTGTGAAAAAGTTCGGTCTCCCGAGGAAAGAGTTTGGGTGTAGGTATCGTCGCTACAGCTTGCTGGTGGAAAAGAAAGAGAAGGAAAAGAAAGACAGGAAGTGTCCCGTTTTTATAGTTGTTGAACGGCACCACCTAACGATTTCTTTGGCGAGATTGGCAAAGCTATGTAAGGATAATCCGTGAGTTTATATGAATGATTGTGAGAGACTTACATTTTGATTAGAGTTCTTTTTCGGTTTCGTAGATTTATTAGATAATGTTTATGTCTAATCAAGGAAACTTAGGAAATTTGTATGATGTGTTCGCGAGAGACCAAAAGATCCCCCAGAAGGGGAAACGAAATACGTCTTACCCTTAATGTATCCTGTGGCTTAAAAAAAGTGAAACTTCGGGCTCATTTCTTATATACTACTTTTGGCAATGCCATCTAGCGGCCGTGAGAAGTGAGGTAATCTCGCATAATGGTTTTACGAGACTAGCTTTCCAACAAGAATTTTTCACCATGTTCCTTCAAGGTACATGCAATCTAGTCACCCCACAACTGTCTTTTCTTTATTATCTGTTGTGAAATTTCATGACTGGCCCTGGAGAAGTTAACGGAGTGGGTTTCTTGTTGCGTTTATTACGGTTTTGATTTTCCCCTTCTTTTCAACTAGTTGCTAACCAAGTTTAGAGAAAGGCGAGTCCGTTTTACTATTTTAACCACATGTTTATCTCGAGGTTCTTGACAAAATCCAAAGAAGGATTTGCAATGTAATCGATCCTGACTTGGCATCTCGACGTCAATTTCTCGCAGACGTGATGTGGCTTTCATGGCAACTGCTGTGACGAGCTTTTTTTCCCTTGGTTCCCCGACTACATGAATTTAAGCGTGCTACTAGATTGGCATCTAGATCCCATCCTTTTACTTTTGAAATAGTTAAATGCAACCGCCACTTCTACTCCAACAGTTTCTTCTCTCGTACTTCCCGACAGTGGAACTCCTTTCCGCTTACTTGCTTCCTTGATAACTGCAATTTTCAAAGATTTAGATACAATGACAATCGCCATCTTCTGTTGTCTTGAATCCCGTTCATCTTTTATCCTTTCCTCAGTCCCCACCTATACCCAGTATTTTCTCTCACTTTCACTCTGTACCCCCCCCCCTGCGTACTAGTGACACCCACGCCTTGCTTGGGGTGAAATGCTATAAAAGAAACCTTCCAAAATTTTTTTACGCGCGTAGTCATTTTTTTTTCGCCGTGTTATCGACACTGCGAATGCCGGACGTCACCGAAACAGCTTACGTGGGACTGCCTTTTTTTTTTTTTTATTGGTATCAGTCCTCATTTGCAGGGTTGTAAAGTTTGACTTACTTCTTCGCTGCTACCATGTTACATTAAGTCATGGAAAACATGATGTAGTATTTTATGTAAATGAGATACTGCTATAAAAGCAGAACACCACATCGAACTCTAGGCAAGCTACCATCTGTTGACCTGACAACATTTATTCCAGAGATTACTCTTCTTTATAATTATATGGCGTCACCGATAGTATCTCTAACCACGTTGCGTGAACCGGAGCACACAAACTTGAATTAGATATTTCGTAGTATTAGCTAGAGTAAAGAAACTAAAAGACTAAAGCTTCCGGTGGATGGGGGAGAATAGAATTACTGATTTATTTTTGGCTTCGGCAGGATGTGAAGCCATAAAGAAAATATCCATTATGGTGTAGCCTAAAATACTGGAAGACTTATCATATAAGGAAATTTCAGCCATTATAAAAAGAAACATGCGACCCCCACCAAAAAAAAAGCAGGTTATTGCAGAGAGCACAAAAATTCTGGAACCGTAATGAGACAAGCATCAAGATATTACTGGGTTCTAGAGAAATGTCTATTAAAGACGAATTGATCTTTCTAAGATTAACTGAAGGCGTGTATGATGTTATATACAAACATTAGATCTTAGAACGGCTACAAGCGACTGATATGAATTTAGAAGCAAGTGTAGAATTCTTGAAGCAATTAAAATTAATTAGTGAATTTAATAATTCTAAAAACAAGTGGAAGCACGCAACACAACTGAAATCCTAATTAAGTGCAAATATTGCGACAAAGAACATGAAAGAAACAAAAACAAATGTCCAGCCCGAAGAGAATTATGTTTAAACTGTAAAAAAAGAAAAAGAAAAAAAAAGACCATTTTCAATCTGTGTGCAAATACAAAAAGAGAATAGAAAGGGAAGAAAATATAAACCCTCATACTGAAAATACAGAATTATATTCGATAAGAATACCTACAAAAGGTAGAAAGACAGTAAAATTGAATAGCATAACTTCTCCCGTGCAGG
Source organism: Acanthosepion pharaonis (assembly GCA_903632075.3). Classification (NCBI taxonomy): domain Eukaryota; kingdom Metazoa; phylum Mollusca; class Cephalopoda; order Sepiida; family Sepiidae; genus Acanthosepion; species Acanthosepion pharaonis. The sequence goes on along the minus strand of CAHIKZ030002722.1, from coordinate 5,097,485 downwards.
TTGACACGGGGATTGATATTACCTTGATCCCAAGGAATTTCTGGGAAAAGAATGGGTAAACCCAGATTAAGAAAAATTTATCTTGATTTAAAATAATTTGATGGATTTGTCATCATAACGCTAGGCTCCTTTGAAGGTACTTTACAGACAAAAAAACAAAAAAACGTTTTGAGATTATTCCGATCACTGTTGTAGAATGAACAAAAATCATGGCCTCCTAGGAATAGACATTTAAAAAGTGGATACGGCGAAATTAATAAACTGTATAAAGTCAGAAGAATCTGGCATAGGACTATTAAACGGATATAAAGCGAGTATTCGCCTAAAAGAAAATAATCATCCGTTTTATTTTGAATCTCGAAAAATACATATTCACATTCTACCCATTATAGTTGCAAAACTAAAGAAAAGGATAGAACAAGGTATATTGGAAAAAGTTATCCAATGTGGTAACAGTTAGGCTTCACCAATTGTTGCGATAGTCCAATGGCGATTTGAAGATATGCAGGGATTATAAAGTAGGTTTGAATCATCAGATATGTTCTGATTCATTCCCCTTACCTAGCATAGAAACAGCAATTCATGAATTAGCGGGAATGAGATACTTTACCAAGACTGACCTGAAATCGGTATATAACCAAATAGAAATTGACAGAAAATTTAAAGAAGCCTCTACAATTAATACCCCGCTGCTACCATGTTACATTAAGTTATGGAAAACATGATGTAGTATTTTATGTAAATGAGATACTGCTATAAAAGCAGAACACCACAGCGAATGCCAGGCGAGCTACCATCTGTTGACCTGACAACATTTATTCCAGAGATTGCTCTTCTTTATAACAATATGTCATCGCCGTTAGGATCTCTAATCTTCATCTTAGTAATCCACTAAGATGAAGTGTCTTCCATTTGGAGTTGACTTCAAGCCATATTTTTCAAAAGGCAATTGAAAAAGTTCTATTGGAAGGGGCAAAAAATATAATCACGTATCAAGACGATATAAGTATAGGTGCTTACACTAAAGAGGAATGTAAAAAACTGAAGAGTTTTAAACAAATTTAAAAAAATGCTGGTATGACGATAAATGGCGATAAATGTGAGTTACATTGCGCCATAATATCGTATTTGGGATATTAAATATCTAAAGAAGGAATTTCAGTAGAGAATAAACTGATATCGGAAGTATCTGCACTAAAAAAATAAAAAAAAGAATTAGAATCCTTTTTTGGGATTGACCAATTTTTATAGCAAATATCTACCTAGATACAGCGACCTAACAGAACCATTTGCAGAATTATGGAAAAAGAATACGGAATTTAAATGGACCCAAAGAATTAATGTAACTTTTGAAAGCTTAAAAAGGGTACTAATAAGAAAACCAATTGCAACTACTCAATTAATAAGAAAGCGTTAGAAATAGTATAGAGCACAGAAAGAGCTCGAAATTTGTTGTTAGAACGAAAATTTTTGTTAAAGTCAGATCACAAACTTTTAGAGTTTATATTTAACCCCCGAAAGGAATTACCAAAAGTCACATCTTGTAGAATTTTAATATGGTCTATAAAACTCATGGTCTTTGATTTCGACATCATATACGTAAAGAGGAACACTGTTCCACATGAAAATGCGCTATCCAGTCTAAATTTTGACAGTAAAAAATTAGGAACCTCTGGAAATTCAGAATATAAAATACTGTACTGGGCTGAAATGGGCGTGTTACTCCTAAATCGTCTCAGAATGGAAACTATATAAGAGCCAATGTTAATTAGAATTTCAGACGGAATAAAAAGAAGCACATGGAGCAATTGTTCAATGGCAGAAAGACACTACAAAGAATCAAGACATAAGTTCACAGTAGAGAAAGGCATAATATTCAATGGAGATATTATAATGCCCCCAGAAAGTTTAAGAAAAGAAGTACTAAAAGCTGTACATGATTGTGGTATGACAGCAGCACAAATGAGATTAAAATTACAAGCGTGGTGGCCAGGATATTTTCGAGATGTAGACGTAATGAAAAAGAAACATGGGATCGGGTGCACATGGATCATGCTCATATTAAAGGCATGGCGCTATTTTTAATTTTAGTGGGCTAATTTTCAGGATGGTCCAGAATAATTAAGGCTGCTGACAGAAAAGCCACAACTGTAAAACAATTATTAAGAACAATATTTTCGAGGAATGGGGTGCCAAAACCTTTGGACTCATGTGACGTCGTCCCCCGGTCGCAGCGCCAACTGTGACGTTCTATCCTGATCTACCACGGCCCCAGTTGTGACGTGGCCGTTCCAGGGTCCTATCCCGGTCACGACACCAGTTGAGACGTCCCTAAACAGCGCCAATTGTGACGTCTTCGCCGCGGCGCCAGCTGTTCGCTCCTCGCTGCTCCGTCCGGGTGTCGCTGCTCCAAACGTGACGTTTGCCTGTCGCGTCAGTCGTGTTGTCTCGTACTGTGACGACCAACTGGCTTGGTATCGGTCGCGGCACCCAAATGTGACGTTCTAACCTTTTGGTGATTCGGGTGGGAATCTGGTTAGATTTGATATCAGCCTCGCCGTTCCCAACCTGCTTCCAACGTCTGGTTACCAAGGTAACTGCACTGATCTCCAGTCTGCCTACCCACGTTATGAATTGATCTTAGACAGACGAGATCAAACAGGGTTGGGGCCGTAATGCAAATTGAGTTCAACGGGGGTGATAACACACAAATATGCATAAAAGAAAATAAAATGAAAACTCAAAAAGTTCAAAGTATCAAAGAAAAAGGTAACAAACTTTATGTCTAGTTGTTCGATACATAGGACTGCATCTATCTCCCGACCCGTTCTGTGGATTGTGACACGGCGCTTTCGCTAGGCAAGTTTTAACGCTTCAAGTTGTTTGCTTTCTAAGGAATTTGTGTTTCGGTGTGTCTTTGGACGAAAGTCGAAAAACTTATTTCTGTGGTCTGGTTCTAAGTCGATCTTCAAAATAATTGTTCTTGGTTGAAGAGGAGTCCAAAATTTTGCGTGAATCTTGGTCAGCTATCTTGGTCTATCATCTCTGCCGCCAGGGCCGAACGAACTGTCTTCTGCCCATCAGGGTCCGAACTACTGGACACTCATCTCAGCCGTCAGGGCTCGAACTACTGGACACTCATCCCTGCCGTCGGGGCGCGAACTGTCTTCTGCCCGTCAGGGTCCGAACTATTGGACACTCATCTCAGCCGTCAGGGCTCGAACTACTGGCCACTCATCTCTGCTGTCAGGGCTCGAACTACTGGACACTAATCCCTGCCGTCAGGGCGCGAACTCTTCTGCCCGCCAGGATGCGAACTGTGATCACCACTTGTTGGGGCCTGGTTTTTATTGACGCCGACAAAAACCGGGTTGGGTCTGTTGGCGTCGGGGAGTTCCTCGATACTTCTAAATACATATCCACCTCTTTTATTTCTGGTTAGGGACTTTCCACTCTTTTCCATTTTTGGTAACTTCTTTTTCACTCCCACTTTCTCACCATGCTTCTGAGGGGCGTGAACTTCCCACCCCACTTCTTCGTAGCGGCTTCTCATACTTATACTCTGGATGGAGGCGTCAACAGCCTTCTTCGTGCGTCACGTGATCACTCTCGGCCAATGAGGTCTTGGTCGGGTATCTTTCCTCCTCCTTCGTGCGTCATGTGATCACCACTTGACCAATGACGTCTTAGTCGGGCGTGAACAGCTCGCGGCTTTGTTTCGGAAAAAAAAATACCTTGCTTAACTAAAAAAAATTAATTAAATCGCCGTTATCATGAACGGATAATATGACAACTCTTTGTTCAACACGTGGCGTTTGTCAAGCAGTTTATCGCCAATTCATCAGACGGCTGGTTTTCCGACATGGCCTCAGAAAAGAATTTTCTCCAAGTTTTCAGTCAGTCTGACGTCTCAAGGCAGAAATAAAACATTTCTTATTCCATTCATTTTCCTTCGGTTCATGTGTCTGATAACAAAATTTTATTATCGCAGGGCAAAAGTTTGTTTTATCGAAAAGAGCTTAATTAGTGAGACTACTTGTGTGGGATTTTAATTTTCCATACCCAGCTAAGGCTCCGTACGTACACCTGTGTTTTGTCAATTATCAAAATCTAACGTTTTCAAGTGGACTTTCCTTGGCGAACATTTCTTGATAACACAATTCCATTCGCGCAGGCCAAGTAGGGAAATCGGTCAATGATTGCTCGCAGGTGGCCTTTAATTTTCATATCTGTCCAAAAGTCTTTTTTTTTTTGTCGCCTGTTTCTTGTCGTCACTTATCGAAATAACATTTTCGCTGGAATTTCTCCCTTGGCCGGTGGCCTGTGTTTTGATATTAAGATGCCTTCTCGTACCAATAGTTTAGATAACACTTCCCTACCCACTCAATCTCATTGTCATTATAATGACACTCTTTTCGCCATGTGCCACTTATCCAAAATAACCTTTTTTTTATTGCCTCTTAAGCCGTGTGTGTGTGTGTTCGCCTATGATCCGTCTCGCATTACTTTTTCCTTCCTTTCTTCTTTTCTTTCCTTTTCCCTTTTTGCCTTTCTTTCTTTGCCTGGATGCATGGTGCCACACTCAGATAACAAGCCAGAATTTTGCGAGGAAAGTTTATGCTCGTGACTAAAGCGTATTTGATGCCTCTTGTATAAAACACCACCATACCACTGACAACCGAATGGCATCGTAGAAAGAATGTTACAGACCGTGAAAATGGGACTAAAAGCATTTTCCACATCTAATGATAATATAGAGAGTTACTTACCAAGATTACTGTTAAGCTATAGGACAGTTTGCCGGCAGACTATAAAGTACCTCTGTATTAATGGGTAAACAGATTAGAGCTCTCATACCAATGTTACTTTCATCAAGTGGAAGTGTTTAGTATATAAAAAAAAAACAACGAATCTAATCGAGAGTAGGTGAACTTTGTAGTACAGAAAGGACACAACACAGCAATACTAACGAAAAATTGACAAAATGAACTGGCCTATGCTGATTAATTCAAAAGCAGAATGGAACCTGAGGATATAGAAATGGACGAAGAATCTGAAGGTGAAGAACATGAAGGGGAGGAGGGGACTAATGAATCTAGTGGTGGAACTAAACAATCTATGGATGATAATGACCAAAAATGTAACGAGTATTCGGAAGAGGAAAATAAACTCAGACCTAAGTCCCCTATAAGAAGAAATCAAGATATACGCCAAGAAAAAAAAAAGTTTAGATTCCCCAAAATAATTAGAAAAAGTCAAAGGCTATTTCGGTTGAGGGAGGTGTAGTATCAATAGGATACTGTTATAAAAGCAGAACAGTACAGCGAATGCCAGTCGAGCTACTATCTGTTGACCTGACAACATCTATTCCAGAGATTACTCTATATCATAACACAGGAAAAAACAGATATCGACAGAGCCGACACGAAACTTAAGCATCGTTTATTAGGTATAAGAAGGAAGAGAATGAGAAAGGGAGAAAAGGGGCATATCAGGGAGCGAGAAACACGTTCCTTAACGTTGATTAGGGAGCATACGTTAAAATGTAATGCAAAGGGAGTATACATTAAACAATAATGTAACAGTGAGTCATTGTGCAATATGTATTTTTTGTGGGGATTGAGAGGGCGATAAACTTAAGGGCTGCTCCGGGCGGCACATATTCTAGATATGTCACTGCTTATTCGCCTCAACACTTTATTGGTTTCTCTGTTTTTTTTTCCCGACTGTTTAGTCTTAATTATTACCAGCTTCAAATTGTCATTAGGCATTCTCATGCCAGAAAACGTTGAATCAGAGTTGCCGCCTGTTAATCACGTTCTTTTAACAATTACTCCACGATATTGTGACGGGTATAGAGTGAATTCAGGCGGCTAGAAAGTGCAAAACTCGCATCGCCAGATACATGATAAAATATTAGGCTGAGTCATAAATAATTTCTGTTCTTACTTAGCAACAATCCGCTTTGTTCTTTCCGTTAAGAGTTCGTGGGACCCAAACGCCCAGTTTGTTGACGTCCCCTGTCTTTTTCAAGTGCCGGTAGATTGAGATACGCTTAATCTCCTTGCTAATTCCCGAGTACTTTGCCATGAATTGAATTGCTTTCCACTAACGACTTTAGAACGTCATCATCAAAAACCGATGACCGCCCCTGTCCGGGTTTCATCCTCCAACGACATTTCGCCAGAACGAAACTTTGGAAATCAATTTCATACTAGCCGGTCAATATGAGCCCGAAATGTGATTTGCAGGTCGGGAACACTAGAATCAAGCAGACACGGAAGTTTAAATATCTGGGAAGCGTTCTGACTGTGACACCCACCGGTGGTCGCGGTCGCAGCGCCAGCGCCAATATAGGACGTCCACTAGTTGCGACGTCAATATATGACAAGGATCATATCAAGATCTGTATACATAACGGCTGGATTTCTTCGTCGGAACCCAAGAATTAAAAATATTAATGGTATCTCTGATAGATAACCAATATTGATTTCTTCTGCCTGTATGCAGTTGACCGAAGCCGAAATTTTTTTATGGTTGCCGTGTGGGGTCGGCTTTGTCATTCCTCCCCGAATTCTGTTTCCTTTGGCGCGTCACTATCTGATCATGACATTAATTAATTCTGACAGAATCTGAAATCTGGCTTTCTCTTACGGATTTCTGTCTTCTGCGAAAAAGTATCTTTCTTCGTAAATGAAATAAAATATTTTCCCATTCTTTTTTTGTTAAAAAAAAAAATTGTCGCTCGGTCTGTCTTTCGATATAGCTCTTTCTCGCCTTAAGTATTTCTCGTTTTTAATTTCTATGCTTACTTAGTTAGCCAATTACCATAGCTAAATAGTGTCACATGACAGAGGACGGTAAATGCGACACTGAGATCCGTTGACGTATTGGGATAGCCAAGGACGCATTCCTAAAGCTCGGCAGATTATTGCGAGACAGGAGGATTTCTTTGGTAACCAAGAAAAGAATACTGAACTGTTACGTGATATCTGTTCTTCTTTACGGCAGCGAAAATTGGACGATTTCCTCAAAGATGAAGAAGAGGCGACGGAGATGTGGTTCTACAGAAGGATGCTAAGGATATCATGGACCGAGCGTGTGAGCAACGATGAGGTCTGAGAGCTGATGTAAACAAGGAGGAGGCTTATACTTAACATAAGGAAGAGGCAGCTGAAGTTCCTGGGACATATAATGAGGAAGGAGGGCCTGGAAAATCTGATACTCACGGGTCGAATAGAGGGAAAGAGAGACAATGGAAAACAACGCATGGCATACCTGGCGGCCTTAAGCAAGTAAATGACAGAACGTGGTCCGGGGGAAGTGGCAGAGGGAAGGAACTTGTTGAGAGTTGCAAGGGATAGAAGGAGGTGGAGAGCCATGATCGCCTACATCTCTAGGGACACGGCACATAGAAAGAAAGGACCATAATCACTACATATTTGTGTAGATATTTTTGTAGTATTATTCCCTTGCTTGAACTCCCATAATATGCGACGAAAATTCACATTCAATCCCTCCATTAGTGGGGTTAAGAATTTTATTCTTTTATCCACCGTGTACGCTGCCACTGCCGTGCAAGTTAGCGTACTCCAAATTTATTCATAATTATCATGTGTGATTAGTAGTTAGGATGATACATTCGTCATTGTTACTGGTTCCCCAAATTGGAAATTAATTATAAGTCGAGCTTATATTAAATTCTTTAAACGAATAGAAACCAGCTCCGCCAACCAACCATTTGTGATTACATGGTCGAAAGTTGGTCTTTCCATAAATTGAAAACGTATTCTTATTTTTTAGCTTATGTAATTTTAATACTCTCACACAACAAGCAAGTCAATTATTAAAGAGAGAAAACAATAAAAGAATTAAGAAGACAAGATGTGCTGGTTCTAATTTGATTTTATCCAACGCAGTCGGAATTTTAAAAAACCGTAACGGATAATTTGTGACGTGGGTGTTTTTTCGTCTTTTTTTTTTTCTCAGAACAATTAGGCGTAATGTTTTAAATTTAACTTCCTATCCTTCATTTCATCTCTGTTCTTCCGGAAAATTTAGGTTGAATTTGTCAAACTGTTTCTCTTCGCACCTCTTAGTACAGTGACCAGTCGAAATGACGTCTGCGGTCAAAATCACATCGAGTGGCGGATTTGGTATGATTGAAGTTGATTCCCTGAAAAGGAATTCTGACCAGAACTTCGACGGAGTTGTGTGTGTGGGACGACTTCCTCAGTTTCAAAGGGAAAGCTCAGCATTGTCTAAAATAAGGAGCGGTAATACAGATCCGGAAACTTGGACTTTAGTTTTTTTATTTTAAATTAAAATTCCATTTTTTTTTCCTGGGTTTTTGAAATGAGGAACGATCATTATTATACACTGATTTATTTGAACTAGTGTCTTCGTCATCTCCAAGGTCGGCAAGTGCAGCTCAGTGGAAAGAAACCAGCAACATCACGAGAACGAATTAAGTAGAAAAAAATTAACTAAAATTTAAGTGTTATGCCCCTTAGCGTGTGCAGACGAATGAGAACAGTCTACCTCTGTAGACTGAATAAAGGATTTAAAATTAATGATTATCAAATATAACAGACACCTGAAGAATACTAGAGGGAACAATAGCCGAAAAGTTGTTCCTATAACAGCAAAAACGAAGACACTAGACCGAATAAATCAATATATAATAATAAAAAAAAAAAATGCGCGGCCATGTTAATGTTAATAAAGTATGCACAAAGACATATACAAAGAGATGCCGATGAAAAATTCTCGGACAGAACAAGAAGCACTTAATTAAATATTGTTTGGTTACTTCATGAGATTTTGGGAAGTGGTTCGAACAGAAAACCCTCAGAACATACTCGTATTAATGAATAATTAGCGGGAAGAGGAAAGAGTAATCAGGAGGACAGTAGATAACGATTGACATTGCATTTAAATTTTTGCAGATTAAAGTTGACTGGAAAGCATGGAGCCGGAAGGAAGTTCCACAAGTGAGAAGTACGAGAGAAGAAACTGTTATCATAGAACTTACTGTTACATCGAGCCAGCTCAATTGTAAATTGATGAGATCTTAATGTCAGTTTAGTACTGCGCTTAAATTAAAAAAGTCTAGATACCGTGGCGAAGAGCTCGTCCGAACAATTACCATAGAAATATTTATAGAAAAGACGCATAGAGGCAACATTATTTAAGTAATTTATAATCATATCCAAGTGATTAAGACAAGAACGTCCTGGGTATGACGATAAACTACATCCGACATCAAGGTCTCTGATCAGGAGGTTTTGCGGAGCGTGGAACCACCTCTTAATTGCTGTTGTTGCCAGGTCCACCCTGACCCGGGGTGGTAGCACTTGTTAGGGTCCCAGCTATCGGAAAATAGTAGCCACCACTTGTGTCAAAACACTATGAAATTATAAAAAATATATTTTTATATTAAAAATACCAGCGATGAATTTTGATAGTAGAAAATTAACAGCAATACATTTTTTTGTAAAGAAAATTACTACTGATCCCCCCCAATTAAATTTCGGCATTAAATAAGAAGTTATATATGTAGTTGATATGCTGCTAAACAAACGATCAAGCAATTAAGACAAGACAAAAATTAATTAAAAATAAAAATAACTGCACTATATAATCTAAGTGATTTTAAACAATATTAGTTTTTATACAATAAAATCATCATCATCATCATCAGTCTCATGATCGGATATGGTCGTAGGGTCGCTTCGCAATTGAGTGCTTGACCAGTTTGTCATCGACATATCTTGACTTGACGCCTATATAAATCAATGTGTAGTATATCTTTTGCAAGTAGACCTGGTGGAGCCCATCCCTCTCCAGGTCAAATAACAACCGATGATCTCTAATTTGAAGGCTCGCTTTGGTCAAGGACGCGTGGCCATTGATCATATCGAGGGAGTCCTGACCGCTACCTTCAGTCTAGGAATCCCTCCACTCAGCGATGCCGTATCATCACTACCGTGGCTGCGTAGATAGCTACAGAGCTCAGCCTGTACCATTGTGCAAGAGGGCCTTTGATTCTACAAGAAGGTTAATCTGCCCTTTGACAGGTCTTGATTTTTATTCTATTGGTTGTTTCGATATCCTCCTCACTAGTAATGCCTGGATGAGTGTGATTTTACCATTCTAGTCGCCAATGACCCAACCATGCAGCAGGAAGTATTGGATTACATGGTACTAGTAAGACTCGTAGAGTGACCTGACACAATAAAAACATCTAATAATAATAATAATAATAATAATGGAAACTTATCGATAGTATGGATCTACTACAGAAAGACGTTCAACAGTGTACCACACTCATGGATAGAGAAGGGCATAAAAATATCAAAGTATGCACCACAACAGTTGAATTCATAACGAAGAGCCTGCTAAATCCTACAAACTGGTCATTAACATCGAGACCAATCAACATCAAAAGCGGGATTTTCCAAGGAGATTCATTGTCACCACTACTCTTCTGCCTTGCATTAGCACCACTCAGCTGCCTACTGAACAACAGTAGCCATGGATACCAACCAGCACAAAAACCTACTCACCATTGTCAAAACCTTCAGCGAAGACATTAGGATGGAGTACGGAATCGACAAATGTGACAAAGCCACCTTCAAAGGCGGTAAACTAACGAAAACTACAGATTTAGACCCTGATATCAACAACAAGATTAAGGAACTAGACCAAGATGGTACATACAAATGCTTAAGAATTAATGAAGGAGGCGGAATATAACATTCAGTTATGAAGAAAAAGATCCGAAAACAATATTATAGGAGAGTGCGTTTGATACTAGAAAGCGAACTTAATGTGGCCAATTAAATGAAGGCTATCAACACCTTCGCTATACCCATAGTAACGTACAGCTTCAACATTATTAAATGGAATTTGAATGACATTAAAAGTTTGGACGCCAAGACCAGAAAAATGCTTACCCGAATGAGGATGCACCACCTGAAAACAGATGTTGATAGGCTGTAGGTACCAAAATCTTTAGGAGGTCGAGGTCTAATCCAACTTGAATTAACTCTAAAAACTTCAATAATCTGATTGGAAGCATACCTCACAAAAACCAATGACCGTCTCCTACAAATAGTAAAACACCAAATCCACCCCATCAACAAGGAAGCTGCACTCTTCAAGAAACAGCTTAATATACATGAAACTCTACTAACAACAAACGAAGTCAATACCATCTACGCAAGTAACGAGTAAAATACAAAGCAAAACAACTTGACCAAATGAAATACCCCCCCCAAAAAAAAACAAACAAAAAATCTAAAAACTAAAAAGAACGAAAGAAGCAGATGTAGACCAATAGAAAACCCATCAGTGGCTGAGGAACACCGAGTTGAAAGCTGAGACAGACAGCCTAATTATTGCAGCTCAGGACCAAAGTCTCACAACCAGATTCTATCACTGTCACATAATCAAGGACGGAACAAACCCAAAATACAGGATCTAAGGAAAATATGATGAAACTGTCGGCCATCTTATCTCAGGGTGTCCGGAACTAGCAAAAAATGAATATACCCACAGACATAACAAGGTAGTGACATATGTGCACTGGAAGATATGCAAGAAGCACAAAAACGAAACCACTAAGAGATGGTATAAGCACCAACCAGACACAGTTACCCAAAATAACGATGTAACTATCCTTTGGGACATACCAATTCAAACTAAAAAGGAAATAAAAACCAACAGACTTGATATTAGCATAAAAGACAAGAAGTTCAGGAAGTGTATGCCTATTGACATAGCAGTGGCATCCGAGAGAAAGACCGCCATAAAAATTATTGAGAAATTGTCCAAATACAAGGACCTGGAGATCGAGATTAACAGGATGTGGGTAATGAAAACTGAGACTGTACCAATAGTAATCGGAGCTCTGGGCCTCCTGAGAAAAGGGATGGATAATTTTTGTCCCAAGTAACATCAACATACAAGTTGCCCAGAAGATCGCCCTACTAGGAACATCCCATATACTAAGAAAAGTGCTATCAATTAAATGACAATTCTCCTATAGGGCCTAAGGACCTTAATTTGGTCCCTGTTCTACAGAATACATAGCCGGAAGCATAACATACACAAAGGATGATAATAGTAAGAATAAGAATAAGAAGGCGACAGACGATTAGTTCAGCTAGTTTTTTTTTACAAAACCACAACAATCGGTCTTCAAAGATAGCCAGAAATTATAGAAGACTGGATGATGATCTGTGTCAAAGAAGATGAAATAAATAAAAAAAATAACTTATTCAATAATAAAGGAAGCCAACACATTCAAAAGGGAATTTCAAGTGGATGAAGAATTGCAAATAAACTATAATACACCGACTGCAGCGGTAAAGAACCTAAAAATGAAAGCAAAAGCAAATGCAACGTACCAAGTGAAGAAACGATGTCAAGATAAGTCTCTTCATAAGCCAATACGCTGTCCATATCAAACAAGTTGATGTAGACAAACCCTGTACCCATCAGTGGTTACGTAATGTAGGCTTAAGCAGCTGAAACCAAAAGTTTTATTATTTCTGCACAGAACCAATGCTTTTCTAACTAGAAATTACTGTAGAGGACCCAGGTAGCATGCAGTGCTGGCCTACGAAAAGGTGGCCTTGTGCCAGACACTACTCACGACTACCGAATCCACTAGCAAAGTAAAAAAAAAAGGATAGAATAAAAATGACTGTATTCAACACGTTCAGCAAAAGGCAAAAATATAGATAGCCAGGAGGAGACGACGAAAACGAGTCTGGTGGAAAACAAATATAAAACTTTATTTGAATAACAAATTATCTTGTCTCAACAGTGGAGACTATCAGAAAAAGTAAGGACTGTTCTTAGCCAGTAGGCAGATTGTATAATGTAGTGACTAGTAGAATGTTAATGTTCCGCGCCAAAACGAAAATCAAAATGGCTAAAGCGGGAAAAGTTTCTTCGGAAGGAAGGTTCTGGAATATAGTCTACTTGTGCAAAAATGTATGCGTACACAACATTACCAAGCACACATATTAAAAATTTACGTTAACCTGAAATACAGAATCTGTGATAAATATCAAGAAACAATTGGCTATCTTTTATCATGTTTGTTAGTTTGCACTGAATATAAAACTCGGTATGATATAGTAGGCCAATATCTGCACTGGAAAATATGCAACTTTTACGAGAAGTAAACCGCAAGAAACTGGTATGAACATTACCTAGATCCTATTACAGAGCTATAACAATTTTATGTTACTTTACAATACACACAGACAGAACAATCACAGCTAATCGCCCAGATATCTTGATCAAAGACCACAAGAACAGAATGTGCTTTCTTATTGACATGTCAGTCCCTGCAGATTGTAATGTATCTTTGAAGATCTTCAAAACACTATCAAAATACAAGGATCTTGAAGCATAAATCCAAAAAAAATGTGGCACACGAGGACATCAGTAATTCCACTTGACGTTGGAGCACTCGGATTAATTGGAAAAGATTAGCATAGACTCATTGAAAGTATTCCTGGTAGCCCATGCCTTAAAGAAATACAAAAATTTGTACTCAAAAGTACAGCTCACATATTACGAAGGGCTTTATCTATGTAAAATATGTGTGTAATTTTAGTTTTTTTTTTTTTTAAAAAAGATCAGTGGAAGATGTCATGAATCCATATCTGACCTTAGGTCTCTGGTTGGGACTCGGAAGGAAATGTGTATACAACAGAAATCAAAGGAAATAATAATAATCGTACTTATTATAAAACCCAGGTTGTGTGTGTGTGTGTGTGTGTGTGTCTGTTCGTTTATATATTGGATCGGATTTCCTACATTTTTCAACCGATTTCAACAAAACTTCACTTTTTTTTGGCAGGTAGTGTTTCTTATTGTCTTGCACACTTTTTTCTTTGTTTTTACATTCAGAATGCTTTAATAATTCCATTTACAAGACAATTGTTTATAATAAAATTCTATTCAATCGGTAGACTCATAACGATTGAAAACAATGTTTTTGTTTGAGTTTGAGTTTGACCAATTCGTAAAAAAAAAACAAAACAAAACAAAAAAAAAACTAATTAAGACATGCGTGTCTGTCAACCTTAAACAATAATCTTTGTCAATTTTATTTTTCAGTCCTTATGATGGTCGATACTTGATCTATCTCTTACTGTTACATCCCCGGGCAACGCCGGGCTCTACTGCTAGTAATTTATACAATAAAAACGTATAACGTGATCGTTGTAAAGACAAATAAAAATATGAGACTAAATCTTTAATTTTTCTTCACGTCTGGATAATTAATGCTATCATGAAAGGGGTGTGTCTATGGGGACCTTCTTCCAACGTGGATTTTATCCGTGAGAGGGCGTGAGAGAACCTGGCTTTTTCATGTCTGATGAGAAAATATTTGTAATTTTTCTCTCGAAATAAATACCTTGTGGGCATTTAGTTGCTGGTGGAAAAAATTGTCTATTTTTGTTGTCATGACTAACAAATAGAACTTTCAACTTTCATCAATCACAATAAAACGGACATTTTTGTTATACGTCTTTGTCATATGTGTTTCCGTCATTAGCGGTTGAGCTATAGAAATGCAATGACTGATTCACATCAGTCGTTGTTAATAGGTTAAGAGAAAAACAAATATTACCAAACTAAGCAAAGTAAATAAACTGTACATCAATGAGTAGTTGCGTTCCCATTAATATAAGAAAAACACCTAGACAAGCTAGATGTACTTTTAACCGCTCAGTCACGCTTAAAGTTAGTTTTTCCATGTTAACTAGAATGCAGGTAGGATTCCTGCTAAGAGGCACATTTTTCTTACTAAGATTTTCGTTTGTCCAGTGCCATGTGTCCTTGAGGACACATGGCACAGTGGATAAAAACGTTAGTTAGATCCAGTGACAGGACCCAAAGAGTGTGAGTTCAATACCTGGTTAAGGCGGTAGAGAACTTGGAGAGGGGAATAACTGATAACTGACATCCATTAGACATGGCATGTGGAACTAGAACAGTCTACCCCAGCGAGAGAAATAAAGGGTTCAGTTCGACATTCCAACCACCTAAAGAGGGCCGGAGCGTACAACGGCCGAAACGTGATAAATATGGCAAAAAAGATGAGGATGATAGTCCGAGCATATATATATATATATATATATATATATATATATATATATATATATATATATATATATAGTCTTAAGGTGTGCTATATTTATGGGATAAAGTGCTCAATATAAGAGATAGAGCGTGTGTAAATATAAAAGTGAACATAGAAGTCAACACTTAGAGGCGACAGTCTGACGCAATCTTCAGGCCACTCTGATATATATATATATATATATATATATATATATATATATATATGATATATATATATATATATATATATATATATATATATATATATATATATATAATATATATATATATATATATATATATATATATATATATATATATATATATATATATATATATATATATATATATATATATATATATATATATATATATATATATATATATATATATATATATATATATATATATATATATATATATATATATATATATATATATATATATATATATATATATATATATATATATATATATATATATATATATATATATATATATTTATATATATATATATATATATATATATATATATATATATATATATATATATATATATATATATATATATATATATATTTTTCCTTCCGGTCCAAGAAGATTTTGTCTTTACAATTCATCAGATTTTTTGTCTTTTTAAAAATGCGTGAAGAAATTATAGTAGAAACATTGTTTCACTGGGGTAATACCACACTCTCGGACTGAGCAGTCTTTATCCGGTGGCACAAGGGATAGTTACAACCGGATATTTCCACGCTGCATAAAATGACTAGGAATTCTACGTGTCACGTCAATGTTCTGATGCATTCAACGGCACTTGTTGACACTGCCTTCATTGCCGTTGGATCTGTGGGAGGTCACATCCGGACACATGTCAAGGAGATAGTAAGCAATAGTATATGCCTAAAAAAAAACCCTAAGGACCTTACTATTTAATCTACAACGAGAAAGGCATACAAAAACTACAAGTCCAAAAAAGATGATGACATTAATAACAACAACAATGACTATAAACTAGATATAAACTGATATATAATGTTGCCTACTAACTCCTTATCATTTACTATCCAAATCAGTTTTGGTTTATGGCCACATTATCTTGAAACATTGGTTCCCGTACGATCACCGAAGTTAAGCAACGTTGACCCTGGTCAGTATCTAGATGGATGACAGCTTGGGAATACCAGATGTAAATTTGGATAATGGCTCAGAATTGAGAATTGAGTTCAAATTCCCGTTTCATTAGGCTCATTATATTCACTTACGTACAAATACCCTTGGAAAATGTATGAATTCACCTCTTCCCCCAACTATAGGTTAATTAGTAAGACTTGTATCACTAAATCATGATTATCTCAACCCCACCTAAAAAAATTTCTGGCTTTAAATAACATTCAAAGCGTTGATAAGCCGTAGAAAATGAATCAATCACAAAAACTAAAACAATTTATCTAATGTTAACTATATCAAAATAATTACAGGCACATCCAAAAGCATTATGGATATGATCAAAACCCAAAATATCCATGACACTAATAATTCCGAAACAAATAAAATAAGCTGCCACAACTGTTCCTTACAATATATCGGGGAAACTTGCAGAAATGAAAAAAAAGCAAAAACAAACAACGTATCTGTAAACACAAAAAGGATATTATATATAATTTATCGTCGATCATATGCGACACTTATTAAAAGAGAAAATAACTTACTTAGACGGAAAGCTCTTGAGAGTGCCGCTATCGAGTCTTGGCAAAATATTAACCTGCGTCCCGGATTTTTTCAAATATTTTCTTTCATAAAAGAAATAATCTTTCCTCAAGCCAACATATATGACAATAAATGTAAAGAAAATTAAAGTAAACGCTTAAATTAAACCCATGATTTAAAATAAATAAATGCATAAATAATTTAACAAATTAAAATAAAATAATAAATTATAAATAAATTGGCAAATATATATATATATATATATATATATAATTAAATTACTTGATTCAAAATATGGTTTTTCCGCTACACAGTTCTAACCATGTTTCAAAAATGGAAGGTCCAAATTTAATTTTGTAATTAAATTAAAGACGTTAGTAACATTTCATCCTCAAGCGAGTTTTGAAGTAACTTATAAAATTACTGGGTTTTAAAGACAGCAAAAATCATAATTCACGTTTCCAAGGATGCAGGGAAATTCATTTCAACCAGACGAGGGGTGTTTGCGTGTTCATTATCGCTGTATTTTGATGTATCAGTTTTGGTAGGGGTAGGGATGTATTCTTCAATGAAATCGGTCATCCGTTAAATGAATCTCGTCTGGATTTTAAAAAAAATTTATTGTTAACGGCAAAGATTCTTACGGCATTTTAAGAACACCGGATTATATATCTTACTGTTCTTTCTTTTATATATATATATATATATATATATATATATATATATATATATATGTATAAAATAAGAAAATGAAAAATCAACACCAATAAAGACATTTACTCATTTTCGTATGTTAGACCTTAAATTACATCACTTAATATCCACCATAGTTTACATTGACTTTCACAGTTAGCCTTAAGAATATTTTTGAGCGTTCTTAAATTTAAAAATTTTGAAAAATGTTGCAAAATAAAATCCTTACATTTGCCATGATAAGGAGGACGAAATGTGTTGGTAAAGAATAGTTTTCCTTTTGTCTTTCTTCATATTCTCTACTTATAGATATATTTTATTTATTTTCGAATTTTCGCACACAGACGCACGTGTGTACGCAGGCGCGCGTGCATGTGTGTGTGTGTCTAAGCTATGAAGGAGGTCCAGGTGTATGCTTGTTACAGGTATTACAAGCAGGTAGAATAGTTTTACTTTGTCTAATAATGCATGGGCAGGTTTCAGACAAAAGCCGTTTAAGCGTTCGAAAGGGCGTCTGAGTAGAGATAAACGATCAGTTAACAGAAACTGATTCTTGATCGGCTGGTCAAAGGACAACATGCTTATTTATTCGCCCATACTCTGAATATTGTTACCACATCTGGTCTGGTGCTCCTGCTATATATTTAGAGATTCTTGATAAAATTCAAAGAAGAATCTGCAATGTTATTGATCCTGACCTGGCATCTCGGATTCAGTCACTTTTGCACCGCCGTAATCTAGCTTACCCGTTCCTTTTCCTGGAAATTGTTTTGATGAACCTTCCTCTAAGCTACCTAGATTTTAAGAATTTAAGCGTACTACTAGATTGGTGACAAAGTCTCATCATTTTACAGTTGAAATAGCTAGATGTAACCGTAAGTTCTATGCTAACAGTTTCTTCGCTCGCACTTCTCGCCCGTGGAAATCTTTTTCGGCTTCTTGCTTCCTCGTAAACTTTGATCTTCAAAAGTTTAAATGCAATGTCAATCGTTATATTCTGTTTTCTTATTCTTTTATTGTCCTCTCTCATATTCTCTAGAAATCAGTAACATTTTTTGTCTTAGTGGCTTTATTGCCTTTCTTTGGGGGAAATGATTAAAAAAGCTATAAAAAATAACAACACTAACAAGAAGAAGCGAACATTAACATAAGAATTTTAGTTATTTGAAATTTCTGTAAACAGTTTTCGATTATTTCCATAGATTTTTTTAGGGTCGACGAGGGAAGGGATTTTCTACATGACGGTCACCATGAATTCTGAGAAAAAGCCGAAGATTTGGGTCTATTTTTATCTCTCCCTCTAATCCGGCACCAAATGAAAATTAAGCTCATTTACAGCGTGCCAAGCAATGATTATAAAGTCAGCCTCACAGACCATTCGCTGGTATAATGAAATCGACTCTCAGCAAGTTCTTCATGAATACAGCTTTGTGTTAGACTAAATTTTTTCTACACTTGTTATATACTAAATTTAGCAGAAGCTCACATGTATAGGGTACCCTGTGAGGATCGAAGTCACTACAGAATATTTATGATCAGTCGGAATAGCTCGACAACCGTTATTCCACACCAGGGCCGGTGCAAGGGTTTCTACCCTCCACCATATCTATGATACAGCCCCCAATGATATGGGGTCCCCATTCTACTACAGCTCAATTTTCATAAGCTAAAATCTATAGCAGGGATTCACCTGTAATAACTGCCACAAGAAATATATAGGAGAAACCCCAAAGAATTTAAATAAAAGATTATATGAACACAAAAGGGATATTGTACAAAATAACACGTGTAAGTAAGTACATTAGTTGCACACCGTAATGAGACTGGCTATAATTTTGGTTTTAAAAATGCTACTCGAATTAAAAGAGAAAGCAATTTACTAAAACGAAAATGTTTAGAAAGTGTTTTAGTCGCTAGTAAATTTACGTCAAGGTTCTTACAACCAGAGCCCGTGCAAAGGTCTCGAACCTCCCGAATATATGATACGGGTCTCACCATTCTACTACATTTCAGTTTTTATAAGGTAGTATTCTTATAAAATACAAATTTTATTGTAACATAATTATGTACAATAATGGATCATATGCAATATAGGTGAACAATTCAACTAGAAAACTTGAAAATGTATCAAAATACAAATTAGACATTCAATCTTAAATAGATCAACAATGATTTGTGGCAATTTTTAACATCAACTTGAGATTATTCCTTTTAAAAAGTTGAATAATTTTAACACATTCAACATTATGGATAAAAAAGAGTGAATTTTATATAGTGTTTTTTCGAGAGGTCACATGAACAAAACAAATTCACGTATTTGAAAAAAAAAAAAAAAGAAAAAAATCAAAAACAGAAAGACGTCAAAATCTGCGAAAATTTTTTCATTCTTTAATATTTTTGCTTAGTTTAATTTGTAACGCATATAAATGTATGTAGAAAAATGAACATGTTGATAAGACAGCGTGGGCTACAAAGCACTGCTCGGGCCCCCAATCTGGTTTGCTTCCCCCACTACCGGTCAAGATGTTCGGTGGTTGTATGCTCCGGTTCTGCTCCAGACGGAGGCAGCGTGAGAGCTATATTAATTATGTTGGACGATATTGATTTACATTTGACAGACATACATATCACTTTTACCTTACGTATCACCATTAATACTGTCTTGTACCAGACTCCGTTAAATTACTCTAGACACGACACTTGGGTGTATATATATATATATATATATATATATATATATATATATATATATATATATATATATATATATATGTGTGTGTGTGTGTGTGTGTGTGTGTGTGAACCGAAAAATTTTAGCTTATAGTCCCACAGACTAAATTTCTAATAATCATCACACTAAGTGTTTTTATTTTTCTCTTTCTCTATTTTTAAACACGCAGCAACACAGAATATATGGCACTGGGCCAATATATATGCGTTTGCCTACAGATATAAAACGTAGTAACCACCTTTAACTTAAAGTATCACTGACATGTATTTATTATATTTCTACTCGAAGAAATGACGTTGGTATTGTAAAAGTATACTATTTTATTTATAGCACTTTTTTTCTGTGTTATAGTCACCTGGCAACTTAATGCTTACGTAAATTGTCGAGGAAGCAAACAGGAAACTTTTGGTAGAGTCTGAAACGACCGGCCTTCCTTTCTCTTTTTTTTTTTCTAAAATAGAACTGAACAGTAAAGGGGAAAAAATGGAGGAGTGTATTTAGCGTGGAAACAGGATGTCACGAATAGTCGGAATTCTTTAGTGCCACGAAAGGATTGCGCATGAATTTGTTGCAAGGTGGAAGGGTATAAAGAACTAAAAGAGAAAAAATAGTTTTGTTGAGTTGACCGGCGAGTTAAGTTCTGTTGTTCATGAAACTTTGTCAACAGAAAAAGTCAGATGGGAAGAGAATTTTAAAAATCCTATCATATGAGATAGCAACAGTTCAAGTGGCTCGTTAATGGCGTATAATTCAATAATCCGTCAAAACAATGTTTCTTGTATTAAAATATAGCCCGTAATTTTGAAATGTTTTACTGGATTGAATCAAAAGTATTTTTTAATCGAGCGTATTTTATGCACTGTATATCATATTTTTCAATTTTCTTTACTTTTCTGGAATGTTTTCTATTGCTGTGGATCGGGTTCTCCTCTGTCATGAATTTTAAAGCATTATATTTGTCAAATGATGGTCCGCCAATCTCAGATTTATCTCAAGAAATTAGTACTATCTATCTATCTATCTATCTATCTATCTATCTATCTATCTATCTATCTATGTTTTAATCTCTCTCTTTATCCCAGTAAGTTCATAGCTATCTATCTATCTATCTATCTATCTATCTATCTATCTATCTATCTATCTATCTATCGTAAAGACAAAGATAGTGTGAAACCATAAATGCTGCCAGTCAGTGGGAGGTTGCGAAAAAAGACATTTAAAGGCCTTGCAATAAAGTGCTTGATATCAGAGATAGAACATTAATAGAATTAATACAAATACAAAATTTGTCATTTAATGTGTGTGTGTGTGTGTGTGATTTTTGACTGTATTTTTATTCGACATTATTTCTTTATTATTACGAATAAATTTGGATACGAAACAAATACTGATTCGTAGAAGATTCAATGAGAAAAAACTTTGCATTCCTTAAATAGGTAATTCAAGCCTTACTCCATCAACGATGTCTCCGTAGCCGAATTGGTAAAGGCGCGTTTCGGCTAGAGAAACAGTTTCCCCGATAGAAAAAGGAGATGCAGTTTCGATTCCTGTCATAGGCATAAACTTACTTTCGTAAGGCTTCACAATCTTGACCGGATGTTATTAATTATTATTTAAAAAAACAAAACAAAAACAAAATAATGATAACAATTTAAATACGTGTACCCGCTAAAAAATAACGTTTATGCTAATAAAGAAAAAATATATAATCATCATAGACCTTATAAAAGTTTTCGAATTGCTATTAGTTGGGTTCTTATCTGCCTTGTGTTTTAAATAGTCATCATCGTCAATTTTAGACTTCATTAAAAAAATAAGTCATCATTTTTTAAACACTTTGGAAAATATGGTCAGTCATTTCATTTCTTTGCACTTTTTATATTCCGTAAACAGCTTCATCTTCTTTAAGTTTAAAATAATGCCCATAAAATAATACCTATAAATGAATGCCTATAAAATAACATTTCCAGAATCTCTATACTTGTATCGACCATCATAGCTCCTGAAAAAAAGTATAGTTGAATAGTATTAATAAAGAAATAATAATAATAATAATAATAATACAGCCGTTAAGAGAAGAGCGTGATTTAAGAAAAGACACAGAAAAGAGAAAAACGCAGTATTTGACAATGTTAAACAATACTCCATCAAAATGTCTATCTTCTTCAAGTCGTATTCAAACAATTTTTTCAAGTATAAAAATATATAAATCTACAAAAAATTATATGTCATAGTACAAACATTGCTTGTCTACGATTTATTACTGAATACAGTAATTGTGGCACAAGGCCGAAAATATGGGGAGATGGTCGACACTAACTATCCTATACCTAGTTAATCAGATTCGTAGACCATTCATCCGTTAGAATTTACTCAATCACCATAATCTATCCATCACCATTCGTTCCTACATACAGGAAAATCCCCCTCCCGTACACAGAGCACCTACCAAAAAGAAAAAAATATATAAAAATAAAACACCCCATGGTGTAAAAAATTCAATATGTACAATTGTGTATACAAAAATATATATAAAAATTATATCGATGTTATGAAATGATGAGGCGATGACACCGAAAATAAACTGAAAAAGAATGATGTTACTAGGACCCGACCACCCTTCAAAAATAAGAATTGTCGCTGTCTTCTGACAAAATCAAGAGGCTCTCTCTCTAGCGAGTTCTGGGCATAAAAAAATATGGGCGTTAGAAAATTCAAAAAACTGTCCCAGTCGTGATGGAAAGAGCAGGCCAAAACAAACTGGTGAGGTTTGAAATCTCGATTTGGATCATGGGGAGAAGCCGGGCGCAGGCCGGGGACGACACTTACTCACATTAACTAGGTACACAAGAAGAGTCTATTTTAACCAGGGTAGGGGGCCACAGGAAACCGTCCGTTATGACTTAGGGAGACTTAAAAAAGAAATTCAAGGCTAGCCCCGTTCACGCGAACCCAGCTAACCACAGCTGTCCAACTTTTGCTGAAATCTGTGTTCTAATCTTCATACTGAGCTGATGCTCAAAGAATCTGATCATGCGTATGCGCGATCAATAAACACGAGATTTTCGGGAGCGATACGAGCTGTCAACTCACCAACACAATCCCAGAGGGGGCGCAAAGGCGTGCAAGCTGTTTCCTCTAAGCCAAAGTCACATCAATGACAGTCCGCCAAGCCCCATTTGAAAACTACGTCATTAAGAGATAACCTATTCCGAACCAATCGCCAGGTAGGCGAAAAAGCAGGGTTGCTGAGATAATCCACCGCTGGCGCCCAAGAACAGAAAGAGCGCAACTCGATCGCGGACAGACCGAACTGGTGGTTACAGAGTGGTTCCTTCACGACCCCCTCGACTAATTCGCGATACAAGACTCTCCTAGGCTTAGAAAAGTTACTGGACCGAGGAATGACCCTCAAGGAGGAAACTCCGACTGATCCCGGGGCCTACAATGGCACTCAGCCCTAGAAACATGAGGAGTGATTGTAAGGCGAGGGAATGCACACTCCCCTTCAAAATCGAATCCTCTGTCAACGCGCGGCGTAGGAAAGCCAGCCTCGAGGCGTGTCGGTGACTCGCCAAGTGCGGCATTCCTAGCCCCCCATGAAACGGATGATGGGCACAGACATCTCTGTCGACGTGATGCTTGCATCCACCCTACAAGAGCAGGGAGAGCAAGAGATTGATTGTCTCCTTGCGTTCCTTACAGAGAAGTATAGCCAGCCGGTAAAAGATGAGAGGAAAGGCATAAGTGGCACACGCCACAGCCCTACCGTCCAACGACAACCGCCTTCGGTGCAATATCTCGACCGACGGGGCGACCTTTACTTGTACTTCTGACCAATTTTTATCCAGCTGGAGTCCGGGCCCGAACCACACTCCAAGAATGCAGACAGTCCGTCAGTACAACGAAAGGGCTCCGGAAGATCGACTCCTTTCCAGGTACCTAACTGCAAGCCGGAAGACTTGTCGCGATTAATCTTGGCCCCCGTGACCTTTTCGTACCGTTCAAGTGCTTTCAGCACCACCTCAATGTCGCTGCGGGACGACATGAAAGTGGATACGTCATCGGCGCGCGCGGAAACCCTGGATCGAGCCACCAGGGACAGCGATTCCACGTAGGAATGAAGTCAAACACTGCTGACAGGATAGAACTATTGTATATAATATAAAAGAACTGCTAATAATTTTAAAAATTTTACATTACAAATGCGCCTAAATGTAGGAAAAATGCAATTCATATTATATTATTTACATACCAGATGTATTTACTATAGATGACCTAGGGATTAAAGCACTTTCTATACATTTTCGTCTTAGTAAATTGTTTTCTCTTTTCATAAGTGTAGCATATTTTCAATCAAAATTAATGGCAAGTCTCATTACGTTGAGTATCTAATACATACGCAAAAACTTGAAGCAGGAACTTCTATCACCTGTAATAATTGCCATGAGAAATACATAGGAGAAACCTCAAGGAATTTAAATAAAAAATTATATGAACACAAAAGGGATATTGGACAAAAGAACACACTAAATGCATTAGTTATTCCTGAGACTGACCAAAATTTTTGTTTAAAAAAAATGTTACTTTAATTAAAAGAGAAAGCAGTTTACTAAGACGAAGAGGTTTAGAAAGTGCTTTTATCCACAGTAAGTTTACGACCAGGTTCTTACAATCAGGCCCGGTGCAAGGGTCTCGTACTATAATAGAGCCCCCCCTCTCCATCTCTAATAGAGCCCCCGCCCCCGAATCTATAATACGGGTCTCGCCACTCTATTACATCTCAGTTTTTATAAGGTAGTATTCATATAAATTACAAATTTTATTGTAACATAATTATGTACAATAAAGAATTATATGCAATATAGGTGAACAATTCAACTAGAAAAATTGAAAATGTATCAACATACAAATTGGAGACATGTCATACTAGATCATTCCATCTTAAATAAAGCAACAATGTTTTGTGCCAATTTTTAACATCAACTTGAGATTTTTCTTGTTAAAAAGTTGAATTTTAACACATTTAATTTTATGGATGAAAAATAGTGAATTTTATATAGTGTTTTTACGAGACTTCGCATGAACAAAACAATTCATGGATTTGAAGGAAATAAAAGAAAAAACAGAAAGACGTCAAAATCTGCGAAAAGTTTTCATCCTTTAATAGTTTTGCTTAGTTTAATTTGTAACGTATATAAATGTAGGTAGAAAAAAAAAAGAAAAGAAACAAAACAAATGTTGATAATATAGCTAGGGTCACAAAGCACTGCCCGGGGACACCAGTCAGGTTCTGGGGGTTCGGGGATAGTATGCATCGGACCTGCTCACAACATTATACCAAGTGAATATATTTTTGATTTAAATATAGGAAAAAATAGGAAAATCTTTTCATTTGCTACACATATGAAGTCAGAGAGAAACAAACATTTTTTTTGGGCGGATATGCGCATTAATTTTATTTTTAAATGTTTATTGGTGTTTACATGTAGTAGATCATTCAAACTACGTCTTATTTATTTCACGATATATTTTGATTGTTGTGACTATTGTATCTTTTGACCTTCACTCTGTTGTCAAATAAAAAAAAAGGATTGACTTCCTCGAATACAAGCCTTTTCTTCTAATCTTATATTCAGTTGTACGTAACCTGAGATATGAACGAGTAGGATTTATGTATGTCAAAACTTTCATTCGCTCTAATCTATACAATGTGCGCCAGGTGTTTAAGAGCATATTTTTAGTGGGCCATAAATTAAAGGCGACCTTACGGAATGTTACGCAGCATGCGCCAAGTGTTAGCATTCTCTTTTCTCCTTCAGGCACATCGCGAATATTAACATGACGTATTTCTATCAGATACAGGAAGTGAAAACGCATGCCGTATTCGTGGCATTAGCCGCCAAACACGAGTTGCTGGAAAATGACTAAGTGAGTAAGAGGAAGTATAGGTGTCCTTGTATGGAGCCGACGGAAGTAGCCACGGGGAAACATATAAAGTCTACGTCATCTCTAATGTCCAGTTTTAACGATCATCAACCGATTTGTGCAGATAACAACATCACGGCTCACCTCGAAGCTGAGGGCGGTTTACTGGATTTTATTTTATTGCTGCTTGAGTTGAACACGTATAAAAATTTGTTTGAAAATGTTGTAATTTTTCTGTTGAACATCGTTATTTCCTTCATAATAAATTGTTATGAATTACGATTTTGTGTAACATTTCGTTAAACAAAAGTTATCTCCCGTACACCGGAAACGCCAAGTATTACTGACTTTGTTATGGCGAAGATGAAAAGACCGATTCAATGAAAAAGAATGGTATCAAAATAATAATTCAAAAATATACTTACATTTCTTAACCCAAGAACACTAACCATCAATTAAAGTTACACCACTAATAACTATGATTATATCATACCCGATTTTGAAAATATAAAAAAAAATAAATAAATAAATAAATAAAAAAAATAAAAATCTTTATTTGAAATATTTTACATGCAGGCACTTCAAACTTTGTACTTTGAGTTAACATTAATAGGAACAGAAAAACATATTATTTAGGTCAGAAAATCAGGTACTGAAAATTGTAATCAAAAATATGAAAATTTGCGCTGGGTACTATATACACATGGTTAGTGTTCTAGGGTTAATAAGAACTTTAGAACAAAATCTAAAAAGGATCTGTCATGTTATCCGTTCTGACCTGGCATTTCGACTTCAATCATTTTCCAACCGCTGTGACGTGGCTTATCTCTGTTTTTTTCTATACATATTTTTATGGCAGTTGTTATACTGAGCTTTCCTCTGATATTTCGACCGCATGAATTTAAGCTTGTTACTAGATTGGCAAATCGATTTAATGTTGAAATAGCTAGATGTAACCGTAAGTTATATTCTACTAGTTCCTTTTCTCGCACTTCTTGAATTCTTTACTGTTTTCTTGCTTCCCTGATATCAAAAATCTTCATAAATTTAAATGCAACATCACTCGCCATTTTCCATCTTCCTGAAGTCTGTACTTTTATTGTCCTTTTTTTCCATTAAAGTATTCTTATTGTCTTTTACTCTCAGTAACTGCTGGCGTCTTAGAGGCATTAACCTTATGCTTGGGATGTAATGATTAGACAAACCCTCACTATTCTTGTGATCTATCTATCTATCTATCTATCTATCTATCTATCTATCTATCTATCTATCTATCTATCTATCTCATTTTGTTTTATGCCAACAAGCTCATCTGGTAGAAATATACAAGTAATTGGTTGAAAAATTAATGTTGCTGTTTTGATTATAAAAATGAATTTAATAGAGAATATATACACCAGATAATTTTACTAATTGTCACTTATAGGGAGAGGTAAATTTATTAATTAAAGGAAGAAAACTAAAAAAAAAAAAATAAAAATAAAAATAAAAAATAAAAAGAGAATAACAGGAAAATACTTTTCTGACCCCTCATCATTCATTCTCGAGCAAAATCCAGTAAATGCAGACCTATTCTATCTTAGCTTTGAGCCGGTCTGACAGGTCATTTCTAGTCTGTCCTATTCTTAGTTGCTGTCATTTTCGAAACGGAAGTTTAATTTATCCCCTTCCACGCTGCACATGCGCATTACAACCATTCACGTTTCAGCCCAGGTGCCAAAAGCCACGAAGATCGATAATCTTTCTTCGTCAGACCGAGCAGGCCGAAGAAATAGTTTCGCCTCCCCGCTACATCGACTTCCCGAACACGTGATGTATTGCCTCGACGCTTGAATATCGGTGAGGCTCGACATGAATTGCGAGAAAAAAAAAAAAAAAAAACATACAGCATATATCGACATTCGTAGGAGGAACATCCATTCTGGAGTTTTCAAAGGGCCTTGCCCTCAGACGAGTGTACATTCTTCAAGTCCGGAAATACTTTCTTGGCGACGTCTTTCCCAAAGGTTGCTCTCATTGTTTTGCCTCAACATCCGATTCAGGAAGTGTAACCGTAAAATATCCTGACATGTTTCCAGTTTTGGCATTCCAAGTCCATCTCCGGAAAGACAAAGGCAACAAAACCTTAGACACATAGAAATTCTAACCTATTTTTTTTTTTTTAAACTATGTTCGTTCAGGTCAAATGAAACCTCGGGGAAGATAGTAGTGGGATCTTCTGTTTCATTTTCGCTGGTTTGGAATTCAGAGTTTTTTTTTTCTTCTCTTAGACTGGTTGTCGTCCAAGGTTAAAGTAGCCGTATTATTTCACTCATAGCTGGAAAAAGAAGAAATAGGAATTTGTGCAAAAGTGAACAAAACTGACTTGGCCCGAATTTGATCTCGGCTCGTTAAATGCACTGACCGTGCCGATAACCGTTATGCTACCTGCACGTCCGTAATGGGCTTTGAACAAGCTTTTTTTTTGTTGTTGTCTAGTTCAGTTAGATTGCTGACCAGTAAAAGAAGACCTGAGAGCCGACAAAAGATCATGAGATACAATGTGCGCTCACTATAGTTTTATAGGATTCCTTTTTTTTTCTCTTTTGTTTTGAGTTAGATCACTTTCAATATTTTTACATTTAAGGACTTAAAAAATGAAAAATTCTTTTTTTTTGTGATTATCATTTTTTAACAGAAAATTTTAGTCAATTTGAATTAATTAGCATTAAATGAAATCTTATATTGTAAAATAACATACGATAATAGAGTTTATAGTCACATAATAGTCCTCAAACGCATGGTCCCGCGCACATACCCACAAAACTACAGACAGACATATTTTTCATTATTGATAATGACTTAAGCCAGTTGAATGTATGGAATCTTAACAAGAACTAACATGAATTTCCGGCAGTTATTTTATAGCTCCAACGCTAATAGGCGAAAACGAATAGGCCAGCAAGAAAAATTCATTAAAATATAATGGACATAACCTGTTTGTTATTGTCAATAAAACTTGTTTGCACAAATCTTTTTTATATATATATATATATATATATATATATAATGTATATTCGGTTTATACGTTATTTTTATAGATATAATCTATTTAAGTAAATGCTCTGTTTTTAATTAAACAGTATTAATTACATTTACCGGCCAGAAAGTTCGAGAAATTTCGTAGAAAATATGCGCTCTCCGACAAGAATCGAACCTGTAACTCTTATGGGAGCCGTCATATAGCCTGACCTACCATTATCATTCAGCCACAGAGAAGCGTCTGGTTACCAAAGTCCGAATTACTGTTTATAAACACGCACCTTGGACGATTTTTCTCTGTCGATCATTTCTGCTCACGAAACGTATCTTTACGTACGTAAACAATGACAACATATGAAATGGATTAAGTCCAACAATTATTTAATATATTTTATGTTTATGTGTTATTTCTATTGATATAATTTATTTTAGTAAATGCTCTGTTTTTAATTAAACAGTATTAATTGCATTTACGCTTCTCTGTGGCTGAATAGTAACGGCACGTCATGCTATATGACGGTTTCCATAAGGGTTACAGGTTCGATTCTTGTCGGAGAGCGCAAATTTTTGCGAAATTTCTCGAACATTCAGGTTAGTATATTGTCGGACAATCTATTTCCATATATATATATATATATATATATTATGATTACATTACACTTTTTAAATTACTCGTACAAATCATATCTCTCTCTCCCTTTCTCTCTCTCTCTCTCTCTCTCTCTCTATATATATATATATATATATAT